>VDFB02281492.1:878351350-878441623 GCA_007258455.2 Sequoia sempervirens | reverse complement strand
CTCTTGCATGTGTGTTTGTAGACTTTTGTATGTAGATTTAACAAGCATTTTGGTGTTGAATATTGGTCAACAAGTCAACTAGGTGTTTCAAGTCAAATCAACTCTATTTCAAGTTCAAGAAGGTTTTTTGTCCATTTCCTACATAATTGACTTCGACAACCCAACAAGCAAACATTTCCAGATCTGGTGTTGTAGAGTTGTCTCCTGATTTCTCAAAATTTTGGGAGAGCATTGATTCACTACCAATGGAAAATGAGTCCCACCTTAAGACTGAAAATATAAATTCTGTTAGATTTCGGATCTCGACAGTCAAAAACCTATTCTCGACACTTTTTCACTAGTATCAGGACTAATTTGCCACCTTGGATGAATGAGTCCCACTATTGATTTTTAGTAACTTCATATAGTATTCACAACATTCTAGATTCCTCAAATCTTGCCCGGGTGCACTCTAATTCAACCTTTCTCTTTCTGTTTTGCATTTTATTCATTCTTAGTTTATTGTTTGCATATCACAATGTGTTTTCCAGCATAGTTTAAATCTTAGTTTTGCATTCATATTTCAGCCTTCTAGATCACTTAATTAAATTTAGTTCATTTAATTTAGCTTAGAAAACATCATACATATCATAATTTTAACGAACCCTCAGCATTTTTGGCCCTATCTCTCTCCTTTTAGGTGAAAAACCCTAGAAGAGCTAGAGAAGTCCTAGAGTGCCAAAAAATCTATGGTTCATTTTGGTGAACCTACATTTTAAAAACTTTTCATTTCTGATTTCATTCACATATTGCATCATAGCTTACATTTTCATTAGCATTTAGTTAGGACATTGTTTATTTTTGCATTCTAGGACTTTTCATATTGCATTAGTGAAAGCTTTGTTTAGATTTCATTTCTGCATTACATATCATTGAAAAAACTTAAAAACTACATTTTGCATCCTTAATTGCATTCTGAAAAGCATTATAATGATTTAAAAATTTCTAAAAACCACAAAAAAACATCATAGTGGGACTCATTCGCCACCTTGGCCGAATCAATCCCTTTGCACTTTTTAAACAACATTTTTGGCATTTTCTAGCATTTTTCTTACATTTTTGTTTTTTGTAGTTACTTGTTGGCTATAGTTAGCAGAATTTTTGTTACTTGCATTTAGAACTCCTAGATTACTTTGGATTCACCCTATCTTTTGTGGTACTTGTATGAGTGTTTGGTGCCCCATTGATAATACTTTAGTGAGATGAAGCTCTAGACTCATGGCATCCTGTGATAGCACTTTCGTTGTGGACCTTGGGATCTCAAGAGCCCTACTCCTAGTATGGATAATGGTGCATTAGGCATTGAAAATACCAATTCTATGCCTTCACCTTTCCATCCAATGAATGTTGACACCCAAAAAACTCCCTCCCACAAGAAAAGGTCATTAATATTCATGAGGATTTTTCACATTTACAACAATACTTGTCACTTGAAAACATTTCAACCATTGCCACACCCACAATTGAAAATCTTCATCGTTTGATTGAAAGTGATGATGGTTCACAAGTTATGAAGAGAATTTCCAAGATTTACAATAAACATGCCTCTTCTAATACCCAATCTGCAAACATTCCTGCAAGCCAAGGAGGACCTCAAGTTCATCCCCCTTCAACCATAGCATCCATACCAACTTATACCAATTCACACATCACCACAACTATGTACCAGGTTAATTATGCTGCTACTTCTTTCTCGATTCCAACTAGCATTCCTAGTTCTCTTGTGGCATCGCAAGTCCCCTCCACCACCTTCACCCCTCTTAGTATTCCTTTCATTTTCCCTAACATCACCTACAATCCATCACCATTTTCTCTTCCACCTCACACCACTTACCTTGATCCTATTCATACACAACTCCTTAACATTGTTTCCTCCATGCAACAACAAATTTCCACCATTAGTCAAGATCAAACGGCTCCACCCACATATCATGTCTGTAGCAACCCCTTATCTTTAGAAATCTTATGTACCCTGATGCCACAAGGGATAGAAATGCCTCAGTTTGAGAAATACGGAGGTAAAGGAGACCCTATCAACCATGTTAATGCTTATATAGCTTTATGTAGTGATTTTGTCCTTGATGATAAACTTTTAGCCAAATTGTTTCCAAGGACCTTGAAAGATACTACATCATAGTGGTTTTCCAACTTTCCCAAGTATTCCATCTGCTCCTTCAATGAATTGGTGGATGCTTTCATAAGTCACTTTCAATTTCACATGACACCTAAAAAGACAATGGTTGATCTCATGAGATGTAGACAAAACACAGATGAAAAATTAACTGATTTTATCTCATGATACCAATCCTTGTATGCTCAAATTGATGTCAAGATTCCTAATGCACATCTGCAAAAGATGTTTATCAAAAACTTGCACACAAACCTTCAGGATAAACTAACTATGATGAAGTTCCCTTCCTTTATGCATTTATGCACAACCTTGTGGGAATACCATAACTCAATTTCAAGTTGTGATTCGAAATCCACTTCCAACCTTGCTGAAAAGCCTAAACACAATAATCAAAACTTTCGCAAACCAAATAGAGGATTTTTACAATTCAATCTGCTTCCTCAACCACAACTATAACCAAATCAACCAGTTCCAAATCAAGTGGTAGCTTTTAAAGTAGCAATGCCTTATACCTATGGGTGACCCGAAGAGACAATTTACTCCCTTACCCAATACCCTCCATTACACAATGAACCAATTAATTCAACAATGCTTGCTCACTTTGCCACTCGTTAAACCACTTGATCCCAACTAGCCATTACTACCCACCTTCAAACCTAATTCTTATTGTCATTTTCATTGCCAAAATGGACAAGACATTGAACACTGCAAGTGTCTAAAACATCTAGTTCAAGACATCATTGATTCCGGCCATTTGTCTATTGCGGGTGTTAATGATCAGGGTGATAAGTCCATTGCACCCCCTAACCATAATTTACAAATTTTCACCAACCCTATGCCTAAACACAATATCTCATTTGTCAAGGCTAGTGAACCTTCAAACACTAATGTAATGAATGTCGATACAAACAGTGAACAACATGATGTACCTCCACCTATTACCCAAGTTCATACTATGGATAAACTTGTGGGTTTGATAGATGTTATCCCTTGTAAGGGACAAACCACTAAATTTCTTGATATCACTTTTTATGCTAAAGACATACTACAAAAGCTTCCTAATGGTCCTCTTTACATAGCTGGTAGAATCTATGATAATCCCACTAATGGGATATTAATAGATCCCACCTGTGGTGAGAATGTGATCACAAAGGATTTTCTAGTATTACATGAGCTATATCAAGATGATTATAATAAACCAATTGCATGGATTAAGACACAGTTCTGGTTTTGCATGCCCTACAATCATATCGATCATACTCCCCTTATAGATAGGACCTAAAACTTTGGAGGCACCATTTTCAATTATTCCACAATTAGATCAATTTCGTTTGCGGCTAGGCCACCCTTGGCTTCGCTCAATGAAATTGGTCCCATCAGTAGTTCACAAGTTTTTGAAGTTTCCACATGGCAATCAAATATTTACCATACACCATAGTGGCTTTAATCCCTTATCCTCTAAAGGTAATTTTTCCTTAGAAGCCTTTTGGCCTACACCCATGGAACCCATCACCCCTCGAAAGGACTTCTTCTTCATAGCCTATCAAAAATTCAAAGCCAAATGCATAGCAGAACTATCTCTTCATAGCATGTCCCTGTCCTCTTCTACTCCTCTTATCATAGATGAAACCATGCTTCAACCTAAGTCCAACATTGAACAAACCATACAACCTCATGAACAACCACCCTTAGACAGTTTCCTGCCATCATTTAAATGACCAAGGGAAATGAAACCAATCCTGTCATGTCTCCTCACATTAAACAAGTGTATAAAGCAAAAGATAAATTGGTTGACCCATCCTCTTTAGTTTCTTTAGTTCTTCCCTCTTCAAAAGAAAAATAACCTATGATGATTCAATCTACTCTTACACCTCAACAACTTCAAAATATAATTAAATGAAACTGTGGTGCTAGGGAACATAGGCTTCATCATCATCTCCTTTCTCATCAATCTCACCCAAAAGAAAATAATAAAAACAAGCTCTTCCTTTGAAAAAAGTAATAGATGACCACATTCCTTCTCCTAAAACACCACAAGATAGTCCAGTGCAACCTTCACAACAAAATGAACCAATCCAATAGCCCCAAATTTTGATACATCCTTCCCTAGAAATCACCCCTCTTCCTCCCATTGTCATCAATTTTGACGATGATGATGATGATGAAGCGATGATAGTCAAAATAGATGAAGAAATACACAATGATCTAAACTCTTTATTTTCATCTACAATGAGCTTAAAAGATAAATACTCCCAACCAAGTGAAGAACCTGGTACGACTCCTAGTTCGACACTTGCAATTCTTCCTTTGGATAGTCAACCACCCTTGAATTACACTGAACATGATTGGGAGGCGGATGACTTGTTAGATGATTGAATTGCATTCACCTAGCTAGCCTTTTTTGAATTTATCTTTCTCTTTGTCCTTTTTTCACTTTCTTGCATGTATCATGTTTCCCTTGTAACGTGTGTTTGATGTTTCCTTCTCTTTGTACACTTCTTCTATTTGTATCTCTTCTTCTATTTGTTGTGCATTGTCTTTTTCTCTTTTTTTTTGTGTTCTCCTTTTGGGGATGATGAAAAGCATAGAGATGCCCTATGTCTCTTCCATGTTGACCCAAAAGGTCATTGTCTTTTTCTCTTTTTGTTTTGTGTTCTCCTTTTGGGGATGACGCAAAGCATAGAGACACTCTATGTCTCTTCCATGTTGACCCAAAGGTCCTTCTTTTCATTTTTTTTGTTTTTTCCTTTTTGGGATGATGCAAAGTAGAGACACCCTATGTCTCTTCCATGTTGACAAAAGGTCCTTTCTTTTCATTTTTGTTTTGTGTTTTCCTTTTGGGGATGACACAAAGTGTTCAGACACCCTATGTCTCTTCCATGTTGACCCAACTGGTCCATTTTTTTATTTTTTTCTTTTTCTAGTGTTTTCCTTTTGGGGATGATGCAAGGAATTGAGACCGCAATGTCTCCTTCATGTTGACCCAAAATATTTTTCCTTTTCTTTCTTTTTTTCATTTTACTCTCAATTGTGTTTTCCTTTTGGGAATGATCTAAAGCATTGAGACACCCTACCTCTCTTCCATGTTGACCCAAAAAAAACTTTCTTTTCCTTTTGTCTTTTCTCTCTTTGTGTCATTCTTCTAGTTCTATGGGCTTTGGGGAATGATGATAGTTTTGAGCTCTTTCATAAAAAAATTGGAGCAATGAACACACTAACCCAAAATCCATAGATTCCTTATGTGTTTGGTGTGTTCTTTTCTGGGGGGAAACCTACTTTCTTTTGTCTTCCTTTTCATATACATGATGTAGCCTAACTTTGAAAAATATGACTTGGCATATGGCTTTCCAAGTTGGATCTCATGTCTTGTTTTCCTTTTTCAACCTTCCCTTTGCTACTTTAAAGTAATTTCTCACAGAATGATGTGTAGCAATTCCTTTAAAGTGGGGGGCATACATTATTGTAATTCATTTGCATTCTTGATTCCTAGTGTAGCCTTGTCATTCATATGATGTGTTCGTCACTTTGTGGATGACATTGGGGATGATGTCCTTCATAAGCATGATCTATCTTAGCATATTACATTCCTCTTGGTGGCTTGATGTGACACACTGCATCCCCTAAGTGGTGAATATTTTATTATTTGATTGGTCCTCTCTTGGAGACATTAGACACAGTGTTCCCTAAGTGACTGACCTTGCATGAACTTAACAAGACTCCTTTGAATATATTTTTCATTCTACATTACATTTTACATTTTACATTTTTCATTTTTTCCACCTTGCATAACGCAACTTGCATGCATGTGGTACCCTTCCTTTTTGTTCATGAGTTCTAAGAATATAGAGCTTTTCTTGTCTCATGGAGAATGAACTAAAATTTTTCCTTGTGGCACATTATTAAAGTTATGAGGAGGTATAACTTTGATATGGTTGAGTGGGAAGCCCACCTAGTGGCATGAATTTTCCCCATAGCCACCTTTGTGTTTGTGGGTGCATACCAACTACGTACATGTATCTTACCTTTTGGGATTTCTCACCCCATGGATAGTTAGAAGGTTCATGGCCCCAGAGTGAGTATATTTGGGCCATTTCATTTAGCGTACCACCCTAAGTTTTGTCACCCCAGAGTGAGTATGCATTCTCTTTTAGCTTAGATCTAATCCACAACTAGTTGGACAGATGATCGAAGCTTCATCTGATTCTCAACAATTGTGTGTTCCTTTGTTCTTATGCTTAGTTCACCATGAGATCTTCATCCTGGGGGCTTGATCATCCCTCTTGATTTTTTTCATTCCATATTGCTAACATAAGTACATTTAAACCCTCTTCTCAATGTTCATGGCTACTTTAGTGTGAGTTTGAAGCAGGTTCATCCTCTCACTAAGGTGGGAGCTAAATGCACCATAGAAAAATGGACCCTTGTCATTTTCATGGTCTTTTAGGCCTTGCTTCATGATGTTTGGTCTATTTTGCTCTGATTTTATCATGTAACATGACTTGAACATGCATATTTATGTACTAAAATTCAAATAATGACATCTTGTGAAGGTGTTGTGAAGTCTTGTAAAACATTTCTACACTCTCCAAACTCTATTCATTACAATTCACCTAAAAATCACATTTTCATCACCAATCAAGTCTTATGTTGAAGTTTTGTAAAGTCTTGTAACAAGATTTCATGCTTTTCTAGGCATAAATTCACTATTTACACCTTTCTTATGCTTTATTTGACCCTTTTATGCCCTTATAAGCCTTAATTAAGTGCATTTTTGAATGCAAACCTAAAAAAAAACATTAAATACAAGATAATTCTCAACACCCATTTGCTATGGGTTGTGAATGAGTCTTCCTTGGCCCCAAATTCAAAATATTTTGAATTTCATTTCAAGTTTTTATTCAAAATAACTTGATGTCGGCCTATGATGAGGTATGAATGGGTTTCTAAGGAACAATATTGTATAAATAAGTGTTTTTACATCCATTCTATCCCCCATTCATTCAAGCATTCATTCACACATCATCTCAAGCATTCAAGCATCTTACAACATCTTATCAAGCATTATTCAAGCATTTTGGAGCATTCATTGACACTACTTCATATTTGCATCATCAAGGGTTTGGTAAGTTGATAGCATTTTCATGTTGTTATTTTATCATTCTCTTTCATTTAATTATTTCATTAAGGGTTTGATTACCAAAGTGGGGTTTGACTAAGGAAAACCCCTATTTGCTAACCATCAACCATTTTTCCCCTCTTGCATGTGTGTTTGTAGACTTTTGTATGTAGATTTAACAAATATTTTGATGTTGAAGATTTTTCAACAAGTCAACTAGGTGCTTCAAGTCAAATCAACTCTATTTCAAGCTTGGAGAAGGTTTTATGTCTATTTCCAATAGAATTAACTTTGGTAACCCGATAAGCAAACATTTCTAGACCTAGTGTTGTAGAGTTATCTCTTGATTTCTCAAAATTTTGAGAGAGAACTGATACACCACTAATGGTGAATGAGTCCCACCTTAAGACTGAAAATCTGAATTTTGTCAAATTTTGGATCTCGACAGTCAAAAACTTGTTCCTGGCACTTTTTCACCAGTAGTAGGACTAATTTGCCACCCTGGGCGAATGAGTCCCACTGTTGATTTTAACTAACTTTAGACAGCATTCATAACATTCTAGATTCCTCAAAACTTGCCCAAGTGCACTCTGATTCAACCTTTCTCTTTCGGTTTTGCATTTTATTTATTCTTAGTTTATTGTTTGCATATCACAATGTGTTTTCCAGCATAGTTTAAATCTTAGTTTTTCATTCATATTTCAGCCTTCTAGATCACTTAATTGCATTTATTTCATTTAATTTAGCTTAGACAACATCATACATAGCATAATTTGAATGAACCCTTAGTATTTTTGGCCCTATCTCTCTCCTTTTAGGTGAAAAACCCTAGAAGAGCTAGAGAAGTACATAGGAACCAAAAATCTACAGTTCAGTGGCATGCCTAAAAAAAAAATAGCTTGCAACCATTCAATCAAATCTATTAATGAGGAAAACATCATCGATTGTAATGCATTAATGTCTACATATTTGATTTACCCCTTCAAAATATTTTCCCATTAATGCATGTTTTCCTATCCATAGTCATTCTTTTTGTGTTGCTGCCCTTGGTCACCACCCAACTTGTCAATAAATATAAATGAGTTGTATCCACTTTTCATCACCTACTCCAGCTACCTCACCCAATACCCAACCTAGGTAAACAAAATTTTCTACTCTTTTATAATTGATAATTAGGTTTTTTAATGAGTGTAATAACACTTTGATCAAGCTTTCTCACTTTCATTGTGTTACTATTAATTGTATGTCAAGTTAAATAAAATGCCTCTCCCTGTTCTATGTTGATCAAGTGAACATAGGAATGTACAAATGCTTGAAACTATTTACTCATTAGTTTGTCAGGTGCAATGGATTTCAATATCTTTAGTCTGCTTCTAACATCTTACCAGTTTATCTAGTTGGGATATTCTACTTCCTACCATGTTTCTATTATTATCCATTCATCTATGTGTGTGTAGTCAAATAATGAAAAAACTCATCTTATTTCTCATCATCACAACATTTGTAATCTTTAAGTAGGAAAATTTGTTCATTTGGAAAATTCTCAACAAAAGGATTTTGAGACACTTCAATAAATCAACAAAGCACTTGCTTGCACATTGCCAAATGGTAGGTGGCCTTAACAAAGTCTTAAAGATTAATTTAATAATTTCTATTGAACTATTCCTTACTATTTTGGAGCAAAAGGAGAAAGCTTAATTGTTAATTTTGTTGTCATTTCTAAACATGTTTTGAATCTATGTAAGGTAAGAGGAGGTAGATATAGCTACATTTATCAAAATGTAAAAAACTATCAAAATTAACCCATTATTAGCTAAATCCTTTAATGACAATGACCATCTTGATATGTTGTGTAGTGTGTATTTGGAACCAATTTCTCGCATATATTTATTGGGGCCATGATGTTGACCATGCTTTAACATATGTGCAAGTTGTGTTCACACTAAATTTTACCATCCTAATATCAATAACAATGGCAATGTCTATCTTGACATTCTAAAGGAATAATGAAGTCTATAATGCCCCCACCTAAATTAATGTCATCCAACCCAACTACCATTAAAGAATTGATAAAATGAGATCATAGGGATATGACAGTTACTATGACAACTAGTCCACAATCAAGAATTAAAATGGGGTCATTTCCTTACACATGTAAACAAATATTAAATAATAAATAACTAAAGGTCATAAGGCATATAAAGGGTCATGAATATTGGAGAAATAAGGTTGTATAAAGAAGGTAAATCAAAAGGGAAAATATCATCATATCATAGAGAAGATATAATACCTATTTTTCCTTGCAGTTCATACAAATTTAAGGATTCAGAAATTTGAAGAGGAAACCTAGGCTCAAGATTAGAAATTAAAGGTGAAAACCCTGAATACCTCTTATCAATCTAGTGGAAGAAAACCCTAACTTGGGTAGAAATTAGAAATATTTCAAAGACATTGCAAATTGAAGAAGAATCAGAGTAACAACTTAGAAAGGATAAGTTTTATATTTTCAAAGATACATCATAAGCTTTAAATGTAAATTTTATAATCAAAATTACCATTTTTAGGACAATTAATATTTATAATTAAAACTATGCAAATATGGCTTGACCATTTTTTATTAATGGAAAAAGGAGGAAATTCTAAAAGGGGGTCACATTACATTTGGTATCAAAGCATTGATCCTACTAGCTTGTAGGATAAAGCTAACATTCTAGATGCCTTCCAGTCAAAGAGACTTGAAGGTCTATGAAAGGAAAAGGACATGGATCCTATTCAAGAGTTATTGTACAAACATGAGGCCCCAAAAATGATTCACAAGTACCATAAGTTGTTAGAAGATTTTAAATATTTTGTTCCCTTTGATGAGTATTTGGACACATTCAAGTACCAATATCCCAACAAAATAGACCTATATGACTACATAAGGAGGTAAAAAAAAGAAGAAGAAGAGTTGATATTGGGTGTTAATGATGTGTTACTAATTACAAAAGATGCCTAAGAAACATCCATCAAATTTTTTAGGTAGGAAAGTAATTGAATTATGAAATAATGATTGGTAATTTATGAAAACAATTGGGCCATGTGATGATGATGTGCAATATATTAGTTATAGATGTTGTGAATAATGTTTAAGATTGACCCTTGTGATGAGGAATTACAAATTTATCAAGAAAAATCCATGATGAAACACATTGAATATATTAAGATTGACCAAGAAACATTCAAAATCTCTGGTTTCAAGATCGATGAATTCATTGATGGTTTAGTTTGTAGTCATAAGAAGCATACTTTTGGCTTGCACATGATGGGTCTAGGATAACCAACATTGACATTGAAGGACAATGGCCGCATTCACCAAGTTGTCATCCCACCACACTTGAAGACAAGATGGAGATAGTCACCCTAAGGAGCTTGATGCTAAATGAATTGAAAGATATGACTTGTAGTAAAAGACATATAGATCCCTTTACTCAAATACATAATTGGCTTTACACAATGGAGTGGGATCTTGGTATTCATGACATTTCCCTAATTCATCATGATAGATTTTGTATTCATTTCCCAAGATCATGGGTGAAAATAAAATAAGAGAGAAAAAAACCATGAAAATGACCTTATTTGATGTGATCAAGCCAATATTTCTTATTTCTTTTCGAGGCCAAAATATACTAAGGAGAATACAGATTCTCTTATAGGTTTTTCCTAATGACAATTAAAAGAAATACATAATGCTAGATATATGAATGATTAGAATTGTAATATAGTACCCAAGTTAAGTAGAGTATATTGTTATAATCATAGATCTAGCACCTGAGAGAGGGTGGCACATGAGTATCCATTTTAATAAGAAATGAGTAACTTAGGAAAGCTCCCTATCTGCAATGGGAAATGACAATGATACATAATTTCTCATCTTCTTATTATGGTATTCATTGGATGGAATATTTGTAACATTACCCCCTAAAACTCACACTAGTGCACACAATCTCATGCAAAAGGAGTAAATTATTTTATTGGATTATAATAAGAAGAGTGCATTCCTACCACCTATCTATGAAGGGACTTTATTTCAAAGTGGAGATCCTTTTGTTACCATTAGTAATGGAGAAGAGTAATTTATATTCACCACTATTCTAAGGAAGCTAGTACCATCTATAGTGCATAAATATAATTATCCTATGTTTTAAATTTTGGACAAGTGGGGAGGAAGGGAAGCATTGGAAGAAAATATCACATTGAGTCTATCGGTAGCTGATCTAAAATTCACCTAGAAGATTGTTTGGGCTAATAAAAATTAAATGGAATCTATATACTTTGCACTAATATATTAATAATCAGCCAATGTCATGAGGCTGAAATGGAATGCATAAAGAGACTAAGATAAATTAGGTAAAGTGAATCAAATTTTATCAAACAATTCAATATTTATACAAGCGTTAATTTCCCAATAGATAAATATTTGTTTAAGGTTTTAGTATAAAATATGAATTTCATGAAGCTGAGGACATCCATAATTTACCTGATGGAAAGGATGGTTCTACTTCCAAAACTCAGGGTAATTATTTTAACGAGAAATATTTAGAATCTAATTATACAATAAAGGAGATTAATAGAACAAGAAATGATTTTTATGGTATGAATCTTGAGTGGTACAATAAAAAGAGGAGAATTTTGTGAATTTTTGAGAGCCTCAAAATTAGACCAAAAGAATATAAAATAATTTTAGAAAAGGAAATTGAATTTAAGGTCATACATGTGTGTCATGCCTCTAATCCTCATCTTAATATATGGAAGGCTCACTTTTTTCTTTGACTCAAAGGTATATTCATGAAACTATGTGAAGGTTGGGCCAACCAAATCAATTCTTTTGTAGATGTATTTGATGTTAAAAATGAAATTGATGCTTCTTTTACTTGGTCTCAAACTATGCTATTGTAAGATATTGTTTTGTTTATTCTCATTGAGGATGAGAGAAAATTTAACTTAAACTATGGACCTTGAAAATTTCAAACTCTTGGTTATGTTGCTTAGAGTTATTAGGAAATACAAGTACACAATCTAGTAGAATAGTAGACAATAAATTGTCCTCATACTTTAGAGGATTGTGTTAACCATATTGAAAGTTGGGTTGAGGAAAATATACTAAGATCTACTCTCTAAGGGCATAATTATAGTACAGAGTCAAACATAATCAAGGAAATGAGAGAAGCATCAGTTTTTGTAGAGTCTTCAAATCCTAATTATATTAAAGTGTCACAAAAAAAGCTATCAAATCACAAGGAGCAATATCTAGGAATTACAAATCTACAAGGTTGATTTGGAATCAAGTAGTAGCTCCAAGATCATCCTAGCTTGTGATTGCTTGAGGAAAATGAATCTTCAGAAGGGTGGATTATAAATCTTTTCCTAAATTAATATCATGCAACCCAACAAACCTAGAAGAATTGATAGAATTCAATCATTAGTAGAAAATAATATAGGGAAATGATAGTTACTATGACAACTAATCAACAATCAATAATTATAATGAGGTGATTTCCATCCACATGTAAAAATACTAAATAATAAATAACTAAAGGTCATAAGGCATATCAGGGGTCATGACTATTGGAGAAATAATGGTATATAAATAAGGAAAATTAAAGGGAAAAGATCATCATATCATACATAAGACATAATATATCTTTTCCTTATATAATACAAAATTAAGCATTCATAAATTTGAGGATGAAACCCCTCAAGATTAGAAATTAAAGATGGAAACCATTAAAATAACTCTTATCAAATTAGTATACCAAAACCCCTAGCTTGGATATAAATTAGAAATACTTCAAAGTTATTTATACAAAAATAAATCACTACAAATTGACGAATAATTACAACAGGTGTTGAGAAAAGGTTGTCATTGATGTCAAAGGTATTGGTTAATTTGTTCATTGATGTCAAGGTTTCTAAAAGAGTGCATCTAGAATATTGTAATTGCTATTATGTCAAAGAAAAGGTTCCAAAAAAATAGATTCATGTATGCATATCTTTATGCTCTAGTATTAGTAGATCTTGATTTTCTATTGCATGTGCTAGTGTCTAAAAGTATCTATGGTATATTTCTAAAGTTGGTTTCTTAGAAGCGGGTTGTACACTCAATTGCAAGCACTATCATGGTGTTTGGCTCTACATTTTCTGTAGTTGAATGTTGTGACCTACAATTTGGAATTGAAGTAAGGTTACTCATGATGTACAAACTCTTAAGTTTTAGAGGTTGAGCTTTAGTGGAAAGAAACTTAGAAGTGATAGAGTGCTCACTGTGTTAGTTAGCTAATTGGTTTGAGTTGATGTTCCAGATTATTGCACCAAAAAAGGGAAGTGTGCACTAGCTGGAGGAAGCATGTGAAGATAAAATAGGACTATTTAAGATCACTAAGGGAAATACATAACATAATCTAAAACTTGCGGTAATGCATTTGTTTTTGGACTAAGGTGACTACATGTTTCATATCAATTTAAATTAAGGTCCATGCTTATCCAACATGGCTAATTACAAATGGTGTTAAGAGGTTCTTGGCGAACATGAGATATTGTTAATATGTAGGAATGCTATGTGATTAGGGCTTCAATGTGAATATCAGTGTGATGTAATGTGAGTTGTATTCCAATCATTGTGTGTGATTATCAAAATATCATATGTTGTGTAGGAGATTGTCTAAAAGTAGATCTGATCAAGCACATGTTGTGTAATCAGTATTGAAGATCCATATACCATATTTTTGTAATATGGTACGATTGGTGTCTTACCTATTGAATTCGTGCTTAGATATTTGTATTGGGGATTAGTGTGTCGAGTAGGTTGGTGCTTGAAAATACAATTGGGGATTGGTGTAATCGGTAGGTTGGTTCCTACTACATGAATATAAGTGATTCATTATTTTGAGAGGGTATATTTGGATAGTAGCTCTAAGTAGATCTTCTCATCATGTTTTTTCCCATTCTAGGTTTCCACGTATATCTGGTGTTCTTTGTGTGAATGTGTGCATCTATATTGCTACTTGTTGCTTTGATGTTTTAAGGATCATGTTTGGAAAAGTCACTAATGATAATTAATTTTGAATTAAAGAGTTTTTACATATACTAATTTAACCCCCTCTTAGTATATTGTGTGCCCTTCAATTGGTATCAAGGCTAAGTTCCTTAGAAGAAGCTTAAAAACTTAAGGTAGATTCAAGATGGCACACTCAATTGCTCAAGAAGTTATTTATTCAAACAAGACACCATTTTTTGATGGATCTAATTATGTGTTTTCAAGAGTAAGGAAGGAAGCCTATTTGATGGAATTCTATGGTTTGATGTTTGGAAATTTGTTGTGGATGGCTATGATATTCCAAAAAGTCCCACAAGAGATCAAGCCAGAAAGAAAGCATGTGAACTAAATGCAAAGACAAGAAATGATATTTTGTGTGGTCTAGCTAGCTTTGAGTTTGTGAAAATAGCTCACTGTAGGATTGCAAAAGAATTTTGGAATAAATTCTATAATATCTATGAAAGTAATGGTAAAGTCAAGGAGGAAAAAATTCAGACCTATTGGGGATTGTTTGAAGGCCTAAACATGAAGGAGGAAGAAGATCTTACTACATATCTCCTTCGAGTTGATAAAGTTGTCAACACCATCAGAGGACTTGGTGAAGAAGTAAAAGAACCAACGATTGTTAAAAAGGTACTTAGATCCCTTATTCTTAAGTTTGATTCAAAATTTTCTACAATAGAAGAAGCGAAAACTCTGAATAGTTTGACTATGGATGAACTACATGGGACATTAATTGCATATGAGATGAGAATTATGAATTCCAAATTTTAAATAAAGAAGGTAGCTTCCAAGGAATTAGTGGAGAACAAGGATTTAAATCATAGTGAATATTTTGACTCAAAAGAAGAAAATTTTGTGAGGAGATTAAAAAGAGGTTTTGATGAGTATAAAGGTAAGTTACCTTTTAAATGTTTCAGTTGTGGTAAAATTGGGGACATTTCTCCTAAATACAAACTAATAACTGGAAATAAGAAGAATGGTTTGTATGCTAAGGAAGAAGGTTACTCATCTGATGAGTATGAGCAACATACATCTAGAAATGAAAAAGGCTCTACTCATGGCATTGGAATCCCTAGATGGTGATGTTGAAAATATGTTTTCTAAAAATGAAGAAGAAGATGCATAAAAAATATTATTACATCATTTCATCAATCAAGATTCATGTTAGCAATAAATCAAGTTTATGAGTAATATATTTTTCATGTTTTATGCTCATCTTTTTGGTGAGTACTAACACTTGCATGATCTTCTATCAATAAGAAAATCATCCTTGCATGAGATGTGTACCATGCCTTCAATACATCAAGGAGACCATATCTAAGTGGTAAGTTGTACAATAGTTCTAATTTATCACTTTTTATAATCCATTTTCTTTTGGCTGATTGAGGGTAAGAAATTTTTTCATCGTCATAGCTATTGTAGAGGTAGAAACACCAAAATGGGATTTGAATTGTGAAATCCCCTATTCAGCACAACCCTTTCTCTCTGTTCCTTCTTGTAAGTGGAAAATCTAAAGTGAATTTGGGAGAAGATTGAAGACATAATAAAAAGATAAAGCATTCAATAATTCTACTTCAACAAATTAGGGAAAGAGAAATTATTCATTAAAAGATGAAGTAGAATTATTGAATGAGGAAACTGAAGATAGGTGATTTTCTCTTGTGTGCATGTTTTTCTTGTTCTTGGCCAACATAGTGTTTGTAGCATGTTGTGAATCTTCGAGGAGAAATTAATTCAAGTTTTTTCATGCTAGAGATGTTTTTTTGTGTCCTCACTAAGCTGTGGCTAACCTTCATTGATTTTCATTGTTAATCTTTAATGTTTTGGGCCAATAGTTTATATTCATTTTATTATTCTTTATGGATGACTTTTAGCGATGAAATTTCTTATTGCAGATATATAAGAGCGATTGCTTATTCGAATTGAAGTGTACGAGAAGGTTCAAGGTTGTGTATGAGATGTGTGAATAATGTTCAAATCATTTGAAGGTAGAGTAGAGTGTGAAGAAGTGTGTAGAAGAGTGAAGAATTGTTTATTTTCTTAATTGGAACTGTAATTGAAGGCATTAGTAGATGCCATTTTCTTAGTTCAAAATATGGATGGCTGTAATATGAATTTCTTTGTAAGACAATGTGTCTTCCTTTGTAATTGAGTAGTGAGCTCTAGGAAAGGTGCCTAAATGCATGTGCATTCCCCATATTTCATTTTCATTATACTTTTAACAGGGTATAATCTTGTGGACTGACCTCCACTGTGGTTTTTCCCCTAACAGGGTTTCCACATAAAAAATCTTGGTGTTATGTGTGTTTTTGATGTATTGATGATTTATGCTTTCATGGTTATTTATCATACATGAGAATAAGGTTAATAAGTTGAATAAGTTTTTGAATTTTTGTGACAACTGATTCACCCCCCCTCTTAGTTGTTTTCCCTTGTGTTGCCAACAATTGGTATCAGAGCAGGTTCATTGGAAGAAGTTTAATAGCTTAAGGTGATTAGGGATGGAAAGTTACAAGAAGGATAGTCTAAGATTTGATGGAACAAATTATTGTTTGTGGAAGACTCGAATGGAGTGCCATCTGAGATGCATTAGTGAACCCTATTGGAGCATTACAAGTAATATATATATATATATTATTCCATAGAATGGTCCTACTACTTCTGCTGAGATCAAAGATGTTGAGTATAATATCCTGGCTAAGAAAGCTTTGTGAGTGCTTTGACTGATTATGAGATGACAAATGTTATGAATCTAAAGACTAATGAGATCTGGAAAAATTTGGAAACCTTGTATGAAGGTGATGCTGATGTGAAGCTTGCTAAGCTGTAGAGTTTGAAAGGGAAATATGAAAGGTTGAGAATGGGTGATGATGAGAAAATTAATACTTTCATGCAAAGAGTGAATGAACTTGTGTGTGGTATTAGATGTGCTAGTGGAAAGATAGATGAATTTGATATTGTTGCTAAAGTGCTTAGATCCCTACCTGATTCTTACAAAGTCAAAGCTAGTGCTATTGAAGAGCTCTGAACTATAACAAACATAACTAGAGATACGTTGGTTGGTAAGCTGACTACTTTTTAGTTGAATGAGTTTGGTGATGCCCTTCCTAAGGTTGAATTTTCATTTAAGGCTACTACTTCTAGAAGAGATAGACAGAGATATGATTCGGGTGAGATTTCATCTAGAAAGACATTCAAGTATGAGGATGAAATCAGATAGATTGAATAAGAAGAAAGGGAGCTAGAAGAGCTGGAAGCACTTATTATCAAAAGAGTACCAAGAGGAAAAGGTAAGTATGAAGGAAAATTGCCTCTTAAATGTTTTTCTTGCAATAAGATAGGCCAGTTTGCATCAAGGTGTCTAGAAAGAACTACTAAACCAAGACATAACAAGCCTATATTTCAGAAGAAGTGTTATTATGCTATTGATGAAGGTGTGACAGATGATGAATCTGATAAAGGAAATAGAAGTGATGATGAATGGGTATTTATTGCTATCAAGGAAAATAATCTTGTATCTACTAAATCTACTAGTTGTAAAAATGTGGAGAAATCCCTAGTTGCTCGAGTTGAAGAGAGAGATGAATGGGTGATTGACAGTGGATGTTCACATCATATGACAAGAGACAAAAGTAAGTTTGTAAGATTGGAAAAATATAATGGTGGTGTTGTGAGATTTGGTGATAATATAGTTGGTGTGATATGTGGAAGAGGTTGGATTTCTCTTGATGGTAAGCATAATATTGATGATGCTATATATGTGGAGGGCTTGAAACATTATCTTTTAAGTGTTGGTCAAATGGTTGATAAGGGATACAATCTTTAGTTCAAGGATGGAAAGTGCAGAATATTGAGTTCTGAAAATGAAATTGCATCTATTACAAAAACAAAAAGTAATATCTTTCACTTGAGTGTTTCTAGTAAAAGTTGTTTGATTGCTCAAGTTGATGAAAGTTAGTTATGGCATAAGAGGTTGTGTCATGCTAACTTTGATAATATTGTCAAGATAAGTTCCACTAAGGCTGTGAGAGATCTACCTTAGTTGGTGAAACCTACTAAAGCAATATGCAAGGAATGTCAGTTGGGAAAGCAAACTAGGATTTCAATTTGGAGTAAAAAGCATTTTTCAAATGAATTGTTAGAGCTTGTGCATACTGAGCTGCATGGCCCTCTAAGGTCAGAAGTTTACAAGGTTACAAGTATTTCATGTTACTCATTGATTATTATTCTAGAATGGTATGGGTTACTTTCTTAAGGGAGAAATTTGAAGCACTTGAAAAGTTCAAGATCTTTAAAGCTATGGTTGAGACAGAGACATTTTTGAAGATTAAATGTCTAAGATCAGATAGAGGTGGTGAATTCACTTCTAGTGAATTTAATTCTTTTTGTGAAGAACATGGAATAAAGAGATAATTATCTGCACTGCAAACCCCTTAGCAAAATGGAGTTGTGGAAAGGAAGAGCATAACAATTGAAGATGTTTCCAGAACTATGATGCTGGAAGGAAATGTCCCTCATATCTATTGGAGAGAAGCTATGAGTCGGGTACAAATTAAAGGTGATACTAGTAAGACCCCTTTTGAGCTATGGACTGGTCAAAAGCTTACTGTTAAATACTTCAATATATTTGGAAGCAAATTTTATAATAAGAGATATGAAGATATAGTAAATTTTTCCATGCTAGGAGTGATGAAGGTATCTTTTTGGGTTATTCTACTAAAAGCAAGGCCTACCGGTGTTACAATAAAAGATTGAAGAAAATGGTTGAAAGTGAAAATGTTAAGGTTGATGAAGACTTAGGTACACCATCCAAAACCTTTGGATATGACTCTGATGATTAGGATAATAGTACAAACCAAGGAAATCAAGTTTAGACTACAAATCAAGTGTAAATCAATCTGGTAAATCAAGAAAATGAAGAAGAAGGAGAAACCAGTGAAGTTGCAGAAGAGAGATTAGAAGAGCTTGAAGTTGAAGAACATCCTAAGAAGACTCTAAGGTATGTAAGACTGAATCATTCAGAAGATCAGATTATAGGTGATAAGAACAAAGGTGTCCAAACTAGGAGAAAGATTGCAGAATAGTATTGCTTGATATCAAAGATTGAGCCTACTAGTGTGAATGAAGCATGTAAAGATGAGAATTGGGTTGAAGCAATGAAAGAAGAGTTAAAAAAGATTGAGAAAAATGATACATGGATTCTTGTTCCCAGACCTAAGGATAAGAATGTCATTGGAACCAAATGGGTCTTTAGAAACAAACTGAATGAGCAAGGTGAAGTGGTTAGAAACAAAGCAATACTGGTATGTAAAGGATATTCACATATGGAAGGAATTGATTTTGAAGAGACCTTTTCCCCTATTGCTAGAATTGAAGCTATAAGATTATCGCTTGCCTATGCTACTCACAAGAACTACAAAGTTTATTAGATGGATGTCAAATCGTCTTTTCTAAATGGTGAATTGGAAGAAGAAGTGTATGTTGAGCAACCTAATGGATTCCAGTTGAATGATAAGGAAGATATGGTGTGTCGATTGAATAAAGCATTGTATGGACTCAAGCAAGCCCCTAGGGCATGGTATGTAAGATTGGATAAGTATTTGTTGAAGCTTGGATTTAACAAAGGTACTACTGATAGTAATTTGTATTTCAAGATTGATCATAATAAATATTTGATTGTTGAAGTCTTTGTTGATGATATAATTTTTGGAGGAGATGATGGTTTGTGCATGAAGTTTGCTAATGAAATGCAGAATGAATTTGAGATGTCCATGATTGGTGAGATGAATTTTTTTTTGGGATTGCAAATTACTCAGTTAGATAAAGGGATTTTTATATCTTAGTCCAAGTATGTGAAGGAATTGCTGAAGAAGTTCGATATGGAAGATTCAAAGCTAGTTGGTACACCCATGGTGACTAGATGCAAGTTGACAACAGAAGATGATTCTCCAAAAGAAAATCAGACAAGATACAAATCAATGATTGGTGTATTGTTGTATTTAACTCAAACTAGGTCTGATATCATGAATGTTGTATGTATTGTTGCAAGATTTCAAGCTAATCCAAAGGAATCTCATGTGATTGTTTTGAAGAGAATTTTTAGATATATGGGTATGTGCAAGATCATGATGGGCCAAAAAGTGGCGATATGATGGGTATGTGGTTGACAACTTGTTTTTTACCCAAAATTGGTGAAAAGAAAAGGGTTTTTAAAGGAGATTCTCACCTTTCCACCAATATAAATTATGCTTTACTTCAAATTTAATAAATAATTATTATTCATTTTCTATTTGAATTATGATTAAAGTCCTGATTGACAAGTTGATTGAAAAACATCTATAACTTTCAAGCGGTATCACATTTTGAATATGAAACATGTGTCACATTCTATGCTTCACATACTATAGGATTAAAAAAAGAAAAAATAAATTTCATGAAGTTTTGACCACGTTAAGGTGGTCAGACATACGAGTTTTTATATTTTTTAAAAGTTATAATTAAAAATTCATAATTAATTATTTATTTGGAAAAAAATTATAAAAAAATATGCATCACATCCGTACATGAGTCCTCTACTTATATCTAAAATATTATAAAAAAATATTATCATTTTATTGTGGTTAGACTGGTCAGACGGACACCTACTTATTTTTCATATGAAATTTAGAGAGTACTCTGCATTGAAATTTCAAATTTTCACCAAATAGATTTTAAAAAAACCTAGTAGTTTAGAAAGTACATTCAATTTTCTACAGATTCTATTCTTACATATTTTTAAAATAATATAGATAACTTATTCAAATTTTTACGTCAAGTTGTCTAACTCTGATTTTTTTTAATTTTTCGCCACTTAAGGGCCTATTTTTTCCATGATGATCTTGCACATACCCATACTTGAAGGGAATTGTTGATCTTGGCCTATGGTTTTCTAAAGATGATCTGATCTTACGTTGAGTGTCTTTACTAATGTTGATTGGGTAGGAGATGTGAATGACAGAAAAAGTACTAGTGGTGAAGCATTTTTCTTGGGTAAGAAGCTAATTTCATGGTTAAGCAAGAAGCAGAATGCCATTTCCTTGTCTACTACATAGGCCAAATACATTGTTGTTGCTAAAAATTGTACTCAAGTCTTATGGATGAAGCAAATGCTGAAGGATATTAGAATTGTATATGATGAGCCTATTGCTATATTCTGTGATAATTTAAGTGCTATTAACATTTCCAAGAATTTGGTGTTGCATTAAAAAAACAAAGCATATATCTATCAAGTTTCACTTTTTGAGGGAGAAGGTAAGTGAAAAAGAAGTCAGATTGGAGTATGTGCCTACTAAGGAGTAGATTGCAGACATCTTTTCCAAGTCATTTCCTCAGGATACTTTTGAGTATCTTAGAGGGAAGTTAGGGGTGATTACCCCTCCTAATTAGAACTAAGGATGCATTGCTTTACATTAGTCTGTGCATTTCATAGTCATATCTTGTTTCAGATTGATGTTGTGGTGGATGCTACTCAAGGGGAGTAGTCAGACGGTTCAAAAATTCAAATATGTGGTTCAGGCTTAGAGATCTTAGTCATTGATGTCAAATGGGGAGAAAAGTCATGTGAAAAATTGGTGGTTATCTAGGGAGAAGAGCCTTATGGGGAAAAGATTATGTGAAAGTGTTGAGGAGAAGATGAGTCAAATCCTAAGGGGGAGTAAATGTCAAGAGTTAGATACATTGATGGTGTTTTTCACATCATGTGTTGCCATTAATGCCAAAGGGGGAGATTTTTGGATGTTGTGGTTGTGTTGCCGATATGTGGTTGTCATTGATGTCAAAACTATTAGCATTAATGCATTTGAAGTTGTATATGTCGAGGATATTGAGAAACTTGTAAAGAAATGTGTTGCAGGTTGCCAATGGTGAAGTGAAGTTCAGTATGTCAGTATGTTATGTATGTTGATGCTCAGAGGTTGTGGACTGAAGGGTTTTTTTCAAATGTATCTAGTTTATCCATGTTGAGTTTCTAAGATTCGCATGAAGATTTGATCAAGTTATGAATATTTTCATTTTGATAATTTTTTTGTTTCTTCAATTGGTGTTCCTAATTGAAGATGATGTTATTCCAGTTAGTTCAGTTGTTATAGATGCTTCTCTTGTGATTCGTGATGCTTGTGGATGTTTCTATATCGTGCTCTATCTTTGTTGCACATCTGCATTCATCGTTGTGCTTGTGCTTGGTGATTTTCTCTTTCGCATTCATGTTTTTCTTGTTCTTGGTTGACATGGTGTTTGTAGCATGTTGTGGATCTTCGAGGAGAAATTAATTGAAGTTTTTTCATGCTACATATTTTATTTTGGGTATTCACTAAGTTGTGGCAGACCTTGGTTAATTCTCATTGTTAATCTTTAATGTTTTGTGCTGATAGTTTATATTCATTTTATTATTTCTTTATGGCTAGCTTGTACCAATGAAATTTCTTGTTATAGATATATAAGATTGATTGCTTATTTGAATTGAAGTGTGCGAGAAGGTGTGGTTGTGTATGAGATGTGCAAATAATGTTCAAATCATTCGAAGGAAGAGCAGTGTGAAGAAGTGTGTAGAAGAGTGAAGAATTGTTTATGTGCTTAATTGGAACTGTAATTGAAGGCATTAGTAGATGCTATTTTCTTAGTTCAAAGTATGGATGGTTGTAATCTGAATTTCTTTGTAAGACAATGTGTCTTCCTTTGTAATTGAGCAACGAGCTCTAGGTAGTGTGCCTGAATGCATGTGCATTCCCCATATTTCATTTTCATTATACTTTCAATAGGGTATAATCTTGTGGACTGAACTCCACCATGGTTTTTCCCCTAACAGGGTTTCCACATAAAAAAATCTTGGTGTTATGTGTGTTTTTGATGTGTTGATGATTTATGCTTTCATGGTTATTTATCAGTTATGAGAATAAGGTTAATAAGTTGAATAATTTTTTAAATTTTTGTGACAACTGATTCACCCCCTCTCTTAGTTGTCTGCCCTTATGTTGCCAACAATTTTTTCTACTTCATAACATTGTTTTGGCCCTTTGGAAATAGTTAGCAAGGTCATTAGTCTATTTTCTAGGGTTCAACCTTTTCTCTTTAGTCCTCTAGTCATATGAACACCAGCGCACTTGAGAGACACCAGCGTGTCGTGTTATCGTCCCGGGACTGCCCTTTCATTCTCAAGAAGAGAGCTTCCTAAGGCGTAGTGTTGAACCCAAAAATTGGCTCACCTAGCCCCATTATGTGTTTCAGGTCTACAAAGTAATCGAAGGACTTTAAATCCACATCATTCTTGTCCTGCATTTCCTAACACCCCTTTTAGTTGAGGTAAGCTAGGGCAACCTTTCACTCTTGGCCCTCCGTGACTTGGGGCCTTGCACATGGTCGGTCCCCCTTTACAACATGAATTGCTATAAAGAAGCATCAAACATAAGTTTGATGTTGTAGTCTCAATTCATCATACACAAATACCTTCACAAATGATTTTGATCTTCTATAATCATAGCTTTTTTGTTGTTTTTTATAAAAAAATTGAAAAACAATAAAGGGAAGCAAGTACTCAAGGTACCTACTACCCCTTGCCACGACAAAGGTGGCAAGCCTCAGGCCCTGCCTCCCACTGGTGGTGGCTATTATGACCACCACCCAGCAGCTTAAAGCCACCAGTGGTGGCCTTAATACCATGAGCCTAATGGTAGAGGTGGTGGCGGTGGGCTTTGCCCACCATTATATATATATATATATTGAGAAATATATATATAAAGCTTTTTTTATGTCTTTTTTTCTTTAAAAAAAATAAAAATGCAATTATTATTTTTTGTAAATAATTGAAAGCACTATAATTGGAGAAATTTTATCTAGCATCTTAAATTTGGCAGAGGTCAGCTCCAAGATGACCCTTAGATGAAACACATGATCCTACATAGGTTGGTTTCAAATATATACATTATGAAGAGAAATGAGTTGTGAAACAACACATGACATAAAAATACCAACAAGCATCTCAACACATCCTCCAAAGAAAGATTAATTAATTAGGAACAACCACATATGAAGGGAAAAGATTGTCAGCCCAAACAATAAAAAGACCACCAAATCTGCCAATTGTACAACTTTACACCATTGAAGAGAGATGAAAAATTTATGCGGGCCAAGATGAGAACAATGTAGACTATCCACAATATCTCTTCAACCTTCTTCTAAAGAAATTGATCATTGTATGTCAATACAAGGAGAGATATATATTGAACTGGTAAAAATAGAGCATCTCGAACATACTATTTCACTCCAATACTTAGGATATTGCATTGTTATACACAAAACACTTGATACTTTCATGGAAGAACTACTATACCTCTCTAAACATATCTACAATTCTGCACAATGACATCTATCATATTAGAGGAATGTGAAGCATTCCAATAGGCCTTCATCAACACTTTACTCTGCCAAAACACATACCACAACACTGGCATTTGTAACTTTCATTGTGGAAGGTGTAATGACTTGAATTCTTAAATATAACACCTTCACATCTCGACCATCTTATATTTTGAACTACACGATAAAATCTTACTCTGTAGGAGGATGCAAATCAAAACACCATGGCATTGTCTTAGAGTATACTCTATAGTTATCTTTAACAAAACTTTTGCAATATATCTCTAAGGGTGACACACAAAATTGGTAAAATATCAATGTAGGCATGCTAAAAAAATATTAGAACAAGTGTACCCACCTTGGCATCATACTTAGACATCAGACTAATCACCAATCTTCCTCATACTTCATTTTTGACTCGCATCAACAGATATCTCTACACATGATCAACTAACTTTGGAGTATTATACCAACCTCAACACACACACACTTGACATCAATGACAACCAATCTTGACTTGACATCAATGACAACACATATTGCCAACAACCCACCGATAATTAATAAATTAGTCTCAATGAGCAAGACAAGTCAGAGCTATGGAGGGATAAGAATAGGTCTATTGACAAAAATCCTCCCCCTTCACTCCACACAACCAAAGTTGTGATGCTTGAAGTTAGCCCATTATCCATTTCCTCTGGTAATTTCCCAAAAAAATTGCAAGGTAGACGAGTCCAAGCAAGCAAATGGGTACATCCCCTCACTATGAGACAACTTTGTGTTCCAATTTTGCTACATATTTTCATTCTCATTGAAAACCTCAAACGCTCAGCTCTCCTAATGTTCTCCCAAATAGCAGGAATAGATCATATGTCAAATTCATTGGTCAATCCAACTATTAGGCTAAAAGTGAGAGTTAAACAAGGTTCATGCAACATTTGATGCTCCATTTCCCTCAATAATTGTGTGCATATTTAGAATGTGGAGATGTTGTTGGTCAAAATAATAATGCATTTTTATGTATCTAGGATGATGATAACAAAAATTATGTTGAGAATAATTTACATCTTTTAAACAAAATTGTTCCTCATGTGGAATATTTTTGGGAAGATTGTGCAGATGATTTTAAATTCAAACAAAGGGATTAAACAAGAATGACCATTGAGAATCTGGAAAGCTATAATATCCCATGGGATATAGAAGGTATAGAGGATGATGACTTAGACTTGGTGGACCTTGTTTTCACCACTATGCTTAAAACGTAGTCTCTTCTCCCAATTAATTGGGAAAAGAAGAAGGTAGTTAAAATTAGAGAAAGAACATAATATATATTGCTAAAGGAAAAGATTTGGATTTAGTTAAAAATTTATGAAAATACATTAAAAATTAAATTAACATAGATATTTTAAACATAATTAAAAGACATGAAAAGGTATCAATTTTTATTTTCAATGTAGATATAGCAAAATGGTATCTCTAATATCTCTTTATAGATAAATACAGTTAAGATATCTATGTTAATCACATATATAAGATTGAAATATAAGATTTTTGAAATACCACTCACTCCTTTTATAATATAATATATTTTGAAGATTTTTTAAAGTTTATAAAAATAGGAATATTTCATTAAAAAAAATATACACCAAGACTAAGATAATGCATTAGGTATTAGCATTTGATACATAAGTCCCGCATTCATGGCGGACAATGTTCAAATTTGTTTTGACATTTAAACTATCGACTCTAAATTAATCGTACATTTTCGCTCTAAATTAAGTCCGGCATTCGCGGCGGACAACGTGGACTATCGACTCTAAATTAATCATACATTTTCACTCTAAATTAAGTCCGGAATTCGCGGCGGACAACGTGGACTCTATGCATTAGATGGAAATATAAAAAGTAATAATAAACATTGAGTGGTCACTGGTGAGTCATCTCCTTGCTGAATGTATCAATTCTTGGAGAAATTTGTGAATGGTATATTTGCGTGTTGGAAACGATATATTTAAGTTACGTCAAAGTCATTTAAATATTTTGAAATATCTGAATTTCCACCTTCATGTGCACGCCAGTTTCACGTGATCATCGCCGACTGTTGAAGGAAACAGAGGAGTTCCTTTCCTAACGCGGTCTACGGAATGGTAGGGCACGCTTTCATACATAACTCCCGCATTCATGCCGGATAACGTTCACAATTGTTTTTCACATTTGCACTATCAATACGACTTTAATCGTACATTTTCATTTTCATGCTTGAACGACTCTTAAAAACGATTCACAATTCACTGTAAATACGTCCGACATTCACGGCGGAGACCGTGGCAGTTTGAAATGTTGTGCTTCACTCACTTGTAATCAACTCTGTCTATTGGAAGGAAATGTAACAAACATTGACTCATCACTCATGAAGCACTCCTTACGTATGCAAATTACGTCAAAGTCTTTTCATAGATTTAAATATTTCCATGTCTGAATTTCCACCTTCATGTGCACGCCAGTTTCACGTGATCATCGCCGACTGTCGAAAGAAACAGAGGAGTTCCTTTCCTTTCCTTATTGGAAACGATATAATGGTAGGACACGCTTTCATACATTACTCCCGCATTCATGGCGGACAACGTTCACAATTTGTTTTCACATTTGCACTATCGACTCGACTTTAATCGTACATTTTCATTTTCATGCTTCAACGACCCTTAAAACAATTCACTGTAAATACGTCCGACATTCACGGCGGAGACCGCGGCAATTTGATGTGTTGTGCTTCACTCACTTGTAATCAACTCTGTCTATTGGAAGGAATTGTAACAAAGATTGACTCATCACTCATGAAGCACTTCTTACTGAATCTATCAATTCTTGGTGAAAGGTATATTTGCGTGTTGGAAACGATATAAGTATTTAAATTAAATCAAAGTCGTTTAAATATTTCCAGTTTCATCTGCAGGGCAGTTCAACATGATCATCTCCGAGATCATCTCCGACTGTTTCGTATCAATCAAATTAGTTTCTTTCGTCATGTTTTATTTACGTCGAAGGCGTAACCTAGCCGAAGTGAACCGGCTCACTTCTGAATCAGACGCTACATACGTAGATTTTTACAGTTTTTCATTGGTGACGTCAGGAAATTATCTTTATGAGATCTTTACGCTGCAACTTTCTATGCCATCCGTTCAGACACATTTTTTACTTTACCGTAGCATGGATGATAGTGGAATACAACTGTAAAATATCTTTACCGCCACACCTCATTAACTGCTGTCTATCTATAGCGTCACATCAATAACTAAGCTAGATCATGGAAAAATTAGGGGAAATGTGCCAATTGCTGTTTATGATCCTATTGTTGTTTACTCCATACTCACCTGACCCCAATAACTATTTACATTTTAGTTATTACAATGTTTTAATTATGCCAATAAAAAATTACAAAATACATCCATATATGTTCACTACTAAATGTGTAGCTAACCAAAAAAAAAATTTTAAAAAAATTTTAAATATATATTGGTACATATATATTTTCAACACAAGACAAGTTGAACAAAATAAAGTCATTTTTGAATTAATTAAAGTACATTTATGTTTACAATAACTACTCCATGTAAGTGGCTCAAAACTTCAACTACATTGCATTTACATGTATACATCAAGAGTTAATGGTGCACAATGTCACATAATTTAAAACATTATGAATAGTTAATGGTGCACATTGTGACATAATACAAAACATTGATCAGTGTTATGAGCTATCAATTGCACATTCACCCACACTTACTATCACATCTTCATGCATTAACTCCATCCACTTCTGGTATCTACACACACAGTTAATGGTGTAAGGCTCCCTAATAAACCAAAAAACATATTATAATTCATCTATATGACTGAATTTATTCAAGCCACCTATTTTGTAAATTAAAACAAATATAAAATTGATTTCCTAGGAATGTACAAATGCTTGAAACTATTTACTCATTAGTTTGTCACGTGCAATGGATTTCAATATCTTTAGTTTGGTTCTAATGTCCTACCAATTTCTTTAGTTGGGATATTCCACTTCCTACCATGTTGCTATTATTATCTCTTCATCTATGTGTGTGTAGTCACATAATGCAAAAAATCATCTTATTTCTCATCGTCATAACATTTTTAATCTTTAAGTAGCAAGTTGTTCATTTGGAAAATTCTCAACAAAAGGATTTTGAGACAAAAGGATTTTGAGACACTTAAGAAAAATCAACAAAGCACTTGCTTGCACCTTGCCAAATGGTAGGTGGCCTTAATGAAGTCTTAAAGATTAATTTAATAATTTCTATTGAATTGTTCCTTACTATTTTGGAGCAAAAGGAGAAAGCTTAATTGTTAATTTTGTTGGTTTTTCTAAACATGTTTTGAATCTATGTAAGGTAAGAGGAGGTAGATATAGCTACATTTATCAAAATGTCAAAACTATCAAAAATAACCCATTATTAGCTAAATCCTTTAATGACAATGGCTATCTTGATATGTTGTGTAGTGTGTATTTGGAGCCAATTTCCCAAACATATATTTATTGGGGTCGTGATGTTGACCGTGTTTTAACATATGTGCAAGTCGTGTTCACACTAAATTTTACCATCCTAATATCAATAACAATGGCAATGTCTATCTTGAAATTATAAAGGAATAATGAAGTTTGTAATGCCCCCACCTAAATTAATGTCATCCAACCCAACAACCCTTAAAGAATTGATAAAATGTGATCATAGGGCAATGGCATTTACTATGAAAATTGATCCACAATCAATAATTAAAATGGGATGATTTCCTTGCACCTGCAAACAAATACTAAATAATAAATAACCAAAGGTCATAAGGCATATAAATGGTCATGAATATTGGAGATATAAAGGGTCACGAATATTGGAGAAATGAGGGTATATAAAGAAGGTAAATCAAAAGATAAAAGATTGTCATATCATGGAGAAGATATAATATCTATTTTTCCTTGTGGAATACAAATTTAAGAATTCAAAAATCTGAAGAAGAAACCCAATCTCAAGATTATAAATTAAAGATGAAAACCCTGAATACCTCTTATCAAGTTAGTGGAAGAAAACCCTAACTTGGGTAGAAATTATAAATATTTTGAAGACATTGCAAATTGAAGAAGATTTAGAGTAGCGACTAAAGGATAAGTTTTATATTTTCAGAGATACATCATAAGCTTTAAATATGAATTTTATAATCAAAATTACCATTTTTAGGACAATTAATATTTATAATTAAAACTATGCAAATATGGCTTGAGCATTTTTTATTAATGGAAAAAGAAGGAAATTCTAAAAGGTGGTTCACATTACATTTGGTATCAAAGCATTGATAATACTAGCTTGTAGGATAAAGCTAACATTTCAAATGCCTTCCAATCAAGGATACTTGAAGGTCTATGAAAGGAAAAAGACATGGATCCTATTCAAGAGTTATTGTACAAACTTGAGGCCCCAAAAATGATTCAAAAGTACCATAAGTTGTTAGAAGATTTAAAAGTTTGTGTTCCCTTTGATGAGTATTTAGAGACATTCAAGTACCAATATCCTAACAAAATAGACCTATATGACTACATAAGGAGGTAAAATAACGAAGAAGAATAGTTGATATTGATTGTTAATGATGTGTTGATAATTACAGATGACGCCTAAGAAACATCCATCCAATTTTTCAAGTAGGAAAGTAATTGAATTATGAAATCATGATTGGAAATGCATGAAAACAATGTGACCATGTGATGATGATGTGCAAGATATTAGTTATAGATGTTGTGAATAATGTCTAAGATTGACCCTCATGGGGAGGAATTACAAATTTATCAAGAAAATTCCATGATGACACACATTGAATACATTAAGATTGACCAAGAAACATTACTCTTTGGTTTCAAGATCGATGAGTGCATTGATTTTTTCGTTTGTAGTCATAAGAAGGAAAATTTTGACTTGCACATGATGGGTCTAAGATAACCAACATGGACATTAAAGGACAATGGATGCATTCAACAAGTTGTCATCCCACCACACTTGAAGACAAGATGGACATAGTCACCCTGAGGAGCTTGATGCTAAATGAATTGAAAGATATGAATTGTAGTAAAATACATCTAGATCCCTTTACTCAAATTATACATAATTGGCTTTGCACAATGGAGTGGGATCTTGGTATTCATGACACTTCCCTAATTCATCATGATAGAGGATGCCACATTTTTCTATAACTTTGGATGTTAGCAATGAAAATGAAAAGTTTGTATTCATTGCCTAGGATCTTGGGTGAAAATAAAATGAGAGAGAAAAATATCATGAAAATGACCTCATTTGATGTGATCAAGCCAATGTTTCTTGTTTCTTTTTGAGGCCAAAATATACTAAGGAGAATACATATTCTCTTATAGGTTTTTCCTAATGACAGTTAAAAGAAATACACAATGCTAGATATATGAATGAATAGAATTTTAATAGTACCCAAGTTAAGTAGAGTATATTGTTATAATCATAGATCTAGCACCTAAGAGAGGGTGGCACGTGAATATCCATTTTAATAAGAAATGAGTAACTTAGGAAAGCTCCCTATGTGCTATGGGAAATGACAATGATACATAATTTCTCATCTTCTTATTATGGTATTCATTGGATGGAATCTTTGTAACATCACCCCCTAAAACTCACACTAGTGCACACAATCTCATGCAGGGGAAGTAAATTATTTTATTGGATTATAATAAGAATAATGCATTGCTACCACCTATCTATGAAGGGACTCTATTTCAAAGTGGAGATACTTTTGTTACCATTGGTAATGGAGAAGAGGAATTTATATTCACCACTATTCCAAGGAAGCTAGTACCATCCACAGTGCATATTTATATAATTCTCCTATGTTAAATACATTTTGGATAAGTGGGGAGGAAGGCAAGTATTGGAAGAAAATATCACATTGAGTCAACCAATAGCTGATCTAAAATTCACCTAGAAGGTTCTTTGGGCTAATAAAAATAAAATGAATCTATATACTTCACACTAATATATTAATAATCAGCCAATGTCATGAGGTTGAAATGGAATGCATAAAGACACTAAGATAAATTAGGTAAAGTGAATCAAATTTTCACATACAATTCAATATTTATACAAGTGTTAATTTCCCAATAGATAAATATTTGTTCAAGCGTTTAATATAAAATTTGAATTTGTTGAAGGTGAGGAAATCCATAATTTAGTTGATGGAAAGGATGGTTCTACTTCAAAAACACAAAACACTTGATACTTTCATGGAAGAATTGCTATACCTCTCTGAACATATCTCCAAGTCTGCACAATGGCATCTATCATATTAGAGGAATGTGAAGCATTCCAGTAGGCCATCATCAACACTTTACTCTACCAAAACACATACCACAACACTATCATTTGTAACTTTCACTATGGAAGGTGTAATGACTTGAATTCTTGAATATAACACCTTCACATCCTGACCATCTTATATTTTGAACTGCACAATAAAATATTACTCTGTAGAAGGATGCAAATCAAAACACCATGGCATTGACTTAGAGTATACTCTGTGGTTAACTTAACAAAACTTTTGCAATATATCTCTAAGGGAGATACACAAAATTGGTAAAATATCAATGTGGGCATGCTAAAAACATATTATAACAAGTGTACCCACCTTCGCATCATACTTAGACATTAGACTGATCACCAATCTTCCTCATACTTCATTTTTGACTCGTATCAACAAATATCTCTACACATGATCAACTATCTTTGGAGTATTATACCAACCTCAACACACACACACTTGACATCAATGACAACCAATCTTGAGTTGACATCAATGACAACACATATTGCCAACAACCCACTGATAATTAATAAATTAGTTTCAATGAGCAAGACAAGTCAGAGCTATGGAGGGATAAGAATAGGTCTATTGACAAAATCCTCCCCCTTTACTCCACACAACCAAAGTTGTGATGCTTGAAGTTAGCCCATTATCCATTTCCTCTGGTAATTTTCCAAACAAATTGCAAGGGTAGACAAGTCCAAGCAAGCAAATGGGTACATCCCCTCACTATGAGACAACTCTGTGTTCCAATTTTGCTACCTATTTTCATTCTCATTGAAAACCTCAAATGCTCAACTCTCCTAATGTTTTCTCAAATAGCAAGAATAGATCATATGTCATTTTTGTTGGTCAATCCAACTGTTAGGCTAAAAGTGAGAGTTAAACAAGGTTCATACAACATTTGATGCTCCATTGCCCTCAATAATTGTGTGCATATTTAGAATGTGGAGATGTTGTTGGTCAAAATAATAATTGATTTATATGTATCTAGGATGATGATAACAAAAATTATGTTGAGAATAATTTATATCTTTTAAACAAAATTGTTCCTCATGTGGAATATTTTTGGGAAGATTGTGTAGACGATTTTAAATCTAAACAAAGGGATTAAACAAGAATGAGCATTAAGAATTTGGAAAGTTATAATAACCCATGGGATATAGTTCTAAGGTATAGAGGATAATGACTTAGACTTGGTGGACCTTGTTTTCACCACTATGATTAAAACATAGTCTCTTCTCCCAATTAATTGGGCAAAGAAGAAGGTAGTTAAAATTAGAGAAAGAACACAATATGTATTGTTAAAGGAAAATATTTGGATTTAGTTAAAAATTTATGAAAATACATTAAAAATTAAATTAGCATAGATATTTTAAACATAACTAAAAGCTATGAAAAGGTATCAATTTTTATTTTCAATGTAGATATCTAGCAAAATGATATCTCTAATATATTTTTATAGATAAATACACTTAAGATATCTATGTTAATCATATATATAAGATTGAAATATAAATTTTTTGAAATACCACTCACTCCTTTTATAATTACGCTGAAGGCGTTACCTATTTGAGAAAGCCCAAGCTAAATAGTTAAATCAACGGTTCAATGTCTTTAAAAAGTGATGCAATATGGTTCAAGTCATAATAACCGTTCATTTTTTCATTGATATTTTTTCATTTTTTCCCGGGACCAATTCACTTCGCATTTTACTATATCCTACATTTCATTTTTTGTGAATAGATTGAAATGAAAAACAAATTTTTGATCGGTTGAAGCAAAAAGTACGCAGGCCATACAAAGGCAAGCTGACATGATAAATCTACAGCTGTAAAAGCATCCGTATCGATGCAAGACGATTGGAATTACATGGTTCGTCCATCGGTTTTCACAAAATTTTAAAACTGGCTCTGAAGTTAAAAAGTGTATTTCATGTTTGTTTGGCTTATGAAGCCTTTTTGGTGGAGGAAATTTAGTGCATTTTCACCAAATAATTAAAAGAAAGCCTCTCCAAAGGTAACAAGCATCACGGATTAAGAAATTTATTTAGAATTATATAATTTTTATATTATATGATTGAATTTTATTAGATTATTTTTTTTTAATTTTTTAATAATAATTTAATATGGTACAAATATTTAATTATTATTATATAATTAATCAAATTGTTAACAATAATTAATATAAATTTTATATTGATTTTTTTATAATAAATAAATTAAATGTCTTATTTTATAAATAGAAATTTACAAATAATAATATAAAATATATGATAATTATAATTAATAAAGAATGTTAATAAGATTTGATATACAATTAGGTTGGTTTTTTTAGTATACCAAATTGTATGATGTTTTATTGAGATTAAGAACATAATTTATAATAGTTTTTATTTTTAGTTTTATAATTGATATTAATTATTATTTAAATTTTATTAGATATGATTATAATAATTTATACACTAAATAAGCTTTATTTATTATATAATTTTTTTAGTTCATAATGTTTTTTTTTTAATATTATATATAGAGATGTCACAAAAAATGTGTGCCAAAAAAAGTACAGAAGATCGCAATGTACAGATCAAGAGAGGCTATGCCTCACAAAAGGAGCTACATAAGCATCTAGAACAGAGATATACAAAGAAGAGCAAGAGACAAAGAGGAAGAGACACTAGTGTAAGATATCATCCATGTTATCAACCCAGGCTGTCCACCCCTTAGCACCTTCCATCCAGACAATGCGTTTTGATTCCTGAATCTGTGCAAGCATGAGGATTTGTTCCTTGTTGGCATTCTTGTTGTTCTTCACTTCTTGGGTAAGCATTTTGCAAGTCTTCTCGAATAACTGCAGATTGTCCAGAGTCTGCCTCCACGCATAGCCACCCTGCATCTCATATATGAAGAAAGTGGAAAATCTGTTCTTAAGGAACCTTTTAAGTTTTTCTTTTTCAATCAACATGGTAGTGTGGACCTGGGTATGTGCAGGATCATCATGCAAAAAATAGGCCCTTAAGTGGCAAAAAATTAAAAATCGTGTTAGGCAACTTGACGTAAATATTTGAATAAGTTATCTATATTATTTCAAAAATATGTAAGAATAAAATTTTAGAAAATTGAATGTAGTTTCTAAAATACTAGGTTTATTTAAAAATAAATAAAATCTATTTGGTGAAAATTTGAAATTTCAATGCGAGTACTTAAATTTCAGGAAAATAAAAGTAGGTGTCTGTCGACCACCCTAACCATAATAAAATGATAATATTTTTTGTAAGATTTTATATATAAGTAGAGGACTCATGTCCGGATGTGATGCATTTTTTTGTAATTTTTTTCCAAGTAAATAATTAATTATGAATTTTTATTACAACTTTTAGAAAATATAAAAACTCGTCTATCTGACCACCTTAACTTGGTCAAAACTTCATGAAATTTAATTTTTCTTTTTTTAATCCTATAGTATGTGAAGCATAGAATGTGACGCATGTTTTGGATTCAAAAAATATAATATCGTTTGAAAGTTATAGATGTTTTTCAATCAGCCTATTGATCAAGACTTTAGTTGTAATTCTAATAGAAAATAAATAATAATTATTTATTAAATTCAAATTAAATCATAATTTATATTTTTGGAAAGCTGAGAATCTCCTCTAAAAACCCTTTTTGTTTCATTAATTTTGGGTAAAAAAAAAGTCGTCAGCCACATACCCTACAAATATTGCCACTTTTTGGCGCACCATGATCCTGAACATACCCACCTGCAGGAAAATTTTAAGATAAATAAGTTTTTGAAAATAATCAACAAGAATTCTAAGATTATTCTGATACCTTTCTTCGTTTCTTCATTTCCAAATTTGCCACAAGATAAATTAGAGGAGAGAATTTTCCAAAATAAATTAGAATCTTGCTTCAGCCCATCAATATGTCCAGTTATAATTTCAATAATGTTAAACATCGAAGGATAAATGATGCCAAACATATGCCAAATTTCCTTAGCAAAAATAGAATAAAAAAGAATGTGTCTACCAGTCTCTGGTAACCTGCACATATTACAATAATCAGTAACCGAGAAATCTTTTTTGATAGGGAGCTTATCAAGAATTAAAAGCCAATTAAAACATTTTATCTTAGGTTCAGTAGGACCTTTCCAGAGAGTCTCAAAAAATTTCTTCCACGATTGGGTGTCGAGGGTAGAGTACCAAACATTGTTGATGTGGTTAATTATGGCATCAAAATGCCTGATAATATTGTAGATATTCTTGGCTTTAATTTTGTTTAAAATGGTCCCATCCAGCCATTTACTGCTTAAGAATCTATGAGAATCTATTTGACAAGAGGTCGGGAGGTTCATGGTGGCCTTGCGGATCAAATTATAGGTCTTCTTCTAGGAGATGGGAATGTCAAACTTGTTACTGAGATCCTCCCAGCTAATTAATCCATCATGCTCAAATAGGTCAGCCAATTGAGAGATGCCTTTGTTAATCCAGTGTCTAGCAGAGCAACCCTGGGAGAGGGCGAGGGGTTTGCCTGAAGAACTTAGGTTCCACCAGATGGACCTTTCACTGTAAAGATGAGTATCATCATGGAAGGTCATGTTATTAATAAAGCCCCTCACATAGTTCCAAGCTTTCCAAATGGATCTAAAAATAGCAGATCCTTGCACAAGAACCAGAAAGTTACCAAGGACAAGATCATTGAACGAAAGATTCCTCCAAGATTTAGCATTCTTGGGGAAACCCCTTTCAATGTTATTCCTAACGAGGACCTTCTAAGGATCATCACCATCAAGAGAGTGAAAGATCCACTTGGTGGCTAAGGCAATCCCCTGGAGCCTAAGATCCTTCAGGCCAAGCCCCCCAAGGAGTTTATTAGTATGGCACCATTCCCACTTGACCGCATGCATTTTGTTTTTACCTTTGCCATCAGACCAAAGAAACTTCCTAACCGCCTTTTGAATTTCTAAGATTTGATAGTTACTGAACATCCAGGCCGAGGAATAATAAATATTATAAGAGGAGAGAATTTTTTGGCAAACTTGCACTCTACCAGCCAAGGACAGGGCCCTGTTGTGCCACTTATTGAGTTTCTTAAAGATCTTGTCTTTGACCCAAGACCACATATCTTTAAGGGAAGGATCAATGGAGAAGGGTATGCCAAGATATCTCACAATTTTATGCGGGCCTCCCCACTGAAAGTTATAGTTCTTAAACTAGTTAGGTGGCTGCTCATCCCAACCAAGGAAAATAGACTTGAGGTGGAAAGACGAGTGCCCGAGATATTGCAAAAGAGGTTGATCTTGTAAGACAGAGCCTCAAAATTATCATCTGCGGCTTCAAGGAAGATCGCGGTGTCATCAACAAATTGGCAGTTAAGAAGCTCTTCGTTGTTAGGAAGAGATATGCCTTTGACAGCCGGGGAGATAGAGTTGTCTCTCAAGATGTAGTAAAGGGCTTCAGAAGCAACAACAAAGAGGGAAGGGGCCAAGGGGCAACCCTGTCTGATGGACCTTCCAAGAGGAAAGGAATCAGATAGGGAGCCATTCACATCAACCTGGGTGAAGGCATCTTTGAGTAAAATTTTAATAGAGTTGCAGAAGGTACTAGGGAAACCGAACGCTTCAAGCATCATGGAGATGAAATTCCATTCCACCCTGTCATAGGCTTTCTCAAAATCTAGAAGGAACATGACAGATTCTTGCTAAGAAACATTGGCCCAATTCATGGCTTCCCAGCTGGTGATCAGGTTTTCAAGGATATATCTTCCTTTGATAAATCCAGTTTGGGTAGGACACACAAACTTGGGCAGGATATTCTCAATTCTCAGAGCCAGAATCTTGGCAAAGATTTTATAGGAGACATTAAGGAGAGTAATAAGTCTCTAGTTCTTGATGAGCACTTTGTCCCCATCCTTGGGAAGCAATTTAATAATACCCCTATTAATGGAGGTACCCAAGGAGCCTCTATCAAGAGCCTCAGAGTAAATATCAAGAAGGTCTTGGCAGATCCAATCAATATTAGCCTTGTAGAACTCAACCGGGAGACCATCAGGGCCAGGGGTCTTGTCATTATTAAGAGCGTTAATGGCTTTTTCAATTTCCTCCAAGGAGATATCTTTAGACAGCTGGTTGGCTTCTAAAGAGGAAATCTTGTTAGGGATGAGGGAACGAAATTGATTTCTCAAGAAGGAGGCTTCCTCCAAATCCTCAGAGGCAAAAAGATTTTGATAAAAGTTGACAAAAGCCTTTTTGATGTTTTCGAGGTTGTTTATCTCATGATTATCAAATAAGATTCTTTCTATAGTTTCATTAGACTGCTTTTGCTTGATGAGATTGAAGAAGAATTTGGAGCCTCTGTCCCCAAACTGCAGCCAGTGCGCACGGGATCTGATCTTGGTGCCATTGACCTTGACCTGTTGGTGTTGTCTAAGGGCATGTTTAGCCTTGAAAACATGAGAGATGAGCTCACAATCAACAGGATTGGCTTGGATGTTGGATTCAGCAACCTGTAGCTCGGAGGAGAGCTTTTTTTCCACAAATCTAAAGTCTTTGGCCTTTTTTTGCCCAATGGTTTTTAAAAGATTCTGCCAGGCGGGAATGTTCAAGTTCCATCTATCTAGATGAGACTTGGCAGGAAAGTTGTTTTTGTTGATGAATCTAATGATACGGATGGCACTAAGAATATCGTCTTTTAGCAGGGTAGTGTTAAGGAAAAATTTTGGATTGGAGCCTCTACTGCGAATAGGGGAACTATTGATTCTAACACACGTTGAGATAGGGTGGTGATCGGAAAGAGAGGTGGGGGTAACAAGGATCGGGTGGCCAAGATTGTTAGGGAGGAAGGAAAAGAAGTTCTTATTAGCATAGAAATGGTCAAGCCTAGAGTAAATTCTAGAGGGACCCTGTTGGAAGTTACACCAAGTGTGCCAGATGCCAAGGTAGGTGTCCTTAGTGCCAGCCAAAGGATCAAATAATTGTTTGGAACTAATCATCTTTTTCCAGTGCATCTTTTCCAAGTCTTTCCAGACAAACAGGAGGCCTCCAATTTTGTCTTCCTGAGATTCAATCATGTTGAAGTCCCCCCACAAGCAAGGGGATATTAGGAAGATTAGCCAACCAGTCCCAAAGACTCGCTCTCTCCTTGAAATCATTCGGGGCATAAATAGAGCATATGCCAAATATATTGTTATTGAAATTAAAGGTAACCCAAACTGCCCTGTTACAGGGGGAAATCCCGTTGTCAGTGATAAAATTGTCCCATTTCCTGTTGAACAGAAGGGAAACCCCACCCCTGCCTCTAGGGTGGTTGGTGTAAAGCTTGATGGCATCTTTCCATAGAAAGTTGAGGTTGGCATCCAACGTGTATCCGATGGCCTTAATCTGGTGCAGCATAAGGAAATCCATGGCTTTATAGGTATCAAGGAAATGCTAATGACCCATCTTCTGTCAGGGGATTCTAGCCCCCGAATATTCCATGAAATGAAATTCATTGGGGAACATTCAAGGGAGGAGAGCAATTATCAGATGATCCCACAAATGGGGCCGTAACATTACCCTGAATGTCACCAATCTTTTTCTTGGAGGGGTTCTTGTTTTTGGAGCCTAGATGTCTCCCCCTCCACTTAGACATGGGGAACACATCCCTTAGCTCATCTTCATTCTCAAAATCGTCAGGGGATAGGTAATCCAACTCCAAAGTATGCTTTTGAGGGTGAAGGGCCGAACCCGCAGAAACATTGCTGGTCGAGATGACTTCAAGTAAGCAATCATCCCCAAGCTCATGGAAAATTTTAGGGGGAAAGCTTAGGGGAGGGGTCGTGTCAGGGCACCTGAGAGAGCGGTCCACAAGGGCTAAGCAAGAAGGGGTGGAGCTACTTAGAGTTTCTTTGGATGCGGACGTGACAAAGTTGTTCACAAAAGAGGCAGATTGAGAACAAAGGGACAAGGAGTCCTCTAGAGTGGCAATATTCTGCTTATTGGCTCTACGCCTATGCTTGTTGGAAGTTTTGGCCACCACAGAGGGTCTGGTGTTCGGAGCAACAATTGCAAGGGGAAAAGAATCAGTCGAGGGCATGGCCAGGGGAGGAACAAAAGGGGTGGATGGGGTGTTGGAGGCCAAAGGGGGTGCGGGTTTAGCGGCCGCGTCAGAGAGCGGGGTTTTATCCATCAAGGAATCCAGGTTATGGTTAATAGCAGACGAAGAATTATGAGGAGGTGAGGGATTAGCGAGCAAAGGTTTTTTCTTAAGGATATGACAGTCTTTTCTTAGATGCCCTTCCCTTCTGCACATGAAGCACGCATTCAGACCCTCTAGAGTATCAATGGGGCACGCGAATTTGTCTTCAGTAATACAAATATTAATCTCAGACAAAATTTCAAAGCTGGGATTCAGTGAAATAAGAACCCTAGCATCCATATGAGGGACCAGTCTGATAGTGTCATCCATTCGAATGACTTTACCAAGTGGCTCAAGCAATTGAGGGAGGAAACACCATAGAAATGGCAGGATTTGTTTGACCACAATCCAACGAGGGGCTGAGAGTGCAAGGACTTCCTCATGTATGGCCTCAGGTGACCAAGCAATGGCGCGAAAGGAGGTAGAGCCCACGGTCCAGTATTGTTTTTTAAGTATTTTAGTCTGGGCTTCATGATTAGTGAAAAAAATAACAAACAACCCTTTCTGGATCTGCCTATAGAAAGAGATGTGGAAACCAAGTTTCAGGTTCCAATAGTTATGGAACCAGTCATCAAGAAATTTTTTGGGCAGACATTTATCAACTTCAACAACATAAAAGAAAATAGCAGAATTTTTTAGTCTATTTTTCTCCTTACCAATTTCAGCAAGCATTTCAGGATTAGGAGAAATAGAGAGAGATATGGGAGCAACCCCACAATTCTTACCAGCTTCGGAGGCTTCATTAGGGTTTGAGAGGGTAAACCTTGCGCTCGCGTTGATGGAGATACCAGACTTCGCCACCGCCTCAGAAAATGATTTGGGTCTCGAATGCAAGGGGGAAGTTTCGGGATTGTCTATGCAAGTATTGTCAGAGGCCATAGATGCCCTAGGTATAGTCGAGGAGGAATTAGGGGGTACGGCCTCTGCCGATCGGCAGAGGGAAGAGGAGGAAGATTGATTCATCATAAATGCACATAAAAGCCTAGACTACGAAGGAACGAACACACCTGATGAGTCACCGCCTTTAAGCAGATTTTGAGGAGCAAAAATTTTCGCATCAGAGCCGCCGATATTCGCCCAAAAATTCCAATTCATAATGTTTCATTTAAATTCTACTTAATATTACATAATAATTTATATATTGAATTTTTTAATAGTCAATTAATTAAAAATGAGTATTATTATCAAATAGATTTAATGTATTTACATATATAATTTTAAACTAATATGTTATATATATTTTATTTTATTATTGAAAGGAAATAAAAAATAATTCAACAGCTAATTCTTATTATGTTATTATGTTATATAGATGTTATTTAAGATTATTTTAAATCTTTATGTGGTGGAAGATTTTTTATTTATTTTTTATTGAAATTTTAAGTAATAATTACATATTTACTTAGACACAACCATTGTTTTAAAATATAGTATTTTCTAATTTAAATATCTTAAATGTACTTTGAGAAAGGATATCATAGCAATTTAATTTATACTATAACACATAAATTATATATAATATAATAAAAATTACTATATATAAATATAATATAATATATACATAGTTTATAAGTACACATTAAAGTGTACATAATACAAATTGTATCATTGATATACATTATATTTATATAATGTAAATTACTAAATTCATTTTAAAAATATTATTATAATATATTTATTATATATTATTATTGTATTTGATAGTTGATATAATATAGATTGCATCATTATAATATATCATATTTTATATAATGTAAATTATAAAATTCATTTTAAAAATAGTATTATAGTTATATTTATTATTATATACATAATATATAATATTTAATATAGTATACTATACATATATTTAATAATTAATTATATTTTTAAAATATATTATATGTATAAATTATATTCTATAATAAAAAATCTTGAATGTAACTCAAAATTAATATAATTACTACTGAATATTTTTAAATATAATAAAAATAAAAATAACATATAAATATAATACAATCTATATAAATAACATATAAATATTCTTGTTTTTCATTTTATGTGCCCCTCATCCCTCCCCTTGGTCTTTTTAGCTAGTTCTTGGTTTGCAACTTATCATTTTTCTCCTTGAGCTCTCAACTATCCTGATGATGGATCACAGAGTGTGATTCGAAACGTTGATGTAAAAAACTCTTACACAATCAAATCCAGAAGTCGTCTAGCAATAATCAATATGGATTGTGGAAGTGTGATATCTTTAATTTAAGATGGTGGATAAAACAAAAAATATATATAATACAATATTTGATTAATATATAGTATATATAAATATTCTATAATTTGTGTTATAATTAATATATTAAATGTATTTATCTACTTGAAAAAATCTAATATGTATTGTATATAATAAAAAATATAACACTAAATAGTCCAAATTAAATTATCTTAAATTACTCTATTTTTTAAAATTATTTGTTATATAGTACTGATTAAATTATATTAAATTATTATAACCAATAATTAGTATTCTTATATAGTATAAATTAAATTAACATACAAATATAATACAATATGTAATTAAAATATAATATATATAATATGAATTAAATCATGTATAATCTATTTATATTTATTATTATATAAAGATGTCTTGAGCAAGCTCTCTATCCATCCATCTCGCTCCCTCTCTCTCCTTCTCCCCCTTCCTCTTTCTAGACCTCTATATCTATATCTCTTTGCCACTCTTCTATCTCTCCATATTTCTTCCTTCATATCTCCCTCTATCTCATTATCAATCCACCTCTCTCTACCCCCTCTTCTCTCCCTCTCTCTATCTTTATATATATAAGTTCCTCCCTCTCTCTCTCTATTGCAAACATAACATGAGCTTGTTGGTCATGGAGCTTGATTATCTTCCCAATTCATAGGTTTTATTTTAATTGTGTTTCAATTCCTATAAGTGGATGTGTGTTTATTTGAAGTTATCACTTCTCCATTTAGACCTTCATTGAACAAAAAACACAATTTTCTAAATGATCCACTAATTAACCTCATGTACTACACAAATATATGCAAAAAAAGACCCAAAAAAATCCTTAATTTACCTTCCATACCTCTTCGGTGTACCCATTGCACACCAAGGTGCAATTGCTAGTATAATATATTTTAAAGATTTTTTAAAGTTTATAAAAATAGGAATATTTCATTAAAAAAAATATACACCAAGACTACGACAATGCGTAAGGTATTAGCATTTCATACATAAGTCACGCATTCATGGCGGACAACGTTCAAATTTATTTTGACATTTACATTATCGACTCTACTCTAATCGTACATTTTCACTATAAATTAAGTCCGACATTCACAGCGGACAACGTGGACTCTGTGTATTGGACAGTTAGCATTATATATTTAAATTACGTCAAAGTCGTTTAAATATTTCCATATCTGAATTTCCACCTTCATCTGCACGCCAGTTTCACGTGATCATCGCCGACTGTTGAAGGAAACAGAGGAGTTCCTTTCCTAACGCGGTCTACGGAATGGTAGGACACGCTTTCATACATTACTCCCGCATTCATGCTGGACAACCTTCACAATTTCTTTTCACCTTTGCACTATCAACTCGAATTTAATCGTACATTTTCATTTTCATGCTTCAACGACTCTTAAAACAATTCACTGTAAATACGTTCGACGTTCACGGCGGAGACCAAGCAGTTTGATGTGTTGTGCTTCACTCACTTGTAATCAACTCTGTCTATTGGAAGGAAATGTAAAAAACATTGAATCATCACTCATGAAGCACTCCTTACTGAATCTATCAATTCTTGGACAAACTCAAAGAATTACGTCAAAGTCGTTTAAATATTTCCAGCTTTATCTACAGGGCAGTTCAACATGATCATCTCCGAGATCATCTCCGACTGTTTCGTATCAATCAAATTAATTTCTTTCGTTATGTTTTATTTACGTCGAAGGCATATTTTACGCCGAAGTCAACCGGCTCACTTCTGAATCAGACGCTGCATACGTAGATTTTTACAGTTTTTCATTGGTGACGTCAGGAAATTATCTTTATGAGATCTTTACGCTGCAACTTTCATGCCATCGGTTCAGACACATTTTTTACTTTACCGTAGTATGGATGATAGTGGAATACAACTGTAAAATATCTTTACTGCCACACCTCATTAACTGCTATCTAGCTATAGCGTCACATCAATAACTAAGCTAGACCATGGGAAAATTAGGGGAAATGTGTCAATTGTTGTTTACTCTATGCCAACTGACTCCCAATAACTATTTACATTTTAGTTATTACAATGTTTTAATTATTCCAATAAAAAATTACAAATTACACCCGTATATGTTCACTACTAAATGTGTAGCTAACCAAAAAAATTAAAAAAAATAAATTTAAACATATATTGGTACGTATATATTTTCAACACAAGACAAGCTGCACAAAATAAAGTCATTTTTGAATTAATTAAAGTACATTTATGTTTACAATAACTACTCCATGCAAGTGGCTCAAAGCTTCAACTACATCGTATTTACATGTATACATAAACAGTTAATGGTGCACAGTGTCACATAATTTAAAACATTATGAATAGTTAATGGTGCACATTGTGACATAATACAAAACATTGATCACCTTTATGAGGCTATCAATTGCACATTCACCCACACTTACTATCACATCTTCATGCATTAACTCCATCTACTTTTGGTATCTACACACACAGTTAATGGTGTAAGGCTCCCTAATAAACCAAAAAACATATTATAATTCATCTATATGACTGAATTTATTCAAGCCACCTATTTTGTTAATTAAAACAAATATAAAATTGATTTCCTAAAAGCCATGACAGAATTTAGGCATAAATGACCACTACAAAATGAAATGACAGATTATTTCCCGCGATAATTCAAATTTGAAATCAACCACCACAATTCGATGCATTCAATTTACACATTCGCATGATTTTATAAGAGGGAATTTCTAGGGTCATTTTCATTACGAATTTTGCTCTGCTTTCACTTAATATCCTCTACAAAATTCAGAGCTTAATAAGGCAACTTTTGCACATTCCTCTTAAAAGGGAGCTTATTCAGGTCGGTACACCCAGAATAGGATAATTTCTTGTTTTTATTTATCATTATACTAGATTTACATTTATGTTGTCTATTTCAATATTCAATATACTCTTTTATATTTATGCACTCAGTGTTTAAACATTATTTTCAGGGATATTGCCTTACATTTATGTTGTTTGTGTCATTATTCAATATACTCTTTTATATTTATGTACTTAGTGTTTACATTATTTTTAGGCATACAGTTTTACATTTATGTTGTCTGTTTCATTATTCAATAGACTCTTCTATATTTATGCACCCGGTGTTTACATTATTTTCAGGCATATTGTTTTACATTTATGTTATCTGTTTCATTATTCAATATACTCTTTTATATTTATGTACTTGGTGTTTACATTATTTTTAGGCATACAAATTATTCTATTTTTAGTCTGTTGTTCAACTTAACATTATCCATTATTTAATCATATCACAGTTACATTTTTTTCACCTGCATTCATCATAAATCAAAGACAATAATAGCAGCATAATTATCCTTAGTAAAGCATACAACAAATATAATAACAACAAAATTACCCATTTTTTATTCATATCATAGTTATATTCTGAATCCCTCTTTAATAATCATGAAGTTTAATGGGTATACAATTCTTGTCCCAATTTATTGAGTGGTTTTTGGATTATAATTTGTATATATATAAATACATATAAAGTCATGCCGTGTAGGGTTTCATCATATCAAATTGTATGTATATATATATTTACAATATGATAATAATATATCATTGTATGCAAATACAATGATATATTCGTATTAGATTGTACACACACATATATATACAGACATGTCGTGTAGTGTTTCATCATATACTTCCATACCATCAAATACTTTCACCTTTCTCTATGACTATCCTTGCATTATGCTATGGTCTAGGTCAATGGCATGTAGTAGACATAAAAATTGTCTGACAACTCGTGCTGATGTAGACGCATCATAACTCTCTTGGCTTGCAATGCATGCCGTCAAAAGTATTATAAAATCCATGGAAAATACCGTGACTGGTGATTTCTTCGCAAATGCCATGAATTTTATAACACTTCACTGCATTCTCTGCAAGCCAAAATAGCTCATTTGTTTCTTCATCCTAACGAACTTAGATGCATATCTTGTTAATCTATTTGCCTTTCCCTTGGCATTTTGTATGTTCAACAATAGGTTTCAGTTGGCATTGAGGTTTCATCACATGAAGCTTTGTAGATAATGACATATCTTTTTAGATTATATATATACACGGCATGACTAGATATATATATACAATCTAATAAGAATATATCATTGTCTGCAATTTGTAATCTTTGTATTTGTAGACAATGATATATTCTTATCAGATTGTATATATATATATATCCAATCATCCCATGTAGTGTTTCATCATAGCAAGACATGTAGGGTTTCATCATATGGATCTTATCATGAGCCTCTATCATCTGCCATTTAATAATGCCCAAGTTTCTTGACATATATCCCTATAACTCAGTTATCTTTAATAAACACATTGGCATTATCAGTTTAATATATATACAGTCATGTTACATTAAGGGTTTGAATTTAATCATTTCTATTTACATGTGACTGGTAGAAATTTGATCCCTTGTGAATTATTTTGTTTATGGCATTAAGGGTTTTAAGTATCCCTGTAGTGCCTCGCCACGCAACCCTAGAGGAAGTTGCAAGATACCACTCAAATGTACTATTTTTTTTTTTAATATAAATAACATGCAAGATCACTATCCATTGCCAACAACCTCTAAGGTCACGAGACTGAGATTACTTAAAACCCAAACAAGAAACATGAATTGACACATCAAAATTAAATACTTAAAACATTAAGAATCACATACATTCCAAACATGATACAAATTATGACAAGGCATAAGAAATTCCACATGATTCCAACAATTATAATTTACAATATGATTACAAAAATCATTCCCTGAATGAGGTAATTCCAATACACAAGGTTACAAATTACATCTTCCACCTTGATACAAAGAGGGGTAATAAATTTCACTATTAACAGAAAGGAATAAAGCATGAAGTACAAGATCCCACGAGCTCTCCAACTAGAAATCTCATCCACACGAACAAGAAGATGACCCAATGGAATAAGGTGCACGTTCCACCCAACCATGTGATACCCAAAGGCTCACCCCCTGTGCTAGGAGATAGTAACAAGGATTTCTAGACAAGACCATCCACTCCTAAACACAGGCTAACTCATACGGACACAGCCAAACACATGAACCAAAAATCCTTAAGGATAACAAAAGGACAACATCAACATCATTGACATAGGTCACAATGCTTCTAGGAATAAAACAGATCAAGTATGATAAGAAGACCATACACATAAAACCAAGTAACAACTATTGTCGTAGAAAGAGTGTCATCACATAGCTCATCATGGGATATCTTCTGGGAATCTTCCTAGGCTCCGACCCCCACTATGGGTTGTCTTGGTGGCCTCTACTGAATCTCGGCACCCATACTCACTCATGTGGAATCAAATACCTCTCATAAGGACAAAATAGATGATCTTGCCATTCCAAGCCTTCCCGACTCATCCCAAGTCTATGCAAGCCCTTGCATCCATAAGCGGGGCTCAATTATCTTAATTAGTGTGAAAAACTACCTAACTTCTAAGTACATTAATTTAGTTATCACTTGATTAAACCACTTCTGAAGGTTTCCCAGTTTACCTCTTTAGGCTCTGGCCCCTAACAGAAGCCACTCTTCTACTTGACAACAAACCAACCCAAAACCAATCACCAAGTATGCCAAAAGGCATACAATAAGATAAACGATCACTCCAACTCTAGGGGGAACATATAATGAAAATCCACTCCAACACAGGAGGCAACAAAGTCCAAACTCTCTCCAAACACTGGAGGCAACAAAAGACATATTCCACTCCTTCCAAAGGAGGTACAAACCACATAACCCACTCCTAAAACCAAGAGGCACAAACTATTCCCGTTCGTGAAAACTGGGTAAAACCACATGATACAACCAACGCCCTACCCAAGGCAATACAACGGTTGACTACATAACGACAACCCACATAAATAAATGAAACCCCATCTGGAAGTCTTACAAAAAACAAATCACTTCCAAAAAGAACAACTTAATCAAAGAGTTCCCTAGCCTCTGGAAGCAAACTCAGTACTACCAAAGTATACTCATAATTTACAATCATAACAATATTGCCCATACAATACCAACAAGAATTCGCTTAAATCAACAATCATAAAATACACGTTCTTTAAATAACTAAAGATGTATTTTGACATAACAATCTTTTCTCATCAATCAGGAACCAAAGTACATATATACATCATATGCTTAATCTTTTTTTTTTTTCATATAAGTTCTAAACAGTATAATTTTTATGAACCTTATCTATTCCTTGCAATCTAGAAAACAAACAACATTCCCTATTCACCATTTAAGGTAAAATAATATATAACTTTTAAATAACATTCTACCCATTATAACAACATCATAATAAAATAACCTTTTTCCTTACACATATTTAATATAACCAATTTTTCTCCTAATTATAATCCATATAACTTAACTACGTATATAAACCAGACATTTAACAAATCCTTACAAGAACTTAAGATTCCATCAAATCAAACAGGTCGTTGTAAACACATTACCCAAATTCATTTTGATTACAACCCTAACCTTTAACAATTATTTAATCCTTGGACTAACCTTAATTTTCAAAATACAATAGCACTAGTTTTAACAATCAAAACTCACATAAACAATATCTTCATTGCCCAACACCAAAAACGAAAGAAAATGTCATCCAAGAATCATTTCCGACAACTAAATAAATTTTGTTAGGATTTCCTAAATCCAATCAACTCAATCAACGTTTCTTGCAATTTGCTCAAAAGTAACTAAAGTTAAACTTGCATTGTTGAGAAACTTAAACTTGATGATATAACTCTGTGTTTTCCAATCATACTAAAATGTCAAAATCAACTTTGCTAGATAAAGTCATCTGATTAAAAACAACAACAATTTTTATTTTGACTACAATAATGAAGTCACCTTAAAATAATCTATATTTAAATCTAAATACATATATTAAATATATGACAAAAATTATATACATGATGTATATACAGTACATATACATATATATTTAATATATGATTACTATTTAAATATAATTATTTAAAAACATCTATTAATTTTTCAAACTAATTATTAAATTAATAAATTACTAAACAAAATTTTTATTTTAAAATCATATTATATTATAATATATATTAATATAATATATATACATTATATATATAATATAAAATACTATATATAATGTATATATATTATATTATATAAAAATATAATATAAAAAAATAAAATAAAACAAAATTTAAAATTTAAAATTTAAAATAATAATAAAAAAGATTTGCCCACATGGGTCTGCGGCCCCCACAAGGGAGGAGGACGCAGCCATAGGCTGCGCCCTTCCTTAGTGGAGGTTGCGCTACCTAGCGCCCAGCCTCCTCTATGGAGGCTGTGCTGCCTAAGGCAACACCCTCCCTTGGGGGTTGGGTGCGCAGCCTTAGCTGCCCCCTCCCCACAAAACAAAAAGAATCTCCATTTTTAGTCTAGCTATGCAATTGCACAACAAAATTTTGCAACAAGAATTAATTTTGCCAACACAAAATTGGGTTTAAATTTTAGTTTGAAATGATATTTTCTGTTGGTTCCCTTTCAATTTTTTGTTTTAATTTTTTCTCATTGATTGATTCTTTCCTTGTTTTCTTTTCCATTTCATTTCTATTGCAAGAATCTATCTTTGTTTCCTCTTCCATGATTTCAAGGAAGTTTCCAGATTTGTTTTCTAAACTTGCATATAAATTTAAAACCAAAATTCCAAAACTTCAAATATTTAAAAACTAGAATAAAACCCGTGATTAAGAACTTGAAGAACAATTTGATGTTGAGTTCCTTGCAGATTCCACTCCACCATTCCATCCCAAGATCTCCACCTTCAAACCAAGATTAAATCCAAAAACCCAAAACCCTATTTTCTTTTTTGCAGCCCAATTTCTCCATTCCAAAAAACAACCAGAAGTCAAAATAAAACCCAAATGAAATATCTTATCTCCCCCAAATTCAAATTCAAATTCAAAACTTAAATTCACATGAAATTGCAATTCAAATTCCAATTCAAATTAAATTTCAATTTCAATTTCAAATTCTAATTCAATTCAATTTCAATTTCTTCACAAATATCTTTCCCAAAATAGTCAACTATTTCTAAAAAAAATATCTTTTCCACCCCAAAGTCATTGCATTTGAAAACATTTCTATTTCTAAATAATTTAAAACAAAATACCAATTCCAAATAGATTTTAATGCATTTTAACATTTTCTTTTCAACAAAGGAATTTAAATCCTTTAACACTTTTAAATTCGAAAGAATAGCTTAATTAATTCACACAATTAATTTAATTAATCAATAAAATAAATCTAATCCAATATTAGATTATTTTATTAATTAAATTAAATTAATTAATAAAGTAAATAACATTCCTAGCATTACAACCAAATATATTTAAGCCACAAATTAACAACACAAGTCATTATAACTTGAATTTAATTAAAGACCAAGGCGACCTGGGCAACATAAAACAACCAAACCCGACTACAACCTGACGACACACTGTGACTAGGGTGATGACTTGACACAGAAAACCTAGCTACTATCTCCCAATTGATTACCGTTGGTCAATGGACACGCTCAGACCTATGAAACCAGGTGGAGTCAATGTCTTGTACCTGCAGTTCTGCAACCAAAACGAGTGTCGAATATGCATATAATATAGTAGACACACCGTGAAGGGGAAATTGTGGAATCACAGGCGCTCGCATGTGAGTGATGTAATCCCGTCCCCTTCACCAATACAGTATTACTAACTGACGAATCTAACATCAAAGATATAATCAAAAGCATAAAAGCATCTTAATTTCAAATATCTACTAAGCTAATCCAAAGTATGCCTTAACGATAACATCTGAATAAAATACCATCACATCAAAATATAACATTAACATTGCTTAACCGTCAACAATCAATTAACAACCGAGCATCTTAATTTAAGTGTTAACAAAAACAATGCATAACATAGAAAAATATTGTCTGATCAATAGAGCACAAAATGGAGGGGTGTTACAATCCCACAATAGTGGTTTACAATTTCTGGCCAAACTAAACATTGAAATAATTTTTTTTTAACTAAATCTTCACTTTCGGGCACCTATAGCAGCTAAACCGTGAGGAATTTGGAGATGATGCAAACTAGAGCTTTATGATATTTTGTTTGTAAATTCTAAATATTTTTTTTTTTCAAAATTTTTGGAATCAGATTGCACTTCTTTTTCCATCTCCCTCAAAAACTAGTTTTTTTCAAAAAACAACATTTTTAAAGAGTGACGCTCACCGTATAATGCATAACTTTTTTTCCATGAAGGATAAAATTATAATTATTTTGAATTTAGATTTGTAACTCCGATATCTAGTGCTTCCACTTTGTTAGGTAGTTTTTTATTGAATATTTTTTCTTTAATCAAGTTTCAAATTTAAACCAATTACAATTTAGACATAGCGCGACCATATAACATGTAACTTTTTTAATATGTATCGAAATTAAATTTTATTTTTTTTGTTGGATTAAGGACTTCAATATTTGGTGCACTCATATTTTTCAAAAGAAATTTTTGATAATCTTCGATTTTTCCACATGTGCAGAAAAAAGAGCTTGATTTTCGGTGAAAAACCTACATTGACAAGAAATTAAAAAAAAATAATAATAAAATTAAATTTATTTAAAATTATACTTTTTGGGAAGCTTATAATAAGGACTACATACTTACAAAAAATAAATTTTAAATGAATTCATTTGATCCCCCAAAAGGTAAATCAAAAGTGGTTTCTTATCAACATTTTGATAGGTGTAAAGGAGACTTTGTTATAGGTATGGTTTAAAACTAGCGGGGTTCTATCCAAAGGGTTTGGTCTAAGGTAGTTTGATCAAACTCTCTTCAATTTTAATGCTTTAAATATAAATTTTTAAGGCTTAAATCATTATATTTTCTAAAAATATGTGATTTCAACAAAAATCAAAATCTCCCAAAAATTGTAAACCAGCTTTGGGGGATCAGCCTACAGCACACTATGTTTTTTTTGACATTATTCTATGAACTAATCACATGTAATGTGATTTAAACAAAACATTGTCGAATTTTTGAATGGCATAATCCTAAAATGTAATGGGTATACTATCAAACACTGGTATAATCATGAAATTTTATGGGTTTCAAGATACAGGTTAATGGGTAGACGTTTTCTATTTTCAGTAATTATAATATGCACATGAAATTAAATGGGTATATATATTTTGTTAGATTCTCTTCGAATCCCTACATTATAACCATAAAATTTAATCACATGAAGCCTCACAGACAATTATATGTTCTAATCAGATTGTATATATATTTTTGTAGAGAATGATATGTTCTTATCAAATTGTATATATATCTATGTAGACAATGATATATTCTTTGCTACACTAACAAGCTATGCAATTTTTACTGTTCGTGTCGGTTAAGTGAAAAATTATGGCACCTACTAGAATGACAAAAAGGGTTGTAGGAAGAGGAAAACACACCATTAGAGTCACTCGTAGGGTGCACTTCATTGAAACAAAGTATGTTGAAGAAGTGCATGCAATTCCCAATCAACAAGATATTCTTGATTCTATGAATGAAGCCACCAACACAACAAAAGTTGAACCTCTTGTTTAGCCAGATGTTTAACCAGCTGTGCAAATGCCCTCATCTGTACCCATTAGGTAGTGGACATATGCTAACATGGAAGGATTAGTTAAAAGTGTCAAAGAACACATGTCAATCAAGGCAACAACAATCAAGTGGGGTATGCCACCTAGCAGTTTGAGGGTGTGGCTATTAGGAGTTACCACCACCAAGAGGAGGGGTCCATGTACCATATTATCTAAAGAGGAGGAGAATGAAGTTGTCCAATGGTGCAAGGACATGATAGAATTGGCCCATAGATTGTAAGTAAATCAACTACAAGCCACAGTTGCCCAAATAACTATAAGTCAACCCAATTCTTTCACAAATGGGGTCCTTGGGAGGTCATGGTGGATAGGATTTTGAAGAAGGCACCCAGATTTGACAATCAAAATAGCTAAAGGAGTGGACAGTGACAAAGTGATTATGGTTTGTCCTTCTGTTGTGCAACCATTCTAATGACAACCTTGAGAATATGGTCAACCTTAACCACTATGAAGCAAGCCAAATATGGAACTATGATGAGACTGGTATTCAGGCTGGTAGAAACTATGGTATGAGAGTTATTGCCAAATTGGCTGCAAAATGTACATACCACATTTGGTATCAAAAAGTAGAAAGTGGATCAAAATGTTGGCTTGTGTAAGTGCATCTGGGTTTATTCTTGGGTTCTACTTGTTTAAATCAAAGAGGCACATATAGAACTATATCATAAATTGTGAGATAAGGGCATTGATGGTAGTCCAAGAACATGCTTGGATAATAAAGGAACTATTTTTCAAATGGCTAGACCATTTTGTAGCTAATATCCCTAGTGGGGTTTCACTGATAAATAGGGTCCTCATTTTTTATGGTCATGGAAGCCACATAGCTTTCAAGACTATAGAAGAAGCAATAAAATTAGGAATAGACCTGCTAATGTTGCTTGCTCATACCAGTCACAAGTTGCAACCAGATGTCAACATTTTTGCTCCATTTAAGGCATATTTCAGAGAGCAAATAACCATATGGAAAGCTACAAACCCACATATTGATATCGGACATGAAGAGTTGGCAAGTATTGCAAGCCAAGCTTTCACAAAAGCATTGAACCAAGTAGCATTGTTAGTGGGTTTTGTAGAATAGAAATTTGGCCACTTAATTAGCCAGCCCTTAACAGGGACATGGGGCCAAGTGAGGGCTATGTTGTTGAAGATGATGTTGCAACTCCTACAATAGAAGATGAAGAGGTCACAATGGAAAATGAAGATGATGTTATGGTAGCATAGACATGCTTTCATTTACTTGGTTACAATGAGGATGTAATAGATGGTTTTGTGTGGGAATATGATGCAAGGGATGTGGCAAATGATGTTGTAGCAGAATGCAATAAGGGTGTTGAAACTACAACACACATTCAACTAGAAATCCAATCAGTTTTTGCAGATTTCCTACTAAAATTCCAACCAATTATTGCACCCTACAATGAAGATACAACCACTACATCAATAGGCCTGAGCTTTCCAACTCAAGTTATCCAATCAGAATGGATTCATAAAGTAGCCACAAACCTTGGAGTGTAATTAAATCTGACTAACGAAGAAGTTATCCTTTCTATGCCATCCCCACCACATACTGATCCAACTAAAGTAATACATCACTACTACAAGGAATTGGGAAGAGCATATTGATGGTCAAAGTGAAGATGACAATGCAATTAGTGATGACGAAGTTGAGTTTATGCCATGCACCCCACATGATGGACAACAAACAACAAGACCAAACAGAAAATTCTTGAATCTTCCATTGCAGAGGGTGCAAGGAACATCATGATGAGGTCATTCAAGAGTGCTTCACCTTAGTAGGTAGTCCCAAATACTAACATCTGACACCTTCATCAAATTGTACAATGAACAAGAGGCAAAGAAGAAAAGGAAAGAGGAGTTGCAACAATGTAAGGAGTAGATGTTGCAGAGAAAGGTAGAACATGAAGCAAAAGTAATTCAAAAGGAAGCAATAAGAGTTGAGAAGCAAGCAAGGAAATTGATAGAAGATGAGAAAAAAATGATTAGAATGTGGGAAAAATCCATTAGATAGGAGCAGGTGGAGGATGAACATCTACAAAAGGCAGCTGAAAAGAAAGCAAAACAAGCAGAGAGGATAAAACGTAAGTCTATAGTGGGGAATCCTATACCCCCAATACCCTATCCTACTTGATATGATGAGAATATTGTCACTAGCCTTTATAGCCATCAACAATATGCAAGTTGGGAGTGGCTCACAACAAATGGGACTAACTACAGATGCAAACCAGGCATTGCTTACTCAAATAGCAACATACCTTTAAGGAGGTATTAACCAAGTATCACCTCCTACAAATGGACCAAAATTAGCTATTGGCGGATGTCTCATACCACCTACTATTCCTAGCAATATGGAGAACTGATTATGTTTGTATTGATTTTTTTTTATCAATGTAGTAGTATATTTTTGTGACCTGCTTTGTATATCAGATTTGTTTACTTTTTTCAAATTATAACTGTGATATGATTATAAGATGTGATGGTGTTGTTGTTATTATGTTTGGAACCTCACATATGTTTAAGGTGAGAAGTTGAATACAATCTTTCAGTAATATTTTCATATGTTTCAAGTATATTCCAACCATGTTTTTTTGTCGCACCACCCAATCAATTATTGTAGTTTGATTAAAAATATAACTATGATATGATTATAAAATGTCCTAATGCTGTTGTTGTTTTTTATTGAAACCTCAAATTTGTATCTCTTATAGGTTTGATGAGGGTTTCAACCTTCTATTTTCTATGGTATCAGTAATTACATTATGTTTCAGTGTTTGTCAATAAAAGAAATCATAAAACTTTGATTGCAAACACAATTTGCTGACAATGATATATTTTTTGCAGACAATGATATGTTATTATCAAATTGTATATATATATATATATTTGCAGACAATGATATATTCTTATTAGATTGTATGTATATATATACATACAATTTAATAATCTAATATATCATTGTCTACAAATATATATTTGACAAGAAATCTACGAAAGATGATGAGTTTAGGGCTTAAAGATGCCTGACAAACCATAGTTAGGTAAACCCATATGCATGGTTTGATGAAGGCATATGGGGCACATGGTTAAAAAGGTAATGTGGTCGGGTTGACATTAAAGTGACCACCTCCTAGTAGACAATGATATACATTCTTTGCATATAATGATGTGTTCTTATCAAATTGTATACATGTATTTGTAGACAATGATATATTCTTATTAGATTGTATGTATATACATATATATATATATATATATATATATATGATAAGAATATGTCATTGTCTATAAATACTAATCATGGGATTTGAAAACACTGATATGTTCTTATCAGATCATATGTATATATTTATAGACGGGTATGTGCAGGATCATGATGGGCCAAAAAGTGGCAATATTATGGGTATTTATAGGGTATGTGGCTGACGACTTTTTTTTTACCCAAAAATGATGAAACGAAAAGGGTTTTTAGAGGAGATTCTTAGCTTTCCACCAATATAAATTATGCTTTAATTTGAATTTAATAAATAATTATTATTAATTTTCTATTAGAATTACGACTAAAGTCCTAATCGATAGGCTGATTGAAAAACATTTATAACTTTCAAACGGTATCACATTTTTTGAATCCAAAAGATGCATCACATTCTATGCTTCACATACTATAGGATTAAAAAAAGAAAAATTAAATTTCATGAAGTTTTGGTCAAGTTAAAGTGGTCAGACATACGAGTTTTTATATTTTTTAAAAGTTGTAATAAAAAATTCATAATTAATTATTTACTTGGAAAAAAATTACAAAAAAATATGCATCACATCCAGACATGAGTCCTCTACTTATATATGAAATATTATACAAAAATATTATCATTTTATTATGGTTAGGGTGGTCAGACAGAAACCTACTTATTTTTTCCCTGAAATTTAAGTACTATTGCATTGAAATTTCAAATTTTCACCAAATAGATTTTATTTATTTATAAATAAACCTAGTAGTTTAGAAAATACATTCAATTTTCTACATATTATATTCTTACATATTTTTGAAATAATATAGATAACTTATTCAAATTTTTACATCAAGTTGCCTAACACTGATTTTTCTGAATTTTTTGCCACTTAAGGGCCTATTTTTTCCATGATGATCCTGCACATACCCAGACAATGTGATATATTCTTTTTAGATTGTATGTATATATATACAATCTAATAAGTTCATATATCATTGTCTACAAATTATAATCATTGTATTTGTAGACAATGATATATTCTTATCAGATTGTATGTATATATATACAATCTGATAAGAATATATCATTGTCTGCAAATACAATGATTATAATTTGCAAACAATGATATATTCTTATTAGATTGCATGTATATATACAATCTGATAAGAATATATCATTTTCTGCAAATTGTAATTATTGTATTTGCAGACAATGATATATTCTTATTAATTATCAGTATCAAAATTTAACAAAACTACATATTAATTATCAAATTATATATATATAGACACACATATATATAGCTATATATGTACATACATATATTCATAACAATATATAGCTAGATGGTACTTTGAATTCCTTAGTTATGATTTTGAGATAGAATGGATCAAAGGTGAAAATAACCCTCTAGCTGATACTCTGACAAGGGAACTTGCAGGTTCTATTTATCATGACCTAGAATTTAATGCCCGAGATTGGTACAGGCCAAATGGAACACCAATGTATATGGTAAATTATGGTAATGGTACAATAACTAGTCTCCCATCTCTTCCAAAAGAGATTGTTCAAGTATTGCTAGAATCTTACTTCCTTAACAAATGGCTTCTTGACCTAAAACGTCAAATCGGATACTACCATGAACAAGGATTAGTAGATTCAGATGAAGAGGAAGAGTTTAAAGTGCTTCTTGGATTGGATAAACCTCTGATAAAGTATTGGTGAATAATTCTCTACATATCCCCATCAAAGGTTTGTTTGGAATGAATTGGTCAAAACAAAGCAAAATGAATTTGCTTAAAAATTTAAAATATGGTTTCATTACCAGAATAAGCTTTGATTAGGATACATTTGAAGAATACACTGATTTAGTTGGAGCTAGATTCAATTCGGTCTAAAGATTGGCAATTAATTTACCATGAGTTACCAAATGAATTATTAGATCCAGTACCATTTTGACTGGCTAGCACATGGGCTTGTTTATGTCGTGATGTCACCCACGTTAAGATGTGACAACAGGATACAACCCTATCATAAAAAGAAATATCCTCATATCCACTTATGAGTGTTAAGTGGGCCCTTCTCACTAATGGGTGTCCAAAAAGTGATATTTTTTTTCCTCCACTATGATAGTGCTTACGACAGACTGCTTAATAGTTGTCTACTCCATAGTGCAGTAGGTAGTGGCATGCATGTCATATTTGTATGGATGGATTCCAGATTCATTGTGATATGCCATGAGGTTATAGGTGTGAGGCCCAACACCATCTATAAATTATGTGACATCTTAATACATTCAATTATGCTAGTTTGGTGAATAAATAGATGAATTTACCCAATCCCATGTTTAATATTTTAATTTTCTTATGAACTAGTTTAAATGATTAATGTGATAAATTCTCTTAAGTAAATGAAAATGGGAAAACTATTAAGAATGGATGTGAGCAGATAATATTTAGATTTTTGAACAATTATCATATGAAGAATACACTTAGATCGATATGAGCTAAGGAATTTGGTGTACCTAACATTGTTTTGAATCTCACTAATAAGTTTCATATTTCTTGAAAAGTAATAATAGACAGGAACAAAGCGGGACTTTTGGAAGATCAGCAAGAAGTTTCCAGAAGTATCACTAGCCAAACACCATCAAGGTAAGTTTAAAGGATGACTCTAATAAATGAGGGGGTATACCTAAGGTAGGATAATTTGAGGAAAAATTATATAAATTAGATATCAGTTTGCATGATGAATTCTAGGGGTGTCCATGAATAAACTTAGTAGAGTAAATAAGGTATTTAACGAAGGTTCGGTTTTCATTATTATTTCATGCATGCTCAAGTTTCCATCTCTTATAGGGAAATGAAATGAATATGTTTATTATGGTTACTAACTATTGGATTTGATCTTATGGATAGTTTGAACAGGTGTTTATTATATTTCTAACCTAACATGTATTTGGAAAATACATATGAGAGTAATGTCAAGGGATGTAAATATAATTAGGGTTTTGTCTAAGTTGTAATTGAGTGGAGGGTTTTAATGATTGGTGGCTTAGTGTAGGTACTTTTTGGATCCTTATTGATTATACTCATGTGGTTAAGAGTGTAAGATCTATTAGGGTTTTCAAATCCTTAGTTAGGTCTTGAATTTCGAATTGGCCTTTAAAGTTGTCCTTTTAAGGTGTTCTATGGTCAATTTCCTTGGTTTTTGAATAAGAATAGACCCCTAGGACCTATACCTAAGGGTTTGGAACCTTTTTGACATGTGAACTTATCCTTGGAGTGTGAAAAGACCCCTCAAAAGTTCACATTCATGAATGTAACGAATTCTGAAAGTGTTGGGGCTTGGGAAGAGTGACTTGTCACTCTCAACCTTCCACTCCCCAAAATTTCTTGGAATAGGCACAAGACTCACACATGTGTGAGCACTTGTGGGAAAGAGTGTAGGTTGGAGGATTTCTTTATATCTCAAGAAGATGGAAGATTTGGGCATTGCCCACTTCTCCTCTTGGAGAACATAAGTGAAGATGGTAGGAAGAAGGAGAAGAAGAGAGGAGTCCACCTCTTGGGCAAGATAGTGATCAAGATGGCTTGGATGGGAGGAGAAAGATGGATAAAATAGTTCAATCCCTTCACCCTAAGAAAAGAGATAAGTTTTCCCTACTTTCCCTTGCTCTTTTTTTATTGTTGTAGGATCATGTGAGTATGTTTATAAGAATCATTGTTGAATATGGTGAGTGGAGAGCCTTTAGGCATGTAATTGATTTTGTAACACTTTAATCCTTTGTAAATTTAGAGAGACTCCATTTATCATCTTGGAGTTAACATGTTTCCTTGCTCGGGGGTATGGCTAGAGCCCACGAGGCTCCATGACGCCATTATGGTAGGGTGGAGAGCAAGAAGTTGTACAATGATTTGTCATTTATTGTATGCTAGAGATGAAAGCCTAAGTAAATGGTATTATGTGGTAAGTTCTACTTCTTGGGGGGCAAAAGAATTTTATGTAAGAGAAGGAATATGCTATCTAGAAGGCCATGTATTCAAGTTATCACAATGGAAAGTTTTGGTATTGTAAAAAGGATTTTACTAGGGTGGACAATTTTTTTAATGTATTTATATTTAAGATAAAGAGGGTCTTTTTAATTTATCATGGAGTTTTCTTTTAGAAAATAAATGGGTTGAGTGAGTTGTGTATCATACAAAAAAAAAAGGGTATTTGTCTTTGCTTCTCATTAAAATGGTTATTTTAATTATATGATTAGTTTTTTAATGCCTCTAAGATATTGGAGCCATCCTCTATGTGAATAACAATGGAATTAAAATAGAATAGAATTAAATGCATTTCTCTTCTTACAAACTCTCTAAAACCTATGCTCATGATTGATTTATAGAATGTTTAGAAAATGCTTATTTAAAAAAAAAAGATAATGTTTGTTTTGTAGATATGGGAAATGTAGTTAAACAAAATGACACCCTAATTTTGTCATTTGGTTTGAGGAAATAAAAGAGTAATTAATCTTTTTAAATTACTGTACATCACCTTCAATGAATAATATCACCTTATAAAGGAAATAGATATCTGTTTATATTTATCAAGAATTTCTTTAAATAAAAAAAAAAAAAGGGGATAGAAAAGAAATATATCCAAGCAGAGGGAATTGTGAAATTAGTGGCTAAGATTTTTCAATCATATATTAATCGTATACTCCTTTATTGTGTTCTCGTGTTTTTTTTTTGGTATTGGATTAAGAAACTGTTCTCATACTTCATTCCTCCTATCATCCATTGTATGTCTTTTGTCAATCTTAACGTATGTACTGAAACATCATATCTCTGTCAGATGAAAATGCCACCATTATTTTGGCTTTTTTTTTCTCATTGTCTTTTCCACCAGACAGTCCATCCCTAACAATCGTTGAGCAGTGTCCCAACAATAATGAAGTGGGTCGGAAACATAATCAGGACTTATTCAGAATATCTTGCTGCAGAACATAATTGACAAAGAAAGTAATAGTTAACAGATCATTCATGGACAGGCAGTATTCTTAATCATAGCTTTATATTAAAACTTCAATAAGCAAAGAAATTTTCAGGAATAACTAAAACCAAATAGAGGTCTTCTACAAAAGCTTTTAAATTTAGTACAAATGATCAAGTCATAACAGTAAAAGAATAGGCCATGAATTTCTTTAATGTTTGAAGTCTATCGAACCTGGTCGTGGTTTTCATTTATCTAGACTTGTGACTTCGATTGACGATCCATAAGTATATTTAGAAAGAGTCTCTTCTGTAGCAAACGGTGTTATTGGATCTAAAGTCGTGTATTTCGTAGGCAACAGAATAACGACCTTTTTGTTCAAAGACACCATATTTGATGTGGAATGCTTGTCCTTCACCCAAGAACCCTCGCACCTGCAGTAGCTAATCAAAAAGAGAATTTTAACAAAACAAACCCAGATTTTAAATGACTAAATACACCAAGCCTTGGGATGGAAAATGCAGTGGAGTGTCTGGGTTGCACACAGTCGTTCCCCCTCCATACTGTCGCCAGCTAAATCTGCACAACTTAATAAACTGGGAGAGAAGTTCGCACCAGTATAAGGAGGAAACAAAAAGAGAAAGCATTAAGCATATCAATAAGATTTGAATCTGTAGTCTACTTTCGCCCTATCACCATAATAGTGATTAGTACTGCCCTGTCAAGTATAAAAAAAATATATATATAAAATATAAAAGTAATGCAATTGCATTCATAGCACCCTATCACCTCAACTCAACAAATCAATCCGTGTCCTTTTGAACTCTGTGAAGCTAGTTAGCGAGTAAGGCACCTCATCCCTCATCAGGAAAGCAATGAATGCTTATCCGGGGTAGGGACATCAGTTTGAACGTAGCCACAGAGAAGAGAGTTTACCACGTACTGCTCCCAGCCACATAGGCGCCCAAACTCCTCAGAAAATGTTGGTGGTGAGTTTAAAATGTTAGGTAATTGGTAGAGTAGGGTGGAGGCCGTACTTTTTAGTAGAGTGGAATTAGTGCATGCACAAGCAATTAATTTTGTTTGCTAAGGACTGGTAATTGGTGGGGAAGCTTGCAGAGTTACTGTGTCGAATTTATTTGAGCACCCTCTTTATGCACTACTCACTATGTGTTGTAGTTGTTCATATTGCTTCCTATGTTGTTAGACCCACGTCCCATCCGCTTTCTGAGCATAGAGAAATCAAAACATGTTGTAGACGCACTTAGCTTCATTTAGAGAGACTTTACTGTTTCCCTTTAATTTGGTCAACTTTTGGCAACTCCTCTTTTGTGAAAATTTCTGTCCTCTAGTCATATAAGCAGATTTGTTGTATGTACGTATGGGGAGAAAAAGGGAATCCCTCTTAAGACTCCACGTTTCCTCATAAAGGAACTTCAAATATAAGCTTATATCAATGTGCTTTAAAAGAAAAATCTACATGCTTTGAACATTTAAAAGAAAAAAATCAATGTGCTTTGAACATTTAAAAGAAAAAGGTATACCTTTCACCCCTTAGTAGGGATATATAATATATTTTAAAATAGCTTATATCACATACTAGTTCAAGAAAACCAAAAGAGAGACTTCTGGGATTTATTTCTCTACTTAAAAAAAAATGGTAATTATAACAATAAAATTATTGTCGAATGAAACATTGGTATTTTGATTAAAGTGTATTAACATTATTTTGTGAAATTGGGGCTTGAAAATAATACTACTATGTTGGTTAAATACAAGAAACGATACTAATATAATAGTTGGGAAATGTCATGTTAATATTGTCATTTATTTATTTATTTGTTTTTTATTTTTGTGAAAATGTTTGGGCCTAACATGAAGTTTTTTTTTGAGAGACTAAACCAAATCAACTTAGTAATTCATTAAGGTAGTTCAATGGGAAATTTAAGCTATGCTCTGGGTATGATTGTTACCAAAGCTCTAATACACACCAGTATGGAATTAACTAAACTGGAGTCAACTTATTTTCAATTCAATTAAATTGAGCAAGTCAAGATATTATGATAGGCCTTAGAAAAGGGAACACTAATGTTCAAGTTAAATAATAATTTACTATTGGTGACATTATTCTTAACACTATCTCATCAGGCTCTTGGGAAGGATGCAAGTCAAGAATTTATAAAACTTAGTTACGAGAGTCAACCAACATGAACTAGTAACTATTTAATCTTTGTGTGGTGCAATAATCATGGTAATCATATCTAATAGTATAACGCCTTGGTAGTTGTGTTGTGCTAGGGTGGGTTGTCGAGAGTGCATAGGGGAGCAAGCCTATGTTTATAAGAAAAAAAATTTAATTATGTGAGTTTTCTTGTCAAAAAATTTCAGGCATGACACTTGGTATCAGAGCCCTAGGTTGCAACTCTAGGGAACTCTGGGAATAAGTTGGGCATTAAGCATTGTGTGTGCATATATACATTTACAAAATTCCTTTGTATTAGCTTGAATGAAATGTTGACAAGAAAATTTTAAGAGGACTTAGGTTGCATATTTAAAATGAAGGTAGTTGTTATTATCCAACCCATGTAGAATTGGGATGTACTCAAATAGTTAGAGATCAGTCAAAATAGGTGGTTCAAATAAATATTCAGTTGAAAGCATTTTACCTTTAAAAAAAAAAAAAATTAGACTAAACATGTTCCCTTGATTAAAAGTTGGATGACTGAGTCTAATTAATACAAAATATGGCGTTAATGTAGACTTTTGGCATTAAATTCTCTGAAAACCTTAAAAAGGTATAATTGAGGTTACAACATAGTCTTTTTATAAAGTCCATGAATAGTATTTTAGGGTATCATAATATGTATTACTAAAGAAAGATTATTTTGCTGGCTTCCTAAGGCTATAATTCTTAAATATAATAATAATACAATTCCTTGAAGTTATCCAGTTATATTTTTTAGAAGCAACATATCTTATTATAGAAACCTTAGTACAAATAAAGAATGAAATCTATATTTTTGTAAACTTATCACTAGATAAAGGAAGGAATTATATGAACCTCAAAAGGGGGATTAATGTGTTGAAGGTTGTGGTTGAACAACATTAAATCTCTAAACCCTTAAACTGATTAAATCAAAGTGACAACAAGAATGGAATAATATAAAATCCTTGAATTGTGTATTATGAGGAATTTGAGCAATCATATAATTAGATTTAAACTCTTGAAAAAGATTAAAACTAAACCTTTAGGGTGTAGGTTGTTAAAAAAGAAAAAGAAAATTAAGGACTTGTTTACAAAATTGGTATTAAAACACGCATGAACTAAGAATCTTTTACACCTTGACCACGAAATTTATAGGCCCTATTCTATTACCCAAAGATCTTGATTTACATATAAGTATATAAGGGTTAATCTCATGAAGTAACAAACAATCCACTTTATGGTTGGTAGGAGAGAATTTCATGCATGATGGCATCAACTAAGAATCAAAGTTTGGCAATACATAGTAAATCCAATTTTGAAAAGTGGTCAAAACCATATAATACCTTGAATTAATTGGTGAAACCTTATGTTATTCTAACACTTTTGCAAGTAAATTGAGACCTAGTGAATTTAGTGGAACGATAACAACTACTAAAACCTTGAGTTCTTTTATGTATAGACTAAAATAGAAAATGATAGAACATGATTCAAGTCATAGGTGAGAATGTGTGGAAAGTTGCAACTAAGTTAAGATTGGTGAAAGTTGAATTAGGTATTGTATAAATAATTTCTAGAAAATTAAACATACCTCTGTGATGAGACCATATCAAAATGTGAACTTGATGTTAAAACCTTATCTAGAATGCATGCTATTACTACTTTCCTTATAAATGAGATAATAAATAAAGTCTTGTTGGAGCCAAAATAAGAAATGATTGTATGTCTAATATGAAGTAATAACATATTCAATTAGGTGTTGACCTTTAAGGTTGTGTATATGTCACAAGAATTAAAGAATCAATTGTTTGAATCGGGTGAGGAATTATGTAAAAAAAATTAGTGAATCAAATGATTGAGAAACTAAATGGTATCATCAAGGACATGAAAATATCCATGAAAGACTCCCAACTGATGTTGTGAATTTCTAGATACCAATGACTAGTACTCTTGAGGAAAAAAAAAAAAATGTGTGCGTGTGAAAGAGCAAAACACTGGAAGAAAACTTAGAGGTAGGAATTGTTACTCATTGTATGTCATTGTACCTTATGAAGTTGGAAATAATTGTGATTACAAAGAAAGAAAAATAAATAAAAATTATGATTATAACATGTGATTAAATGAGTCAACCTTAGTTAGTGAAAATCAATATTGTTTAAAAATATATATAGGTTAATGAGTTGTGAAAATTATTATTCTATGATATACCATGTATTGTTGAACTTAAGAAAATGGAGTACTACCTAGGCTATAGTTGTGCATCGTCTAGTGATTTCCTTTACATATGCAAAGTGAGTAGAGATTTACAAAATTGAGAAGAAAAGTGAATTTCACCTAAAGAGAATGGAATGTATTTAAGTACATTGATTTTGCTATGTTATATGAAAATTTTCATAGAGTGTATTGTGTTATGTCAAGTGATGTGAAACCAGTAAATGTGTTGTGCCCCAAGTATGAGATACAGGGTATCCGACTTGGGATAAGGGTGGGGGACGTCTAGTACGATCCCCTATGTGTACCCTTTGTGATGGTCCATTATGTAAGTTAGCTAGTTAAGAAATGATGTAAACATGATATGTGTGGACATATGTTTATCAAAAGCAATGTGATGTATTCCTTTGTGTTAGTCTATTTGTATGTTAAATGTGTACCCCTAGTGTTTGGTTCCCCCCTAATGGGAGTGTGATGCCAGCTAGTGTAAATAGGGGTTGAGAGACACATGGTCTACCATCAGGAGATTACGAGCTCAGGGTGTTGTCCCTAATCCTAATAAAGGATCTATGTCAAGTCATTGTAATCTTCCCATGGACGTTGGTCATGGCCTACTCCCCCACATATGAGAGCCACACTTGTTGGTTCATAGTGCAAACCTATTCCTTGATGTTTATAACCCATGGGTAAAGGATGGAATAACATGGACTACCAGTGATTCATACTTATGTGGTCAGGGACCACCAGTTACTCATATTCATGTGGTCAGAGACCACCAGTGCTTCATGTTTATGTGGTCAGGGACCACCAGTGATGTATGTTAATGTGGTTGGGGACCACCCGTTATTCATAATTATGTGGTCAGGGACCACCAGTTATTGCATGCTATAATACTTATGATGTGGTTAGAGAACCACCATTCCCCTCCTCCCCTTAGGTGGCTTATCAAGTCACATGGTGATTGTAATGTGCAAATTATATTGTTGAAATATGAACTATTTGTAATTCTTGATTGATGTTTTATTTTATTATGCGCCAGCAATGTGTAATTTTACATTTATGTACTTGGGCTATTTAGCCATTTGGAAGTTGTTATATAGTCCGATTTTCCTCAAGGACTTGTTTAATTTTGCCTTTGAATTATGATTGGAAAGTTGCAATGTAGCTACAATTTATCTTTATTTTGTTTCTCTTGAATTTATAAGTTCCCTCTTGGGAGTTTTATTGAAACTTTGGTTTATGATCTTGTGCTATTCAGTTTGAGGCTTTCTCCTTGGTTGCAAAATTGCTGGCATGTGTGGTGTAATGTGGAATTTGTAAACTGCCATATCCCGGGGGGTTCCCTGGCAGGTCGTATAGGGGAGTGGATGTGTTGGGGAATTATTTCGAAAGGGGTTGTGAATGGGACCGGTATGGGACGGTCATTAATCCATTCTTCCCTCATTCTATGACTATTCTTATCTATATGGAGGAGTCCTTAGAGAAGGGCCTCGAGTGGTATCCAAGAATATCCATCCTTATAAACCCCATGTGTGAGCCTTGTGTTGTAAATTGTGTGGTGGTACGAGGATAGGCGCACCCGATTGGGAAGAGCATCCTTGCTATTGTTGTGTGTACATGTGAAAATTGCAAGTAAATGTGATGTGTCTTACCTGTGAACTATGTGACAAAGATAACAACAAATGATGCAAATTTAATATTCCGTGAGACATGAATTGATATTGGAACAAAAATAGTTTCTACACATCGTGAGTGATGTTTGTAATGCAAAAGGGAACCTGGAAGGGTATCCAAGGATGATAATGTGTTTGGATATATGTTGGTGTATTTTTTTTATCAAGAATGTTAACAGCATGGATGACTACTAGTATTTGTTATATTGTGAGTATATCGAATAAATGTTTATGTTCTAAGTATTTGGGTGATTGGATTATCGAAGTGGTGTCCCTACACATGTAATGATGAATTAATGTTTTGTACCTTTATGGTAAGATAATTAGTATATTTAAATTGTCATGTGTGTTTCCATACTGGGAATTAGGATTCCAAACCTTAATGACTTCCAGGAGGAAGTCCAATCTAAGGGGAGGGAGATGTGAGGCCCAACACCGTCTATAAATTATGTGACATCTTAATACATTCAATTATGCTAGTTTGGTGAATAAATAGATGAATTTACCCAATCCCATGTTTAATATTTTAATTTTCTTATGAACTAGTTTAAATGATTAATGTGATAAATTCTCTTAAGTAAATGAAAATGGGAAAACTATTAAGAATGGATGTGAGCAGATAATATTTAGATTTTTGAACAATTATCATATGAAGAATACACTTAGATCGATATGAGCTAAGGAATTTGGTGTACCTAACATTGTTTTGAATCTCACTAATAAGTTTCATATTTCTTGAAAAGTAATAATAGACAGGAACAAAGCGGGACTTTTGGAAGATCAGCAAGAAGTTTCCAGAAGTATCACTAGCCAAGCACCATCAAGGTAAGTTTAAAGGATGACTCTAATAAATGAGGGGGTATACCTAAGGTAGGATAATTTGAGGAAAAATTATATAAATTAGATATCAGTTTGCATGATGAATTCTAGGGGTGTCCATGAATAAACTTAGTAGTGTAAATAAAGTATTTAACGAAGGTTCGGTTTTCATTATTATTTCATGCATGCTCAAGTTTCCATCTCTTATAGGGAAATGAAATGAATATGTGTATTATGGTTACTAACTATTGGATTTGATCTTATGGATAGTTTGAACAGGTGTTTATTATATTTCTAACCTAACATGTATTTGGAAAATACATATGAGAGTAATGTCAAGGGATGTAAATATAATTAGGGTTTTGTCTAAGTTGTAATTGAGTGGAGGGTTTTAATGATTGGTGGCTTAGTGTAGGTACTTTTTGGATCCTTATTGATTATACTCATGTGGTTAAGAGTGTAAGATCTATTAGGGTTTTCAAATCCTTAGTTAGGTCTTGAATTTCGAATTGGCCTTTAAAGTTGTCCTTTTAGGGTGTTGTATGGTCAATTTCCTTGGTTTTTGAATAAGAATAGACCCCTAGGACCTATACCTAAGGGTTTGGAACCTTTTTGACATGTGAACTTATCCTTGGAGTGTGAAAAGACCCCTCAAAAGTTCACATTCATGAATGTAACGAATTCTGAAAGTGTTGGGGCTTGGGAAGAGTGACTTGTCACTCTCAACCTTCCACTCCCCAAAATTTCTTGGAATAGGCACAAGACTCACACATGTGTGAGCACTTGTGGGAAAGAGTGTAGGTTGGAGGATTTCTTTATATCTCAAGAAGATGGAAGATTTGGGCATTGCCCACTTCTCCTCTTGGAGAACATGAGTGAAGATGGTAGGAAGAAGGAGAAGAAGAGAGGAGTCCACCTCTTTGGCAAGATAGTGATCAAGATGGCTTGGATGGGAGGAGAAAGATGGATAAAATAGTTCAATCCCTTCACCCTAAGAAAAGAGATAAGTTTTCCCTACTTTCCCTTGCTCTTTTTTTATTGTTGTAGGATCATGTGAGTATGTTTATAAGAATCATTGTTGAATATGGTGAGTGGAGAGCCTTTAGGCATGTAATTGATGTTGTAACACTTTAATCCTTTGTAAATTTAGAGAGACTCCATTTATCATCTTGGAGTTAACATGTTTCCTTGCTCGGGGGTATGGCTAGAGCCCACGAGGCTCCATGACGCCATTATGGTAGGGTGGAGAGCAAGAAGTTGTACAATGATTTGTCATTTATTGTATGCTAGAGATGAAAGCCTAAGTAAATGGTATTATGTGGTAAGTTCTACTTCTTGGGGGGCAAAAGAATTTTATGTAAGAGAAGGAATATGCTATCTAGAAGGCCATGTATTCAAGTTATCACAATGGAAAGTTTTGGTATTGTAAAAAGGATTTTACTAGGGTGGACAATTTTTTTAATGTATTTATATTTAAGATAAAGAGGGTCTTTTTAATTTATCATGGAGTTTTCTTTTAGAAAATAAATGGGTTGAGTGAGTTGTGTATCATACAAAAAAAAAAGGGTATTTGTCTTTGCTTCTCATTAAAATGGTTATTTTAATTATATGATTAGTTTTTTAATGCCTCTAAGATATTGGAGCCATCCTCTATGTGAATAACAATGGAATTAAAATAGAATAGAATTAAATGCATTTCTCTTCTTACAAACTCTCTAAAACCTATGCTCATGATTGATTTATAGAATGTTTAGAAAATGCTTATTTAAAAAAAAAAGATAATGTTTGTTTTGTAGATATGGGAAACGTAGTTAAACAAAATGACACCCTAATTTTGTCATTTGGTTTGAGGAAATAAAAGAGTAATTAATCTTTTTAAATTACTGTACATCACCTTCAATGAATAATATCACCTTATAAAGGAAATAGATATCTGTTTATATTTATCAAGAATTTCTTTAAATAAAAAAAAAAAAAAGGGGATAGAAAAGAAATATATCCAAGCAGAGGGAATTGTGAAATTAGTGGCTAAGATTTTTCAATCATATATTAATCGTATACTCCTTTATTGTGTTCTCGTGTTTTTTTTTGGTATTGGATTAAGAAACTGTTCTCATACTTCATTCCTCCTATCGTCCATTGTATGTCTTTTGTCAATCTTAACGTATGTACTGAAACATCATATCTCTGTCAGATGAAAATGCCACCATTATTTTGGCTTTTTTTTTCTCATTGTCTTTTCCACCAGACAGTCCATCCCTAACAATCGTTGAGCAGTGTCGCAACAATAATGAAGTGGGTCGGCAACATAATCAGGACTTATTCAGAATATCTTGCTGCAGAACATAATTGACAAAGAAAGTAATAGTTAACAGATCATTCATGGACAGGCAGTATTCTTAATCATAGCTTTATATTAAAAATTCAATAAGCAAAGAAATTTTCAAGAATAACTAAAACCAAATAGAGGTCTTCTACAAAAGCTTTTAAATTTAGTACAAATGATCAAGTCATAACAGTAAAAGAATAGGCCATGAATTTCTTTAATGTTTGAAGTCTATCGAACCTGGTCGTGGTTTTCATTTATCTAGACTTGTGACTTCGATTGACGATCCATAAGTATATTTCAAAAGAGTCTCTTCTGTAGCAAACGGTGTTATTAGATCTAAAGTCGTGTATTTCGTAGGCAACAGAATAATGACCTTTTTGTTCAAAGACACCATATTTGATGTGGAATGCTTGTCCTTCACCCAAGAACCCTCGCACCTACAGTAGCTAATCAAAAAGAGAATTTTAACAAAACAAACCCAGATTTTAAATGACTAAATACACCGATCCTTGGGATGGAAAATGCAGTGGAGTGTCTGGGTTGCACACAGTCGTTCCCCCTCCATACTGTCGCCAGCTAAATCTGCACAACTTAATAAACTGGGAGAGAAGTTCGCACCAGTATAAGGAGGAAACAAAAAGAGAAAGCATTAAGCATATCAATAAGATTTGAATCTGTAGTCTACTTTCGCCCTATCACCATAATAGTGATTAGTACTGCCCTGTCAAGTATAAAAAAAATATATATATAAAATATAAAAGTAATGCAATTGCATTCATAGCACCCTGTCACCTCAACTCAACAAATCAATCCGTGACCTTTTGAACTCTGTGAAGCTAGTTAGCGAGTAAGGCACCTCATCCCTCATCAGGAAAGCAATGAATGCTTATCCGGGGTAGGGACATCAGTTTGAACGCAGCCACAGAGAAGAGAGTTTACCACGTACTGCTCCCAGCCGCATAGGCGCCCAAACTCCTCAGAAAATGTTGGTGGTGAGTTTAAAATGTTAGGTAATTGGTAGAGTAGGGTGGAGGCCGTACTTTTTAGTAGAGTGGAATTAGTGCATGCACAAGCAATTAATTTTGTTTGCTAAGGACTGGTATTTGGTGGGGAAGCTTGCAGAGTTACTGTGTCGAATTTATTTGAGCACCCTCTTTATGCACTACTCACTATGTGTTGTAGCTGTTCATATTGCTTCCTATGTTGTCAGACCCACGTCCCATCCGCTTTTTGAGCATAGAGAAATCAAAACATGTTGTAGACGCACTTAGCTTCATTTAGAGAGACTTTACTGTTTCCCTTTAATTTGGTCGACTTTTGGCAACTCCTCTTTTGTGAAAATTTCTGTCCTCTAGTCATATAAGCAGATTTGTTGTATGTACGTATGGGGAGAAAAAGGGAATCCCTCTTAAGACTCCACGTTTCCTCATAAAGGAACTTCAAATATAAGCTTATATCAATGTGCTTTAAAAGAAAAATCTACGTGCTTTGAACATTTAAAAGAAAAAAATCAATGTGCTTTGAACATTTAAAAGAAAAAGGTATACCTTTCACCCCTTAGTAGGGATATATAATATATTTTAAAATAGCTTATATCACATACTAGTTCAAGAAAACCAAAAGAGAGACTTCTGGGATTTATTTCTCTACTTAAAAAAAAATGGTAATTATAACAATAAAATTATTGTCGAATGAAACATTGGTATTTTGATTAAAGTGTATTAACATTATTTTGTGAAATTGGGGCTTGAAAATAATACTACTATGTTGGTTAAATACAAGAAACGATACTAATATAATAGTTGGGAAATGTCATGTTAATATTGTCATTTATTTATTTATTTGTTTTTTATTTTTGTGAAAATGTTTGGGCCTAACATGAAGTTTTTTTTTGAGAGACTAAACCAAATCAACTTAGTAATTCATTAAGGTAGTTCAATGGGAAATTTAAGCTATGCTCTGGGTATGATTGTTACCAAAGCTCTAATACACACCAGTATGGAATTAACTAAACTGGAGTCAACTTATTTTCAATTCAATTAAATTGAGCAAGTCAAGATATTATGATAGGCCTTAGAAAAGGGAACACTAATGTTCAAGTTAAATAATAATTTACTGTTGGTGACATTATTCTTAACACTATCTCATCAGGCTCTTGGGAAGGATGCAAGTCAAGAATTTATAAAACTTAGTTACGAGAGTCAACCAACATGAACTAGTAACTATTTAATCTTTGTGTGGTGCAATAATCATGGTAATCATATCTAATAGTATAACGCCTTGGTAGTTGTGTTGTGCTAGGGTGGGTTGTCGAGAGTGCATAGGGGAGCAAGCCTATGTTTATAAAAAAAAAATTTAATTATGTGAGTTTTCTTGTCAAAAAATTTCAGGCATGACAATAGGCTTGGCCTCTCCTATAAATTGTTGAGGATGCCTCATTCTCGGCACAGGTTGTCTGGGTTGGAGTCTTGAGTCTAGAAAGAGTCCCAAATTTTTGTATATCAAACATATGCTCTCTCTTGCACTTTGTGCGATCTAGATGAATAGAAATTTGAATGCATGTTTGCATGTAATATGAAAGCTTTCAATCAATAGAAGTTCAATACTTTTGAGTTTGGTTAAAATTGGTATCAAAGCCTTGTTTCAATTCCTTTTGAATCTAGGTTGAGTTCTCAATGAAAATTCACACTTTTCATCTTTTTGTTGCCTCTGCATATTAGTTGTTATTGTTGTTATTATCTGTGTCTAGCTCATAAATATGCCTGATATTGAGCAACAAATTCAGGATACTTATAATCATGTTTATTGTTCATCTAGGTTTGGACGATTTGTCAAGATAGTCTGTGTATTCATTGTTATTGTTCTGGGTTTGATTTGGGCATTTGAGAAGTTATTGTTTCATTAGGCCCTCATAGTCATTTATTGGAAGGTCATGAATCTAAAAGAAAGTAGTTGTCGTGAGTAGTTGTGGACCCACAGTAAGACTGTAAATCCCGTGTTAAAATCGAAGGACAGGCGTGTGAAGGGTGAGGAGTAAGACAAAAAATGTAGCAACAAAAGGATAAGCGAACTCAAGTAAGTTATGAACTCTTCATAATGGGCAGTCAGAGATCTATGAATGCAAGCAACTCTCTCTCTTCGGTCATCCATAATCATTTCTAGGAAAAAAAAGAATATGTAGTTGAAAATGGCAATTTTAAATTCCTTGATGTCAAAATTTCTGATTTATATCCTAAAAAAGGTATTAAGGAAAAAATGATGAATTTTTTGTGTCAATCTGAGATAAACCTTAGAGTGTCTGGTGTAGGAATTTTCTCTATGTATCTTCCTTTCCTGTTACTTGATGACATTAAATGATGGAATGAAAAAGGGTTTTTTCATGTTCACTTCTCTTTGGTTGAAATCATATTACATTAGCATTTCAACTATGATATTGGTGCTAAATACTTTGCTAGTTTGATAGACACCCGGTGTAGAATATGGGACCAAGTAGTTATTGGTTAGTTCAGAGGTCGCCTTACCAAAGCCTCTAATGAAAGCAAAGGCAGAGATGCTCAGATGTTAGTCTGACCTAACTTTACCATTAATCTTGAAGAAAAATGTGTGCAAACTACATTTTATTTGCTATTACAAGTCAAAGGTGTCATTCTACAACCTGATTTTGTATATGCCACAATAGGTGGTTGATGTATATATAGATTGTTGAATACTATTTTTCCTCCCTCAAAATTTGTAGCCGGGGTAAGTTATCTAGAAGCCAACTCAAATCTTGATGATTTTGGAAGGCATATAGATTCACCTAGGTTTGATATAGGTTTCCCTATAATTGAAAAACTCATCAGTCAATCCCAACCTAGATTCCAAGAACTACCAACTCCTTCTAGGAGTCTGTTATCTGAAAAACCCCATACACAAAGCCGAAGGCTAGCTATTATAGATCTAAAAGCTCTTCCTAATGAAACCTTGTTCAAGAAACCTGAAGCCTTAACTAGTGGATGACCAAGTATGTCCATAAGATCTTATTCTATGTCTCACAATTTTCCTAGTACTTCAAATAAGCCATACATTGATTATAATCCTGAAGAATCTTTAGGATCATCCAGTCATTTCCCCATGTATAAACAACCATCCATAAATCCTTATCCATCAAGAGCCTCTTTGGCCACACTTTCTGATCTCAATAGCAATCCTGAGCTTATGGATATATTGGCTAGACAAGTCAGTCAAAGACTTGCTTTGACCCCTAAGGAAGAAGAAAAATCTGATCAGAAAGGAAAAGGGATTAAGATTACAAAGATGGGAGAAAAGGGATGCATGTTGAAAGAAAAAATCCCCAAAGGAAAGCTCCCATGAGCTAGATCTAAAAAGAAAAATATTTATAAAATGGAATTAAATGACCAAGAATAGGAGATAATTGGATATGAGCCTGGTAGATGGCCAACTCCTGAGACACTTATTGTCATTAATTCTGATAAAAGGCTATGGGGAAGATATGAGGCAAGACTTCATACAGAACTGGGTAGGAAACAGAAGAATTCAGAAGCCCAAAGGAATTGGATGTCATAATGAATGATTTTCGCTTAGGAAAATATAGATGACATAGCTCTTGATAAATTTTCTGGTGATTTGTGTTTAGAAGTTGTAAATAAGTTAGATAGTGTTTCAACTAATCAGCAAAAGATATACACTTCTACCTTAAATTCTGAACATTATAGTTCTACTCTGTCAAATGATATAGCCAGTGTTAGCTACAATGTAAAAGAAGTTCACAAGAGTGTCAAAACTATTATCTCCACTCAGCAACACCAAGATATAGCTATCTTACATATATGATTATCAATAGAATTATGAAATTGCTAGGACAGTAAATGATTTAGAAAACAAAATTCTCCCAGACTTTGTTGCAAAGAAACTGGAAAAAGTGAGAATACTCACTAAAAAGATAAGAGTTTCACAAATTGGAGAAAGATAGCTCTGAAGAAGAAGACAAAGAAAATAAAGGAAAAATTGTTGACCAACCACCTCCCAAACCAAAGAAGATACTCATTCAGAGGAAACAAAGTGCAAAGAAAGAAGAAACAAAAGCTTCATCCTCTAGGAAACCTTCTCATATGTGTGTTTATGTATATATATATGGGTATGTGCAGGATGATCATGGAAAAATAGGCCCTTAAGTGGCAAAAATTTCAAAAAAATTAGAGTTACGCAACTTGACGTAAATTTTTGAATAAGTTATCTATATTATTTAAAAAATATGTAAGAATAGAATCTGTAGAAAATTGAATGTAGTTTCTAAACTACTAGGTTTTAAAAAATAAAAATATATTTGGTGAAAATTTGAAATTTCAATGCAATAGTACTTAAATTTCAGTGGAAAAAATAAGAAGTAGGTGTCTCCTTAACCACCCTAACCACAATAAAATGATAATATTTTTATAATATTTTAGATATAAGTAGAGGAATCATGTCCCAATGTGATGCATATTTTTTTGTAATTTGTTTCCAAGTAAATAATTAATTATGATTTTTTTATTACAAATTTTAAAAAATATAAAAAACTCGTATGTCTGACCACCTTAACTTGGTCAAAACTTCATGAAATTCACTTTTTCTTTTTTTAATCCTATAGTATGTGAAGCATAGAATGTGACACATATTTTGGATTCAAAAAATGTGGTACCGTTTGAAAGCTATAGATGTTTTTCAATCAACCTATCAATCAAGACTTTAGTCGTAATTCAAATAGAAAATGAATAATAATTACTTATTAAATTCAAAGTAAAGCATAATTTATATTGGTGGAAAGCTGAGAATCTCATTTAAAAACCATTTTTGTTTCATCAATTTTGGTTGAAAAAAAGTCATTAGCCACATACCCATCATATTGCCACTTTTTGGCCTATCATGATCCTGCACATAACCATATATAATTTGATAATTAATATGTAGTTTTGTTAAATTTTGATACTGATAATTAATAAGAATATATCATTGTCTACAAATACAATGATTACAATTTGCAGAAATTGATATATTCTTATTAATTATCAGTATCAAAATTTAACAAAACTACATATTAATTATCAAATTATATATATATATATATGTATGTACATATATACCTATCAATATATATATATGTATATACATATAGATATATAATTTTAAATCTAATCCTAACTAATCTCATAATTATTCTATACTATTACTCAATTCATCTAACTTTTAGCCATATATATAAAAACACATATTTTTCCAGTATTACTAGGCCATTGCCAAAGTAAAGTTAAAGACTTTACCTATCATTAATGCTTAATGTCTTTTGTTGATTACGGAAAAGTCCTCACATTCCTGCCATTAAGAGACCAATGTAGTTAAATATATTCCTCCAATCAAATAAGCATTTGTAAGAACAAAATATTTATGAACACAATATAACAGAAAATGTAAACATATCATAAAGGATTTAGAGCAAAATGTCCCTATAGAGTTAATTGTGTTTAAAACAAACACAACTTTGTCGGTATGTTGATAATCCACATACTTGATTCACCTCTCAACACTCCCTCTTTCCTACAAAATAATTGTAATAAATGGGGGTAGTACTCGGTACTCGTAACATTCCCACATCAAATCATCCTTATAATATTGCATGGACAACAATAAGAGTTTTGATTGGAGCATTAAAATCCACAATTTTTTGATCCTTAGTATGAAGCTAAAAATAACAGTGTATATTGCATATGACAGCACCCTACACAATAGTGCAATAGAAAGGACATATATATACATGTATATGTATGTGTATACATGTATATGTATATGCATATACATGTACATATGTACATATATTTATTGACAGTCGTGGCACGAAGTTGTTTGAGGGTGCGTATTGTAGGTCACATTAAATGTACTTTACAAAAGATTTGAGAACAAGCGTATTCTTTGAAATCTTTCTACATGCTTCTCAAACCTTCAGTAAAGTAAATTTAATAAGTGCATATATAAGCACCCTCAAACAACTTCGTGCCATGACTGTCAATAAATATATGTATATGTATATAAATATACATGTCTATGTATATACATATACACATATACATATACATTCATACATACATATGTATATACATATGTACATATACATGTACATGTACATGCATATGTATATACATATATACATATACATGTACATGTACATGTATATGTATATACGTATATGTAATCTGATTATTGAAACACATAAATAAGTGGAAGAAAATAGATTAACCCATATTATTGTATGTTGTGATATGATTACATAATGGATTTAATGCTCATTTGAATAGCTAACTAAAAATTGAATAATTTGTATGCTTGAGAATAATGTAAACATTGAGTACATAAATATAAAAGAGTGTATTGAATAATGAAATAGACAACATAGATGTAAATCTAGTATACTGATTAATAAAAACATTAATTTAGTTATTCTTGGTGTACCAACATGAATAAGCTCCCTTTTAAGAGGAATTTGCATAGATTTCCTTAGTAAGCTCTGAATTTTGTAGAGGATATTTAGGGAATGACCCTAGAAATTCCCTCTTATAAAATCATTTGAATGTGCAAATTGAATCTTCGTGGGAAACAATATGTCAATTCATTTTACAGTGGCCATTTATGCCTAAGTTCTATCATGGCTTTTAGGAAATCAGTTTTATTTTTGGTTTAATTGACAAAATAGGCAACTTGCATAAATTTAGTCATATCTATGAATTATAATATATTTTTTTGTTTTATTATATGTACCGAGCTGAATTTTTTCAAAGGATATGCAGTGAAAGCATAGGAGAATTCATAATGAAAATGACATTGGAAATTACCTCTTATAAAGTCATTCAAATGTGTGTATTGAATGCATTGAATTGTGGTGATTGACTTTCAAATTTGAATTTTCCTACCAAACAATCAGTCATTCCATACTGCAATGGCCATTTATGTCTGATTTCAATGGTGCGTTGAATGAAAAAATGTCTATTTATAATTATCAATAAACCTATTTCAAGTTACATTTGTATGTGGGCCCGCTCAATATATCACGTGGGTCCACTAGGAGGTGGGTGATTTAATCTCAACCTGACCACATTACCATGTTAACCACATGCCACATATTACTTCAACAAACCACACGTGCGGGTTTACCTAACCGCAAGTTTTTGAGCATCTTTAAGCCCTAAACTCATCATCTCCCACAATTTTCTTCCTCATTTTCACCTCTATTATCCATATAAGATTATACATATATAATCATACATATATATAATCTGATATATATAATGTATATTAGATTATACATATAATATCATGCATATATATAATCTATAAATATATCTACATATATATCTACACATATATATATATATATATATATATATATATATATCTACATATATATCTACATATATATATATATATATATATATATATATATATATATATATATATATATATATATATATATATATATATATATCTACATATATATCTACATATATATATATATATCTACATATATATCTACATATATGTGTATATCAGATTATATATGTATAATCTTATATAGATATATTTCTATATCAGATATCTATATAAGATTATACATATATAATCTGATATGGATATATATCTATATCAGATATCTATATAAGATTATACATATATAATCTGATATATATATATATATATATATATATATATATATATATATATATATATATATATATAAATTGACATTCCTAAGATACCAAAAAAGAAAGTGTTGATTGAGGCTATGGAGAAAAAAGGTATAAAATTTTATGTAAAGTATATGGAGGTTGCCATGGATGATAATAGCTGCATAGTGACTATCCATTGTTATTATTTAATTGAGGTTCAGAATCGATGGGAGAATAGTTCATGGGGAAGGAAACTAATTGTGCAAAAGTGAAGAGTTGCATTAAATGACTTTGATAGGTTTAAAGTCATGCTTGCAAAGATTAAGGTTTGTTTATTCTTCAAGAAGTTGGTTTTACCTCTAAGTTGAAAAAGAAAACTCTGCTTGAACCAACACTGACTTTACCTTTTTGTAGTTGGATGATATTTTTAGCATCTATGCGTTTCCATGAGGATATGAACAAATGCAAAGTAACTGAGTTATAGGGATATTAAACTAATAACTCCAATGTGTTTATTGAAGATAAATGAGTTATAGGGATATATGGCAAGAAACTTGGGCATTATTAAATGCCATACATTGATAGAGGATCATGTTAAGGTCCATGTGATGAAACCGTACATGGTTTGATATGATGAATCACTATAGGGCATGACTATATATATATATACAATCTGACAAGAAGATATCATTGTATTTGCATACAATGATATATTCTTATCAAATTGTGTGTGTGTATATATATATACAATCTAATAAGAATAAATCATTGACATACAATGATATATTCTTATCAAATTATATATATATATATATATATATATATATCAAGCCTCATGTTGTGTAGGGCTTCATCACATGAACACATATATATGTGTGTGTGTGTGTATGTATATATATGTATATGTATGTATATATACACAAAAACACACACACATATATATGCAAATATATACAATCTGATAAGAACATATCATTGCCTGCAAAAATATATATACATTCTAATAATAACATATCATTGTCTAAAAATAATATATCATTGTTTGCAAATATATATATACAATATGATAAGAACATATCACCATTTGAAAATAATATATCATTCTCTGCAAAAATATATATACAATGTGATTAGAACATATCATTGTCTGTGAAGCTTCATGTGATGAAACCCAACACAGCATGACTATATATATATATATAATTGTTTGCAAATCGTAATTTTAAAACCGGTTGATAAATTGGGACAAAAACTACATACCCATTAATTTTCATGATTATAATGTAGGGATTCAAAGAGAATCTAGAAAAAATTGTATACCCATTTAATTTCATGTGCATATTATAATTAATAAAAATAGAAAACATCCACCCATTAACTTGTATCCTGAAACCCCTCAATAATTTGGGGTAAAAACTAAAAACCCATAAAATTTCATGATTATACCAACATTTGATTGTATACTCATTAAATTTCATGATTATACTTGGTCAAAATTCTATCAATGTTCTATTTAAATCACATTACATGTGATTAGTTCATAGACTAATGTCAAAAAAAATCATAGCACTCAAACCCTCGATGCCATAGACAAAATAATTCATGAGGGATCAAATTTCTACTAGTCACATGTAAATAGAAATGATTATAGTCAAACCCTTAATTCCATATAGAGAAATGATTTTTAAACACACCAAAATGCACTCAAACACCATCAATGCCAAAAAAATCCACATTTGAACAAATAATATTGTAGGTGAAGAGAGGTGGAGATGTTACCTGCAACAAAAGGGAGCCAGAGGAAGTCGTCATGGTTGCACGAGGTTGTGTCAACGGTGGGAGAAGGCATACCACAATGAAAATGATGAAAAAATATGCAAGAGATAATGAGTTTAGGGCTTAAACATGCCCAACAACCTGTGGTTAGGTAAACTCATATGTGTGGTTTGATGAAGGCATATGGGGCACGTGGTTAACAATGTAATGTGGTCAGGTTGAGATTAAAGCGACCACCTCCTAGCGGAACCATGTGATGTATTGAGCAGACCCACATACAAATGTAACTTGAAATAGGTCTATTGATAATTATAAATATGATTTTTTTTTTACTTTTTAATTGAACCAACAATTTTGTGGTTCTATGTGCTTCTCATACACTCTTAGGATTTCTCACCTAAAACGAGAGAGAATACTAAAATTGTGGTCATTTGAACTCAAATAAAGGATTGTATGATGTGATTAAGACTAAATGAAATAATGTGAATGCAACTAAATGATGCAATTGACTAATTATGAATGCAAAACTAATGTAATATGCAATGTTTGAAAACACAATGTGATATGCAAAAAATGAAATAGAGATGGAAACTAATGTAAACAAAATTGAACAAGGTCAAACAAAGTGCACCTGGGAATTTGATGATGAATCTAGAATGTTATAAAATTTGGCAGAAATCAATGTAAATCACTAGTGGGAATGATTCGCCACTAATGGAAAATCAATCCTCTTACTAGTAAAAACACCTGAAACTGCTTTCTAACTATCAAGAACTAGATTCTGACAAAATAACCTTTTTTCAGCCTTCAGGTGGGACTCATTTTCCATTGATGGTGAATTAGTCCTCCTCTAGAATTCTACAAATTCAAAGGTCAATTCTGTAGATCCAAATTTGCACTTTTCTTTTTGTTCGATTGATAGAGTCAAATCTGCAAAAAATAGACTATAGATTGTCTCTAAGCTTGAAATAGGGTTTAGATGACTTGAAATACTTTGTTGACTTGTTCACCACCTTTCAAACCTATTTGCTTGATAAATTTGCATACAAAAGTCTGCAAACACATGCAAAAGGGTAAAAATGGTTAAGGGTTAGAGTATAGGGATTTTCCTTGGTCAAATCCCACTTTGGTAATCAAACCCGTAATGAAGAAATAGAATGAAATAAGCAAGGAATGATGAATAAATAACATGCAAATGACCTAAACTCACAACAACCTTGTTGAAGAAGTCTAAAGATATGTTAATGGCTGCTCCAAGATGCTTGATTCAACAATGCTATGATGCTTCAATGCTTGAATGAGGTGATTGAATGGATGATTGGATGCTTGAATGAATGGGGGTAAAAATGGATGTAAAAACAATTATTTATACACAATTATACTCTAATAACCCAATAATACAACATCACAAGCCGACATAAGGTATTTTTGAATAAAAACGTAAAAGAAAATTTGAATTATTTTGAATTTGTAGCCAAGAGGGACTCATTCACCACCCATGGTGAATGGGTCCCACCTTGGGCTTGTAAGTGGGTGTGGGAAATTAAGTTGCATTTAATGTTTTTTTTTTAGTGTACATTCAAAAATACACTTAATTAAGTCTTATGAGTGCATAAAAGGGTCAAATAAAGCATGAGAAAGGTGTAAAGAGTGAAATCAAGCCTAGAAAAGTGTGAAATCTTGTTACAAGAATTTACAACACTTTAGAATAGGACTTGATAAGTGATGAAAAGGTGATTTTTAGGTGAATTGTAATGAGAAGAGTCTAGAAAAGTGTAGAAATGTGTTACAACATGTTTCAGTGGAGTTTTCTACACAACAACTTAGACAAGATACAAGTATCCTATCTCTCTTGAAAGGTAAATCTATATTAGCAAGCCTCAAGAGATAACCCCAAGGTCTCTAATGTCAATTCTTGACAATGCAAAAACAAATTGAGTAGTTATAAATGTGAAAATGTTGGTAATCACAAAGGGACCTTACGAACAAATGCTAGATCTTCAAACTTTTTAGATTTTACAATGTATTGATATTTGAAATCCTAAATCTAACCTAGATTTAAAAGAAATAACAAAATATAAGGGTTTAAGAGAGATCCTAAGATTAACAATGCAAATGATGAGTTGTTTGAAATGGACCAATCCCTTAAAACTAATTCCTACTTAACCCAGATTTAACTTGCAATCTCACAAAAATAGTGCAATCTTGTAAGGAACTAAATATTTTTAGATCATAAGACATTCATTCATACCAACCTTATTTTGCAATTGAAATCAATAAATACTCACAATTGAACTTTAGCACATAAATATAAGGTCTAGGCTAACTTTACACATCAACTCACAATCAATCAGTTGCTAAAGTATGGACCAGGGATTGCTACAGAAACTTCAGGAATCAAACCATAAACACCATTGAATCACATCTAAATCTAAATTTTAACATATAACTGATAATCTTAAAGTAATCTCAAAGAGATGGAATAATAAGAACCATGCAAGATAAAACAATACAAGAAAGAGCACCAAAGCACAATGTCTTTACTTATATTGAATCACCCAATGTTTACAACAATTCCAGTATTCAGTATAACAACACTTGCTCTAAGAAAATACTAACTCCTAACTCTAACTCTTGCAACTATCTCTTGGCCTTTCTATTTTCTAACTAGGTTTTCTAACCCCGTCTAACCTTTTACAAATGAGAAGGCACTGGCCTTATATAGAAAATTACATTTTGAACCAATGGCCAGGATTTAATTCATCCAATAGCTGCAATTGTACTTCTAGAAGAATCAAGTTGTTATATTTAATTTGGGAGCTCATGGGTGATCCCACAAAGCTGGTTTACAATTTTTGGGAGGAACCAATTTTTGTTGAAATCACATATTTTTAGAAAATATAATGATTTAAGCCTTAAAAGGTTTCATTTAAAGAATTCCAATTGAAGAGGGTTTGATCAAACCCCCTTGGATAGAACCCCGCTAGTTTTAAACCATACCTATAATAGAGTCTCCTTTACACCTATCAAAATGTTGATAAAAAACCACTTTTGATTTACCTTTTGGTAGATCAAATGAATTCATTTAAAATTTACTTTTTGCAAGTATGTAGTCCTTATTATAAGCTTCCCAAAAAGTATAATTTTAAATAAATTTAATTTAATTATTATATTTTTTTTAATTTCTCGTGAATGTAGGTTTTTCACCAAAAAACAAGCTCTTTGTTTTGCACATGTGGAAAAATAGCAGATTAAAAAAAAAAATTACACCAGATATTGAAGTCCTTGATCCAACAAAGAAAAAAATTGAATTTTGATACATACAAAAAAAGTTACGCGTTATCGGTAGTGCTATGTCTGAATTATAATTGGTTTGAATTCAAAACTTGATTAAAGAAAAAATATTCAATAAAAATTATCTAACCAAGTGGAAGCACTAGATATCAAAGTTACGAATCTAAATTTGAAAGAATTATAATTTTATCCTTAATGGAAAATTTTTTATACATTTACGGTGAGCGTCACTTTTTAAAAATGTTGTTTTCTGGAAAAAAACTAGTTTTCGAGGGAGATGGAAAAAGAAGTGCAATCTGATTCCAAAATTTTGAAAAAAATATATTTAGAATCTATAGACAAAATTTCACAAAACTTTAGTTTGCATCATCTTCAAATTCCTTACAGTCTAGCTGCTATAGGTGCCCGAAAATGAAGATTTAGTTAAAAAAAAATTTCAGCATCCACTTTGGCCAAAAATTGTAAACCACTATTGTGGGTTCACTGTCATGGTACATCATCATCTAATCAATTGAATTTAGTTACATTATGGCCCAATGACATCAATTTTGAGAAAATTCTCATTAGATAATAAATACAACTTCACATGTCTCCTTGTTGAAGGCACCTCTCCAATTGGTATACATTTGGTGGCACAAATTCTTATGCAGGCCCCACATTTAATATTCATTTGTAATATTTTCCATATTTTCTTCCTAACACGAGTTCATATGCAAGTCCCCCTTTTGATTTGTTTAATCCTGAAAAATAGATATCATCATCAGTAGCTCACATGTTAAAAAATCCAATCCATAAAATACCCAAATTAAACTTGAATAAAATTTTGGCCTTTTAAGAAAAATTTCCACTTTTGGAAATTTTATGTTTTTGGAAATTTTCTATTTTGGAAAAATTTATTTTCAAAATTTTTTCCATTTCAAAATTTTTTAGGAACATTTTAAAATTTCAAGGAAATTTTTCCATTTTAAATTTTTCCATTTAGGAAAAATTTCCCTTCGAGAAAAAAATTCCATTTTTGGAAAATTTCAGGATTTCCACCCCTTCGCATAAATCAGGCCTAAAAGAAAATTCAGGGATTTCCAACCCTTCATGGAAATTAGGCCCAAAAGGAAATTTGGGGATTTCCATCAGTGGATGAAAATTAGCAATGATAACACAACCTTCTCATTTGCACATTCTAGGGAAAACGACAAGGCGACGAAAATTTTGGGGATTTCAAGGGTGAGGGAATTCTATAGGGTCCATGAAATCCTCGAAGTGCAACAATTATGAGCAATAACCTTAGGAAATTCAAGAGGTTGACGAAAATCAGGGATTTCTACATATACGGACGAAAATCCCAAAATTTGGGGATTTTTGCATAGGGACAGAAATCCCGAATTCCAAGCAAGGTCAAAATCCCCTAAATTTCATTACTTTTTTTCTAGAAGGAATTTTCAAAAAAATCAAAAGTAACCCTACCTAATTTTTCATCCTCTATCAATGGGTGCAAAAAAGATTTACATATAACATTGAAAATTCACTTCGAAATCCCCATTTTCAAAATCCAAGGTAGGAAAATTTTCCCTAGAGCCTCAAAATATTGCCTTCATCAAACCAAGTCTAGACTTAATCCAAAAATAACCTCCCAAGAAGAGCAAAATTGAAAATTTGACCAAGCCAAGATGTAGAGATGCAAAAGAAAAAAGAGGGTCCCCGCCTCCGGTGGGGCATGTGTGCGAAAATTGCACAACAAATGGTGACTCCTACTAAGAAAATGCTCTAGAGAATTTTGATGACGAACAAGAATTATGAACCCAGGATCTCTGGTTTTGATCTCTCTATTAGGCAAACAAATCAAAATGCAAGATCAAAGAATCAGAACCAAAGGTAGACTAAACCCTCCATAAACTGAAAAATCCAAGTGTTTGCAAGTTAGTTCATTTCCCTCCTTGAGCTACTGCAGAAACCAAGCATAGTCAAGTTAGGCTACATAAAGATTCTAGCTCCAAAAGCAACCTGGATAGATCCTCACTACCAGTCAGACATCCATAGCCCCGACGAGGTTATCGTTGTGATTCTCTCAAACATAGATCTACTACTAGCCAGGTGTCCAAAGCCTTGGTAGAGATATTCAGATCCTATTGATAAGTTGAATTTTCCTTTTGATATTCAATACTTTTCTTTTTCTTTCTAATAATTTTTTTTTCTTTCTTTACCTTTTTTCATTTCAACTTGTAAGCAACAAAGCTCACACCTAGAGCTAAGAATCATAGTGGCGCTAAAGCAAAAATAGGATTTCTCACCTAACATGACCTTACAAGGAGCCTAATAGCAACCTCAATATTTTTAAGATGTTTGTAAGATGTAAGATTTGAGAGTACTTCAGGTTCAAGTTAGACCAATGACCCATCCTCTTTAGATCAAACATTCAGACCGCTTGACACTAACAAAAGATCTCGACCATCCATTCAAGACACATGACATAGTTCATCAATGAAATACTCAGAACAGTCCCAGATAATAAAATGATTATTGTACAAGAAAGACACTTCCCCAACCAGAAAACAAAGAAACCCAAGCTAGGGAAGCAAAGAAACAACCAAACCAAAATCCACAGAAAACCTACACTAACCAAAACATAAGCAAACCAAAAGCAAGGCAAAGAAATCTAAACTAAAGCTATCTATCCTAGAGAAAACAAAAATCAGACAAAATTAAAAGAACAAGTCAAGTTGCATTTATTCAAATCAAACTATATACAAAGAGACTCACAACAACTCATTATCAGATAGGGTGAGTTGAGACCCACCCCCATATGATTCATCAATGCATGGAAAAGCAACAAGGTGATGGTAATAGTCCTCAAGAATGCAAATTCATCTTTATGTTTAGTAAAAAAAGGCTCAATAATGCAACATTCAAACTTAACCTTATTGACAGGTATAATTAGAAATTGAGGCAACTCATTGAAACCATGATCAATCGATATGCAAGTTGTCTTTCCTAAAAATCCATAATCAAATTGATAAGCTTTGGAATTTTTAGCAAGGAAAAAAATAACCTGATTTTGTACTTTTGTGGACTAAATATTGTATTCATCATTCTGCACTTGTGAAGAGTTGATCCTAGCATCATCAAGAGGTCTCAAATGATGGTGTAGCATTCCTATTTGTGTTTCTTCATAAGGGATCAATGATGAAAGTGCATAAACATTGTCTTGTACAACAAATTTCTCAACAGGGTATTCATCAAGGGGTATCATAGACTGATCATCAAGCACACTTTTTCCTACAACAATTTTATCAAGCTCACCAACAATGATAACAACATTCCTATTTTCAACATCATTCAAATTTTCCTGCATATTATCATGAACAACATTAGCTCCTTCGTCATCAATACATAAAGTTTGTGAATTTTTAGTAGTTAATTCATCAACAGTTAAAGAAAAGACAAAATTTAATAAATGAGAGAACTACCCGAATTCTTCTTTTGTTGGGACTGGTTTAGATTCTTGATCACAACCATCAAGAATGTTGACTCCTCCGTTAAGTGCTTCCTCATGTTCTTCAAGACTTCCATCAACAACTTGTTGACATTCTTCTATCAAAAACTTGTTTGATGTACTTTTCTGTGTATCCCTCGTATGTTGTGGCAATTGTACTTGTTCCTTCACTTCCATTATGGTTGTTTGGCACTGGACACATATGAATTTTGAATGCTCTTCCTCATGTATCTTGCACCAAGTTCGTAACAACACGACCTCTAGGCAGACACTGTAACTTAGGCTTGACCAATCTCTTATAATTCTAGAAACAAACTCTTTATATCTAGTATGTATTAGATCTTCATTCTGGAAGGGAGGAGCTTGTATGGTAACTCATTTCTCTTGTAGCTCATCCTCCATTGTATTTTTAGGAATCTGACTAACTTCTACAGGAACATCCTCCTCAATCTTTATAGGTAATTCTTCACTTAAATGTTCCTCTGTTAACTCCAATACCTCATATTTGTCTTCCTTACAATCAGTCCCTTCCAGATCCACCTCAACATCAACTACAACATCAGCCCTAGATTCATAATTTGTTGGCTGAACTCTTTAATGCATTCCTTGTCTGACTTTTCTTTCCACTCCAGGTATCTCCCAACTTTAATGATGATGTCCACACATGAACGACAAGTGAATTCCAAATGGGTTGCATTATGAACTCTACACAATTTAGATGAGATGAAATCTTGCAAACACCTACCACTAGCAAGTTGATCTTCAACTATCTGTGTAAATGCCTCAACTGTAGCATCAATAAACCCTAGATCTATAGAGGCTAATGGTTTAGGCAAGTTTTGCTTGAAAATACCTCTTTGCAAAATCCTTTTGATTTTACCCAAAAGGTCCAAACATTCCCACTCACTGTGCCTACAGGTATTATGAGTTATTCACTTGTCTGTCGATGCATAGTGATGCAAACCCTTACTATTCTAGAGATCTAATTTGTTATTCAAAGACTCACAAAGTTGAGGAAAATCAATATGAAGACTATTTCCATCATGAAAGACAAAAATCTACTTTTCCATCTTGAAGTCAGAACTTCTACTTTCAAATTTTGAAATCTACCATATCTCATATTTTCAACATAAAGGATCATTCAACTTCCAGCTATGTCACTTGCCCCACATTTAATATTCATTTGTAATCTTTTCCATATTTTCTTCCCAACACGAATCCATATGCAAGTCCCCCTTTTGATTTGTTTAATCCTAAAAAATAGATATCATCATTGGTAGCTCACATGTTAAAAAATCCAATCCATAAAATATCCAAATTAAACTCAAATAAAATTTTGGCCTTTTAAGAAAACTTTCCACTTTTGGAAATTTTTCATTTTTGGAAATTTTCTATTTTTGGAAATTTTTATTTTTCGAAATTTTTTCCATTCGAGGAAAAATTCATTTTTTAAAATTTTCCATTTGGGGAAAAATGCATTTAGGAAAAATTTCCCTTTCAGGAAAAAAATTCCATTTTTGGAAAATTTTAGGATTTCCACCCCTTCGCAGAAATAAGGCCCAAAAGGAAATTCAGGGATTTCCATCAGTGGATGAAAATTAGCAATGATAACACCTTTGTTCAGCCCTCCTAGCGCCAATTTGTTGATGGAGTTTTTTGCACAACATCTCAGACAAGATATGTAAGTATCCTATCTCTCTTGAAAGGTAAATCTCTATTAGCAAGCCTCAAGAGATAACCCCAAGGTCTCTAATGTCAGGTCTTGACAATGCAAAAACAACTTAGTGATAAATGTGAAAATGTTGGTAATCACAAAGGGACCTTACGAACAAATGCTAGATCTTCAAACTTATTAGATTTTGCAATGTATTGATACTTGAAATCCTAAATCTAACCCAGATTTAAAATAAATAACAAAAGATAAGGGTTTAAGAGAGATCCTAAGATTAAAATTTACTCCTAAGATTAACAATGCAAGTGATGAGTTGTTTGAAATGGACCAATCCCTTAAAACTAATTCCTACTTAACCTAGATTCAATCTGCAATCTCACATAAATAGTGCAATCTTCTAAGGAATTAAATATTTTCAGATCATAAGACATTCATTCATACCAACTCTATTCTGCAATTGAAATCATTAAATACTCACAATTGAACTTAAGCACATAAATATAAGGTCCAGGCTAACTTTACACAATAACTC
>VDFB02281492.1:878326952-878351250 GCA_007258455.2 Sequoia sempervirens | reverse complement strand
AAGAGATAGAGGGCTCCTCCTTTGACTTCACTCAAAGCAAGTATCCTGTGCTAAAATGTGATAGAATCCAGGCTGGATTGAGATAATCACAATCTCAATGCTTTGGGTCTCCGTTGGACAACCCCTTGGTGTTTCACTCCACCACTCAACCTATAGGTCCTAAAAGAGAATAGGCACCCCTGGTCACTTTCCAACCCTGCTATCAATTCCAGTTTGCTGCTGCTAAACAATTCTTGGTGCTTATTTGCCAGTTTGCTGCCTCCAAAGAGTTCTTGGTGTTTTTCTCATTCACTCAATCTAGCCCTTATTTCTGATAAAGACTAGTAAGCTTCTAACTTCTTCCCAATTTGCATTCAGGGGTGTGCATGGGCTTTCAAGGTTTCAAAATAGTCAAAAGAAGGTTCTTGCACAAGCACTAAACTCAATTCTTCCATCGCTTTTCTCATACCCTAGGTTAGGGTTTTAGGCGGGCTACTAAGATTAGGCCTCCTCACACAAGTAAAACACTTATCACTCCTCTCTTTCACCTTCTCAAGCCAAATCTGCTTCTGTCCCTTTGCTCTAATCTAGAACACTAGCAAGTTTTCAGGTTCTTAGACTGTTTTCTGTTCGTACAGTTAATGTACCCTGTTCTTGCAAGAACTAGGGTTTTCCTTGGTGCTTTCTTGGAGTGTTTAGCTTGTTTTAACCTCCAAAAGATTAAACCAAAAGCTCTACTCTCTTGTCTACCTCAGAGAAGGTCCCTGCAATCCCTACACATTATGCATTGTCAAATATGCAACACCCCTGCCATGCTTTAACAGTGTAAAGATTGTCTTTTCCAAGCCAGGTACCTATAGTCTCACCTAGGAAAAGACATTAGGAATTCTCTAGGAACTTCTAACAATCCATACTACTAACCTATTTACAAACAAGGATCTTGGCCACCTTCCCAATGTGCCCATGTTGCTGGCATAGAAAAAAACATGGCCTAAGACCCCATTTTCACCACTTTCAGCCAAAATAGAACTAAGAGACAAAAAAATAGAAAATTTGCAAGAATAGCAAAAGTGATGGACTTTATAATTAAAATGCCACTAGAATGATACAAATAGATTCTCTACGTACTGGAAAAATCAATAAATACTTAACATAATCCTCTATTTACTGCTTCTAACGCAGAAACAGAAATCTGCAATTTTTCACATTAAAAGAAGGAATAAAAAACGTTGTTTCACTTCTTTTCACAAAAACTGCCAATACAAAAAGCCTCCAACCCTCTCAACAGCTTGATAGCTTTCTTTACATCATGAAAAATCAGTTAGGTTTTGCTGTTTCGGGCTCCAAAATGAAAAAACAATTCTCGTTTGAAAACACACTGTGTTTTCCAGTTTTTGCCTAAAACTTAGGAAACGCCTACAAAAGACTTCCCAATTTATTTTTAATTTTAGCTAAGCTCTAAAAATTTCCCCTTACACATCCTAAAAGGAATTAGGACCTTGCAAAACAAAAAGGAAATGATTTAAAAGAAAAACATCAAAATATGCTTGTTTTTAAGGTAGGTGCTCCTGCACCATTCTCCCCCTCTCAGCACAAAGATGAAGAACTGGAAGGTGGTATCAGTTTCAGGTCAATACCAATCTTATTTAATTGATCCTCCTATACCCATGTAGCCTCTGAGTCAGGTTTGCTCTTCCACTTGATAAGGTGCTCCATGTATACCTTATTCCTTGTTGCTTTCTTCACCCTGGACTCCAAGACCTTCTCTGCCTAAGATTTCTCTTGACTTGGAAGGGGTATATTACTGATATATTTAAAAATTTCTTGACTTTTCTGAACTTCATCATTGACTATACCCTTGTACCTGATCAAATCAGCAACGTTGAAGACTGGAGATATACCCAAATTTGATGGAAGTTCCACCTTGTATGCATTCTTTCCATACTTAGCTATCACCTTGCATGGTCCTACCCTCTTCATTTGAAACTTGGTGGACATCCCCTTCTGCAATCTATATTTTTTGAGGTGAACCATCACATAATCACCCACCTAGAACTGCACATATCTTCTTGTCTCATCAACTTTATCTTTCAACTTTTGTGTTGCTGCTGTGATTGTCTTCTTAACCTGCTCATGAATCTCCTTCATGGTTTGAGTGAAGTATTCTGCATGTCCACTCCTATTCTCCATTGTTCCAAGGTCTCTGAGCTCACAAATTCCTCTTGGATGCATCCCATACACAACTTCAAATGGGCTTTTTCCTGTAGTTCTGTTCACACTATCATTGTATGCATATTCCGCTTGGGAAATCACCATATCCCAGGTCTGTCCATATTCCTTTGTCAAGCACCTCAATAGGTTACCTAACACTCTGTTAACCACCTCAGTTTGACCATCGGTCTGAGGATGGTAAGCTGATCCAAATGATAAATTAGTTCCCAATCTGCTCCACAATGTTTTCCAAAAATGGCTCATGAACTTCACATCTCTATCTGAGACAATGCTCAATGGAAATCCATGGACTCTCACAACTTCCCTGAAAAAGAGTTGGGCAATATAACTTGCATCATGTGTAGTCTTGCAAGGAATAAAGTGACTCATCTTGCTAAATCTATCCACAACTACAAAAACACTGTCAAAACTAGATTTAGTCTTGGGAAGACCCACCACAAAATCCATGCTCACACACTCCCATGGTCTGCTGGGAATAGGCAAGGGCTGATATAACCTAGCATTGCTAGATCCCCCTTTGGCTCTCATGCAAACAACACACTATTCAACATACTTTCTGACATCTCGTGCTAACTTAGGCCAATAATAAAACCTTTGTACCAGCTCTAAAGTTTTGTTAATACCAAAATGCCCACTAAGACTGCCATTGTGTTTTTCTTGGATCAGATTTTCCCTCATTGATCCTCTTGGGACACACAACAGATTGCCCTTGAATAACAACCCATTTTACAATGTATACTCAGCATATTGACCATGAAAATGATTTGCAAAGTCTAAACATACCTTGTAGGCTTTGGAAAAGTCTTCATCATCACCATAGAGATCTTTAAAACTTTCCAATCCAATTCTTTTCAACTGTATCTCTTGGACTGTCAACATCCTCCTACTTAATGCATCTGCCACTTTGTTTTGTTGTCCCTTCTTGTGCTTAATGGTAAATGTGAAAGCTTGAATGTACTCCATCCATTTCAAGTGTCTATTGCTTAACTTCTCCTGGGTATTGATGTAACTCAATGCCTAGTTATCTGTGAAAACCACAAACTCTTTGGGCAACAAATAATGCCTTCATTTCCTAAGGGACTGCACTAAAGCATAAAGTTCCAGATCATAGGTGGAGTATTTTTTCTTGGCTTCATTAAGTTTTTCACTAAAGAAGGCTACAGGCCTAACTTCTTGACTAAGGAATCCTCCTACTGCTACTCCACTTGCATCACACTCAACTGTAAACAATTTATCAAAACTAGGCAATAACAGGATAGGTTGTGTTGCCACTTCTTTTTTCAACTTTTCAAACCCTTTATCAGCTTCTAAAGTCCACTTAAACTTTATTTTCTGACCACCCTTGATTGTATCTAACACTGGTGCACATATACCACTAAAATTCCTTATAAACTTCCTATAAAACTGAGCCAAACTATGAAAACTTCTTACCTCAGTTGCTGTGATTGGTGTAGGCCAGTTTAGGATGGCTTCCACCTTACTTGGATCCATCTTCAGCGTTCCTTGGGATACCACAAAGCCTAGATACACAAGCTCTTGTTTGAAGAACTCACACTTCTCAAGGTTGATTTCCAACTGTTCTTCTTGCAGCCTTTTGAGTACCATCTCTACATGCTTCAAATGTTCTTCTGCTGTCTTACTGAAAATCAGTATGTCATCCAAGTAAACTACCAAAAAAATCCCTGTGAAATCTTTAAGCACCTCATTCATTAGTTTCATGAACATGCTAGGGGCATTTGAGAGGCCAAATGGCATCACTTTCCACTCATACAAACCATCGTTTGTCTTAAAAGCTGTCTTCCATTCATCACCTTCCTTAATTCTAATTTGGTGATACCTGCTCTTAAGATCTAGCTTAGTGTAGAATTTTGCACCTCCAAGGCAATCCATTAAATCTTCAATCCTAGGTATTGGAAATCTATACCTAATTGTGATTCTATTTATTGCTCTAGAATCAGTGCAAAGTCTCCATTTACCTCCTTTTTTTGTTGCCAAAACAACTGGGACTGCACATGGGTTGATGCTCTTTTGAATCAGACCTTGATTCAGCAACTCTTCCACTTGTCTTGCCACCTCTTGATTCTACTTCAAGGTCAGTTTATATGCTACTTTGTTAGGCAATGAGGCTCCAGGTATGAAGTCAATTTGATGAATTATTGCTCTCTTGGGTGGTAGAGTGGATGGTGTTCCATCACTCACTATGCTCTTGTATTTGTCCAGCAAGTTTTGGACTGTTGCTGGTAACACTGTCCTTTCAGCCTTTTCCTCTTCTTTGGGCTGCATCATAATCACATACCCTTCATTCCCTTGGTGTAGATCCTTGATGAACTCTTTACCACTGCTCAACATAATGTTTGGAACCTTGGACTGCCCTTCATCTTCCTCAATCAACGATTGCAGCTTGAAGGTTTTTCCATCCTTCATGAATTCTATGGTATTCTCCTTCCCATGATATACAACACCTCTATCATATTGCCATGGCCTGCCAAGAAGAAGATGGCATGCATCCATGGGCAGTACATCACAAATCAGCTTGTCTTTGTAGCCTCCAATCGAAAATTCCACTGTAACCTGCTCATTCACTAAGACACTTTGCCCTTTATTCAGCCATGTGACTTTGTAGGGATTGGCATGAGGTACCTTCTGCAATTTTAACTTATTTACTGCCTCCTCAGATATTATATTGTCCATAGAACCAGAATCTACAATAACCTTACATACCTTTCCAAGTATTTTGCACCTTGCTCGAAACAAAGCTCTCCTTTGCTTGGGTTCTTCCTTGACCGGTTGTCTGATCAGCACTCTATTAAACATCAGATTTTCACCTACTTCTGATTCTATGTGACTGATCTCAGGTGTCTTTACACTCACGGTGTCCTCTTGTGCATAAGCTACTCTTTTCTCATTGCTAGATGAAGCTTTCTCCGGGCATCTATAAGCTGGATGGCCTAGCTGATTGCAGTTATAACACTTCATGGTGGCAAAGTAGGAGTTACTTCTGCCTGCTCCTCTTCCTCTATTTGAACCCCCTTGAGGTCCTCTTCCTCTATTAAATCCTCCTCTTGATGAGGTTTCACCTCCATGCTCAGTAAGCTTTGATTCTCCTTGGCTTCTTTGGTCACCACCTCTTCCTTGGTAACCTCCACGCTGTCCTCTTTGATCTCTGCCTCTTCCTCTGCCCTTAGAGGACTGATCATGCTTCCTTTTATTCCTCTCTTCAATCTTGATAGCTAGCTGATAACATTGGTGGACTGTCTTGGGGCTGAGCAAAGCCATCTCTTCTTGTATATTCCACTTCAATCCGTTGAGGTATCTAGCCACTTTCAGGCTCTCATCTTCTGCCACATTTGATCTCAAACAAAGTTTCTGGAACTCTTCCGTGTAGGTGTTTACATCTTGGTCTTTTTGTCTTAAACTCTGCCTCTTCTTGTGGAGCTGAATTTCATAATCATCTGGCATATAAGCTTCTTTCACTTTAGCAACCATTCCTTTCCAGGTTGATATAGGCTGCTTACCTTGTTTCTCCCTTTCAGTCTGAATAAACTTCCACCAAGTTAATGCTGATCCTCTCAACCTTGATTTTGCAACCTTCACCTTCTGTGCTTCTGTGACTCCATCACATTCGAAGTGATTCTCCATGCCATCTATCCAGTCCAAGACCAGATCGGGATCCATCTTTCCATGGAATAATGGTACACCCTCAAGTCCTTTTCCACTTAAGGCTTTTAATGCCTTCAAGAAAGGCTCCTCCTCGAGAACAGGGTCAGGTTCAGGGACTTTGTCCTCCTCTGCAACCTCTTCTTTTTTTGGCACTTTGCCTTCCAGTTTCACCTTGTTTCAGTGCTGCTTCAAGCTGCTCTATTCTTTCCTTTAGAGATTTGTTATCCTCTTCTTGCTCTTCAACCATCTTGGCTAACTGTGCGTTTGTCACCATCTTTGGCGGTTCACTTGATTCAACTTCCTCTGACATATAAGCTGCTGCTTCCCAAATCTTTCACTACTCTGATACCAATCTGATAGAACGAGGGTTTGATTGAGATAATCACAATCTCAATGCTTTGGGTCTCTGTTGGACAACCCCTTGGTGTTTCACTCCACCACTCAACCTATAGGTCCTAAAAGAGAATAGGCACCCCTGGTCACTTGCCAACCCTACTATCAATTCCAGTTTGCTGCTACTAAACAATTCTTGGTGCTTATTTGCTAGTTTACTGCCTCCAAAGAGTTCTTGGTGTTTTTCTCATTCACTGAATCTAGCCCTTATTTCTGATAAAGACTAGTAAGCTTCTAACTTCTTCCCAATTTGCATTTAGGGGTGTGCATGGGCTTTCAAGGTTTCAAAACAGTCAAAATAAGGTTCTTGCACAAGCGCTAAACTCAATTCTTCCATCGCTTTTCTCATACCCTAGGTTAGGGTTTTAGGCGGGCTACTAAGATTAGGCCTCCTCACACAAGTAAAACACTTATCACTCCTCTCTTTCACCTTCTCAATCCAAATCTACTTCTATCCCCTTGCTCTAATCTGGAACACTAACAAATTTTCAGGTTCTTGGACTGTTTTCTGTTTGTACAATTAATGTACCCTGTTCTTGCAAGAACTAGGGTTTTCCTTGGTGCTTTCTTGGAGTGTTCAACTTGTTTTAACCTCCAAAAGATTAAACCAAAAGCTCTGCTCTCTTGTCTACCTTGGAGAAGGTCCCTACAATCCCTACACATTATGCATTGTCAAATATGCAACACCCCTGCCATGCTTTAATAGTGTAAAGACTGTCTTTTCCAAGTCGGGTACCTATAGTCTCGCCTAGGAAAAGACATTAGGAATGCTCCAGGAACTTCTAAAAATCCCTACTACTAACCTATGTACAAACAAGGATCTTTTCCACCTTCCCAATGTGCCCAAGTTGCTGGCACAGAAAAAAAAACGTGGCCTAAGACCCCATTTTCACCACTTTCAGCCAAAATAGAAATAAGAGACAAAAAAATAGAAAATGTGCAAGAACAGCAAAAGCGATGGACTTTCTAATTAAAATTCCACTAGAATGATACAAATAGCTTCTCTACGTACTGGAAAAATCAATAAATACTTAACATAATCCTCTATTTGCTGCTTCTAACGTAGAAACAAAAATCTGCAATTTTTCACATTAAAAGAAGGAATAAAAAACGTTGTTTTCACTTCTTTTCACAAAAAATTTCAATAAAAAAAGCCTCCAACCCTCTCAAAAGCTCGAGAGATTTCTTTACATCATGAAAAATTAGTTAGGTTTTGCTGTTTCGGGCTCCAAAATGAAAAAACAATTCACGTTTGAAAACACACTGTGTTTTCCAGTTTTTGCCTAAAACTTAGGAAACGCCTACAAAAGACTTCCCAATTTATTTTTAATTTTAGATAAGCTCTAAAAAGGTCCCCTTACACATCCTAAAAGGAATTAGGACCTTGCACAACAAAAAGGAAATGATTTAAAAGCAAAACGTCAAAATATGCTTATTTTTAAGGTAGGTGCTCCTGCACCATATACCTTAGTGTATGTAAAATTATATATAAATCAAACATATATATCATTATAATTCTATATAAATTTTGATAGTCTATCAAAAATATCTCCTTTTATCTAATACAATCTTCTTAATTTTTTTTTTGTATTCTACAACAAAAATCTCTAAATACGGTCATATGGCCATCAAATTTAAAAAGAATATAAATAATATTTATATTAATATTAAAAATTAGTTTTTAAAAGCAGGTGTTTGACCGAACATCTTTAGAATGTTAAGTTGAACCCTTTTAAAATACATTTTTTTATTCTATGTTATGTGGGTTCGGTTGAAAAGGGGTTCGGTCGAACCCCTATTCGACCGAACATTATTTTTTTGTTCGACCGAACCCCCATTTTTTTAGCTTTCCCCCCTAAGGCATAAAAATTGTTCATAATTTTGCACTTCGAAGCTCGATTTGAGAATGAAAATGGAGGAGATCTCAGAAACCCAACTAGTATCAGGTTCCCCTCAAAACGAGCTATCCAACGAATATAATTTTAATATGTTTTGATTATATTATCTATTTGTTTTTTAAGTTTATTAAATATAGGTTTTTCATGAAAATAAAACTCTCTATTCTACACAGTGGAAAAATAGAAGATTATGAAAAAAAAAATTAAAAATATGAGTGCACCAGATATTGGAGTCCTTGATCCAACAAAAATTTTTTTTGATACATACAATAAAAGTTATGCATTATACTGTTTGTTATGTCCTGAATTGTAATTGATTTGACTTTGAAACTTGATTAAAAATATTCAATAAAAACTATCTAACCAAGTGGAAGCACTAGATATCAGAGTTACAAATCTAAATTTGAAAGAATTGGAATTTTATCTTTCAAGGAAAAAAGTTATGCATTATACAGTGTGAGTCACTTTTTAAAAATGCTGTTTTTTGAAAAAAACCAATTTTCGTGGGAGATGGAAAAGGAAGTGCAATCTGATTCCAAAAAAATTGAAAAAAATATTTTTATAATCTACAGACAGAATGTGACAAGACTCTAGTTTGTATCATCTTCAAATTCTTCACGGTTTAATCGCTATAGGTGCCCAAATGTGAAGATTTTGTTAAAAAAAATATATCAATGTCCAGTTTGGCCAAAAATTATAAACCACTATTGTGGGACCACCCTACACAAGAAAAAGATAAAGTAAAAAGGAAAAGGGGCCATTTGGGTCAACATGAAAGAGACATAGGTTGTCTCTACGCTTTGTGTCATCCCCAAAAGGAGAACACAAAACAAAAGCGAAAAGGAAAAGATAAAGTATTACATATAGAAGAATAGAGGTACAAATAGAGGAAGTGCACAAAGAGAGAGAACATCAAACACACATTATGGGGGAACACAATATGCACACAAAAAAGAAAGAGCAAATAAAATAAAAATACAAAAGGCTATCAAGGTGAATGGAAGTCAATCATCTAACAAGTCATCTGCCTCCCAATTATGTTAAGTGTATTATGAGGGTGGTTGACTATCCAAAAGAAGAATTGCAAGTGCCGAACTAGTGTCAGGTTCTTCAATTGGTGTAGAATATTTATCATTTAAGCTCATGGTAGATGAAAATAAAGAGTTTAGATCATTATGCACTTCTTAATCTATTTTAATGATCTCATCATCATCATCATCATCATCAAGATTAATTACAACAGGAGGATGGAGGTTGATTTCCAAGAAAGGATGTATCAGAAGGTGTGGCTGTTGGATTAGATCATTTTGTTGTGAGGGTTGGATTGTACTATCTTGTGGCTGTCAGGAGGAGGAGGGTGATCATTTATTGCTTCTATCAAAGAGGAGGGTTGATTTTCCTTATTTTCTTCCATTCATGACTAACGAGCAAGGAGATGACGACAATGCCTATACTCCCTAGCACCGCAATTTCTTTTAATTCTATTTTGATGTTGTTGAGGTGAAAGAGTGGGTTGATCCACCATAGGCTCCTTTTTTTCTCGAGGAGGAATGGAAGGAACTGAAGGAGATGGGTCAATCACTTTCTCTTTGGCTTTATAAACTTGTTTAATGCGAGGAGGCATGATAGGGTTGGTTTCACTATCTCTTGGTCTTTTTGATGATGAAGGTGAAGTGTTTGTTGGTGGCTTTTCATGAGTTTGCATTGTTTTTTTAGAAGAAAATGGATGAAAACCACTATGGTGTGGTAAATATTTCATTTCCATGTGGAAACTTCAAACATTTGTGAGCAACTGAAGGGACCGCTTTCATCAAGTGAAGCCAAGGACGACCTAATTGCAGATGAAATTGATCTGATTGTGGAATGATAGAAAATGTTACATTCAAAGTTTTGAGTCCTATCTATAATGGGAGTACGATCGATCCAATTGTAGGGCACACAAAAATAGTATGTGTTTTAATCCATGGAGTTGGTTTATCATAATCTTCTTGATAAATCTCATGTAATACTAAAAATTCTTCCATGATCACATTCTCACCACAGGCAAGATCTATTAATATCCCATTGGTGGGCTTATCATAGATTCGGCTAGATATGTAAAGAGGACCATCAAGAAGATTTTTAAGTATATCATGAGAAGAAAAGGTAATATCAAGAGATTTGTTGGTTGGGCCCTTATGAGGGACAACGCCTATCCTACCCAAAATTTCCTCCATAGGATTAACTTGGGTAACATTTAGAGTAATATCATGTTGTTCATTATTTGTATCAATGTTCATCACATGAGTGTTTGAAAGTTCACTAGCTTTGGAAAATGAAACATTGTTTTTAGGCATGGGGTTGGTGAAAATTTGTAAATTTTGATTGGGGGGTGCAACGGATTTATTGCTTTGATCATTGACACCCACAATGGACAAACAACCTGAATCAATGAGGTCTTGAACTAAGTGTTTGAGACACTTACATTGTTCGGTTTCATGCCCATTTTGGTGATGAGAATGACAATAAGCATTTGGTTTAAAGGTGGGTGGTAAGTGCTTGGTAGTATCAAGTGGCCTAATGGTAGGTAAAGTGATCATTTGTTGTTGTAGCAGTTGATTCATTATGTTATGGAGAGTAACGGGTAAGGGGGTAAACTATCTCTTCAAGTCCCCATAGGTAAAGGGCATTGTTGTTTTAACGGCCACATGATTGGTTGAGTTTGTTGTGGGGGAGGCGGATTGAACTGTAAAAACCTTTTGTTTGGTTTTTCAAAGTTTTGTGTGTTGTTTTGGTTGCTTTGTTCAAACTTCTCAGCTCGATTAGAAGTGGACTTTGAATCACGACTAGTAACCAAGTTGTGATAGTCACAAAGGGTTGTGCATAAATTCACAAATGAAAGAAATTTCATCATAGTCAACTTATCTTGAAGGTGAGTGTGCAAGTTTTTGATAAACATCTTTTGAAGATGTGAATCGAGAATTTTGACATCTACTTGAGCATACAATGAATGATAACATGAAATGAAATCAATTACTTTTTCATCTACATTTTGTTTACATCTCATTAAATCAACCATTATATTTTTGGGAGTCATATGAACTTGGAAATGACTAATAAAGGCATCAACAAGTTCATTAAATGATCATATTAAATGATTGGGTAAGTTTGAAAACCACTCCAATGCAGTGTCCTTTAAGGTCCTAAGAATTTTTTTGGCTAATAGCTTATCATCAAGGACAAAATCACTGCACAAGGTTGTATAAGCATTGAAATGATTAGTAGGGTCTCTTTTACCTTCATACTTATCAAACCTAGGCATTTCAATTCCTTGTGGCATCGGTGTTCTTAAGATCTCTAAAGATAAGGGGCTACTACGAGTTACATGATATGTGGGTGGAGTGTTTTGACTTTGGCTTATGGTAGAAATTTGTTGTTGCATGGAAGAAATAGTGTTAAAGAGTTGTGTAATGAGGGGGGTCAGTGTAAGTGGTATGAGGAGGAAGGGAAAATGGTGATGGAGTGTATGTGATGTTAGGGGAAGTGAAGGGGACACTAAGAGGGGTGAAGGTGGAAGATGGAACATTTGATGCCATAGAAGAATTAGGAATGCAAGTTGGAATAATGAAAAGAGTCATGTGACTAACCTTTTGCATGGTTGTTGTAACTTGAGGAGTGGTATAAGTGGGTATGGATGCTATGGTTGAAGGAGGAGGAATGTGAAGTCCTCCTTGGCTCACAACAATCTTTGTTGATTGGGAAGTAGAAGGAATATGTTTGTTGTATATCACATCAATTCTTTTCATAACTTGTAAGCCATCATCACTTTGAATCAAACGATGAAGTCTTTCTATGGTAGGTATGGTACTAGTGGTGGAAATGTTTTCAAGGGTTAAATCTTGTTGTAAATGTGCAAAATCCTCATGAGTACTAATGACTTTGTCTTGCGGAATGGAACTAGTTTGTGTGTCAACATGTATTGTATGTGAAGATAAAGGCATATTAGTGGTAGTATCCAAGCATAATGCACCATTTTCCATACTAGGAGTAGGATCTCTTGAGATCCCAAGGTCCACAATGAAAGTGCTATCACGGGAAGCCATGAGTCTAGAACTTTGTCTCACTAAAGTATTATCAATGGGGCACCAAACACTCATACAAGTACCACAAGGGGTGAGGTGAATGCAAATGCAATGAAATCTAGGAGTTCAAAATGCAAATAACAAAAATTATGTAAACTGAAATAGAAAAATAACAACATAAAACTAAAATGCAGTAAATGCCCAAAAAATACCTGAAAATGTAGTTTAAAATGTGCAAGTGGACTGATTCGCCCAGGGTGGCGAATGAGTCCAAGTATGAGATTTTTTTTGTGTTCTTCAGAAAATTTAAAATTATTTTAATGCTTTTTAGATTCCAACTAAGGATGCAAATGAAGATTTTCAATTTTTTAATGATTTGATATGCAAAAATGAAGTCTAAATGAGTCTTTCACTAATGCAATTTTAGAAACCCTAGGATGCAAACAAGAAAAAACTTAATTGAATGTTGATGCAAAGGACACCTAGGATACAAGATGAAATTGAAATCAGGAAGACAAATGTGTTCAATATGCAGGTTCACCAAAATGAACCAACAATTTTGTTAGTTCTATGTGCTTCTCTTACACTCTAGGATTTTTCACCTAAAAGGAGAAAGATAGAACACTAAAATTGTGGTGGTTCACTCAAATAAAGGATCGTATGATGTGATTAAGACTAAATGCAATAATGTGAATGCAAATAAATGATGTAATTGACTGATTATGAATGCAAAACTAATGTAATATGCAATTTTTGAAAACACAATGTGATATGCAAAAAATGAAATAGAGATGAAAACTAATGTAAACAGAATTGAACAAGGTCAAACAAAGTGCACCTAGGAATTGGATGATGAATCTGGAATATTCTAAAATATGGTAGAAATCAATGTAAATCAGTAGTGGGACTCATTTTTCACTGATGACGAATTAGTCCTCCTACTTGTAAAAACACCTAAAATTGCTTTTTGACTATTGGGAACTGGATTATGAAAAAATCACCCTTTTCAGCCTTTAGGTGGGACTCATTCACCACTAATGGTGAATCAGTCCTCTAGAATTCTACAAATTCAAAGGTCAATTTTGTAGATCCAGATAAGCACTTGTCTTTTTGTCAGGTTGATGGTGTCAAATCTGTAGAAAACGGACTGTAGGTTGTCTCTAGGCTTGAAATAGGGTTTAGTTGACCTGAAACATTTTATTGACTTGTTGACCACCTTTCAGTACCTATTTACTTGACAAATCTGTGTACAAAATTCTATAAACACACATGCAAAAGGGGGAATATGGTTAAGGGTTAGAGTATAGGGATTTGCCTTGGTCAAATCCCACTTTGGTCATCAAACCCTTAATGAAGAAATTGAATGAAATAAGAAAGGAATGATGAATAAATAACATGCAAATGTCTTAAACTCACAACAACCTTGTTGAAGAAGTTTGAAGATATGTCAATGGTTGCTCCAAGATGCTTGATTCAACAATGCTATGATGCTTCAATGCTTGAATGATATAATTGAATGGATGATTGAATGCTTGAATGAATGGGGTAAAAATGGATGTAAAAATACTTATTTATACACAATTATGTCCTAATAACCCAATAATACATCATAGGTCAATATAAGGTATTTTTGAATAAAAACTTGAAAGAAAATTTGAATTATTTTGAATTTGGAGCTAGGAGGGACTCATTCGCCACCCATGGTGAATGGGTCCCACCATGGGCTTGTAAGTGGGTGCTGGGAGTTAAATTGTAGTTAATGTTTTTTTTCAAGTTTACATTCAAAAATACACTTAATTAAGTCTTATGAGTGCACAAAACGGTCAAATAAAGCATAAGAAAGGTGTGAATAGTGAAATTAAGCCTAGAAAAGCATGAAATCCTTTTACAAGATTTTACAACGCTTTAGAATAGGACTTGATAAGTGATGAAAAGGTGATTTTTAGGTGAATTGTAATGAGAAGAGTCTAGAAAAGTGTAGAAATGTGTTACAACACTTCACAACACCTTCAAAAGACATCATAATTTGAATATTAAGGTCCTAATGTGAATGCAGAAGTTACATTGGAACATTAAATGAAAGCAAAATAGGTCAAACATCATGAGAGAAAGACCTAAAAGACCATTAAATTGTCAATGATCCATTTTTCTATGGTACATTAATGAATGGGTATCAACAAAGTAATAAAAATGTAGCAGATAGAGGTCCAAAAACACCTTTTTTGAGTTCTTTTTGCTTTACGGGTTCGACAAGCTGAGTTTTAAATACCCAAAAGGAAATTTTTTCTTTTTAAGGTCCTAACTTGCTTATGAAGAAGCCCAAAAAAATGAAGGAATTGGATCTATTTTTCACTCTGCACAGATACACAAAGTTAGCCATGGGGACTACTAGTATGTCTCCCCTACTCAAAAACGTGTTAAGAGTTCTTGACGTGGCTGCTTTATTTTTGATATGTTATATATACCTAAACATAAATGAATTATATGGTATACAAAATTATGTTTAAAATAATATTATATATATATGGTTTTAGGAATATTATATATATGGCTTTAGGAAAATTCACTGCACAATTCACCAATGGAAAATTTATCATCAACAATTCATCGTGGGAAAATTCACCACATGACAAATTTACCTCAAGTAAAATTCACCACCAACAATTCACCGCCACAGAAAATTAACCACATTCAAATTAGCCAATTAATTTTCTGTGGCGGTGCATTAAGTTGGTGGTGTGCATAAAAATTAACCAATTAATTTTAGATGGTGGTGAATTGTTGTTGTGCACATATATATATAATTTATTATTATATATTACATTTTATATTATAAATTATTAAGTATAAATATAATATAATATTATACTATATATAATATATATTTTATATAATAGAAATAAAATTATATATAATATAATTATACTTTTTATTAAATAAAAATTATATTATTATTATATATTATATTTTATAATAAAAATTATTAAATATAAATATAAAATTATTATAATTAATAAGTAATATGTTTTCATATATAGTACAAATTAAATTAACATATAAATATAATACAATACATAACTATTATATAATATTATTTTATATAATATAGATTAAATTTTATACAATATAATTATATTTATTATATAATATTTTATTCTATAATCAAAATTATTAAATATAAAATCATTATAATTAACAATTAATATTTTTAATATAATACAATTAAATTAAGATAAAAAAATATGATCATTTAACTTTCTTGGGAAAGAGAGTAAGAGAGAGAAGGAAAAGAAAGAGATATAGGGGTAGACAATTCTATATATAGAGATGTATATATATAAAGAGAGAAAAAATCAAATTATAGTAAAAGAAAAAATTTAGATAGATAGGGAGAGAGGGGGTAGAAAGAGATAAAAAGGGAGAGAGATAGAGAGAAAGGGATATAATTGATAAAGAGAGATACAAATATATATAGAAAGTGAGAGATATCGATGGAGATAGAGTTTGAAAGAGAGAGGAAGAGACAAAGAGAGATAGAGCATGCTAGTGAGAAATACAAGAGATATAAAGGGAAAAAGATAGAGAAGAGATAAACTAATTTTTGATTAGTTTTTTCATGCCAACAATTTCACCCACAAACACCCTTTCATAAAATATTGGGGCTAATACGTGCAACAAAATAATTATCAATGTATTTATTTATTTATTTATATAATTAAGTTGAATTTACATTAATTATTAAATTTTTGTATTATAATAAATATTAAATTAGTAAAAAGGATAGATGTTTTAGTATTATAAACGATGTTAAATTAGTAAAAAGGATAGATGTTTTAGTATTATAAACGATGTAAAGGATATTTATAGAATAAGTTAATAGTAATTATATGTGTATTATGTTAGATCCTCTTTTTTAAGAATTATATCAAGTTGATTTTTAATATTTATTTTGGATAATTAAGTTGACTTTTTTTTCTTTTTAATGTGTTTCATTTTATTTTTAACTTTTTAAAGTTTGATTTTACTTGAAATTTTAATATACAAGTTAAAATTTTAGCTTTAAATTTTTTAATATAGTTTAGTAGGGTTTTCATTTTAGAAATTTAATTTATTTAAAAATTTAATTATATTTATGATCAAATTCATAATAAATTTTTATTTCTTAATATTGAGTTATCTTTCAATTAATGTTAATAGTTTTTGTAATATAATAATTATATTTCTTAGGTACATATTTTATTAATATTTTGATTCTTCTATTTTACATTTTTATTTACTATATATTTTGACTTTGCATTTAGTTTATTCTATTTTAATTTTTCATTGAGATTTAAGTTTAAAATTTTAGGGAAAATAGAGCATGAGAAGTATAGAAGGAAATAAGAGAAAGACATGCAATGAGATAGAGAGACATAAAGAGATAGAGATGGAGAGAAAAATAGAGTGACATAGAGAGAGATGGATAGAGGTGGATTCCCATGGACATGTGTCATATTTGGATTGTTGGAACATAATAGTTGATAAAAAAATAGACTTTTTTTCTTTTATATCTCTTAATTTTTTCTCATCTCCTATCTCTTTGAGTGATCCCACAATACTGGTTTACAATTTCTAGGAGATCCTGATTTTTGTTGAAATCACATATTTTTAGAAAATATAATGATTTAAGCCTTGGAAAGTTCCATTTAAAGGATTACAATTGAAGATGGTTTGATTGAACCACCTTAGATCAAACCCCCTTGGATAAAACCCCGCTAGTTTTAAACCATACCTATAATGGAGTCTCATTTACACCTATCAAAATGCTAATAAAAAACCACTTTTGATTTACCTTTTGGGGGATCAAATGAATTCATTTAAAATTTATCTTTTGTAAGTATGTAGTCCTTATTATAAGCTACCCAAAAAGTATAATTTTAAATAAATTTAATTTTATTATTATATTTTATTTTTTATTTCTTATGAATGTAGGTTTTTCACTGAAAATCAAGATCTTTGTTTTGCACATGTGGAAAAATAGCAGATTATCAAAAAAGAAATTAAAACTATCAGTGCAATAGATATTGAAGTCCTTGATCCAACCAAAAAAAATGAATTTTGATACATACAAAAATGTTATGTTGTATGTATAGTTTGCTTGTGTTTGAATTGTAATTGGTTTGACTTAAAATCTTTATTAAGGAAAAAATATTCAATAAAACACTATGAAACCAAATGAAAGTGCTAGATATCGTAGTTAAAAATCTAAATTCGAAAAAAATAGAATTTTATGCTTAATAGAAAAAAAATATATGTTCTAAATGGTGAGCATCACTCCTTAAAAATGGTGTTTACTGAAAAAACTAGTGTTCGAAGGAGATGGAAAAAGAAGTGCAATATGTTTCCAAAAAATTTCAAAAAACTATATTTAGAATCTACAGACAAAATGTCACAAATCACTATTTTGCATCATCTTCAAATTCCTCATGGTTTAGCCACTATAGGTGCCCGAAAGTGAAGATTTAGTTAGAAAAATTCAATTTAGTGTCCAGTTTGGCCAAAAATTGTAAACCAGTATTGTGGGATCACCCTTCTCTATATAAATGTATCTTTTTGTCTTCTCTTTCACTATTTTTCTCTTCCCCCTCTCTCCAAATTTTCTATCTCTTCCCCCTCTCTCCAAATTTTCTATCTTTCCCTCTATATATATTCTCTCTCTTCTTCATGATCCATCTCTCTTTCTATATTCCTCTCTCTATGTTACATAGATTTTACTAATGACACACTAGAAAAAAAATAAAATGTACAATTTGTAGTAAAGAGGAATCTTCTCTTCTAAAGAACAAGTTGGGGTATACTTTAATGGTCATTTAATTGATATAAGTAATTTCTAATCTCATTACAAAAGAAGGGTCCATAATTTATATCACAAAATTATATTTGTATCAAGTTAAAATGTACAATACAACATAGATTACCACTAAGAATTCTTTGAGAAAATTAATTCTATTTCTCTATCTCTCACTCTCTATCTCCTTATCTCTCTTTGTCTTTATCTCTCCCTCTACCTCTATCTCTCCATCTATTTGTCTCCATATTCCTCTCTTGCTCATAATCTTTACCTCTATTTTTGTCTCTCCCCCCTCTATCTCTATACATGTCTCCCTCCCTCCCTCTATCACGTCTCTCCCTCTATCTAACCCCATCTCTCCCTCTCTCTCTCCCTCATTCCATATTGCAAACTTAACATGCACATGTTGGTAATGGTGCTTGATTATCTTCTTGATTCAAAGGTTTTGTTTTAATCATGTTTGGATCCTTATAAGTGAATGAATAGTTTATTTGAAGCTATCACTTCTAGATTGGGACCTTTTTTGCACAAAAAAAATCATTTGATAAATGACCTACTAATTGACCTCATGTACTACACAAATTTATGCAAAAAATAGACCAAAATTTTCCTTGATTGACCTTCCACACCTCTTCGATGTACAATTAGGGCAAGCACAATTATTCATTAAAAGATGAAGTTTTGAAGGTGAGCCTAATAGGAAATAACCCGTAGATTGTAACACACCTATACTTTTTTAGATATTCTAGAAAGCAACATTTCTAGTCTAGGGCACCTACGCCCCTGACTAGACTATTTTACACAAAATTTATAGGTTAGGTTCCTCCATCTTTTCTTTCTACTTTTCTATTATCGGTTTCAACATTTGAGTTTTGTAATTTTTTGAATTTGCATTAGTTTTTTGTAGACACATGGTTAACCTAGTTCACATTCACAAAATCACACACATCATATCCAACACAACAAATCCACCTTCTAAAAAGGGGACCAAAAGCTTGATCAACAATTCTAGCTTTTCCTTCGAGGATAGTAACCAAGTGGTCTTTCATGATCATTTTTGTGTCCCCCTATGTAAAATATGACAAAAGTGTGATTTAGACCCTATATCCCTTTTCCTACCAAACAACTAATCAAGAGTTACAAATAATAAAAAAAATTGTAATAGAAAAAAGGCAAGAAATTTTTGACAACCGTAAAAAAGCCAAATACAAGTAACAACAACACTCAAACAATTAGATATTATCTTAATTTAGTAACCATGAGGTAATTACATCTCCTATTTACCATTTCATGTCCTTGATAAACCAAAATTTCAAACAAGGTGTAAGCCGAATGTTAACTGTGATTTCTAAAATTGGAGTTTACAACAATTACAAATAGAAGCCTCTGATTTAGGTGCTTCATTGAGTAAATAAATAAGTGGAAAATAAAAATATGTACAAGATTGAATAATGTGTATTACAAAATCTTTAATTATAATCATTCGAACGCAACCCATGTTGAACACACTGTAGTGCTAAGAGGGAGGGTGAATCAACATATATTAAAACTTAACCATTCCCTTTTGTATATTAAACATCACATCACATTAACTAAAAGAACAACAGAAATAAAAAAAAATGCACCATAGAAGGAAACCAATATCTTTATGTGGAAAACCCAATGAGGGAAAAAGCATGGTGAGAGTTAACTCACAATATATGAAGCTCATTGCTTACCAAAATTACAATGTTTGTTTAAGGCTCACTGCCTAAGGTTTGGAAAACTAAGGTGCACAACCTTAGGGAAAGATATAAGGACCTTTTGAGACTCACTATAAAAAATCAGGATACATGATTTAATTATAATGAGAAATATGAATATGAACTACTATAAAGAAGCGTCCAACATATGTTGATGTTGCAGTCCATTTTTTGCACAATTAATCCATCATATTGACTTTGCACACTTCATATTCAACACTCTACATAATCTCAATTCATCATAAACCAATACATTCACATTTTGTTTTCATCTTGTATAAATATACTCTGAACAACTCAAAACCACAATTACGCTTGCTCCAAGATGACCATTAGATGAAACACATGATACTACATAGGTCAGCTCCAAATATATACATTATGAAGAGAAAATGAGTTGCAAATCAACACATGAAATAACAAGACCAAAAAGCATTTGAATACATCCTCCAAAGAAAGATTAATTAATCAAGACCAACTGTAGATTAAGGGAACAAGATTGTTGGCCCAAAAAATGACAACAAACCAAAGCTACCAATTGTACAACTTTACACCATTGGGGAAAGACCATAAAATTTATGTGAACCAAGATGAGAACAATGTAGAGTATGCACAATATATCTTCAACTTGATAGATTAAAGAAACTAATCATTTCATATCATTGAAAGAAGAGAAATGTATTGAATTGGTGAAAATAGAGCATCTCAAACAAACTATAACTCTCTAATACTTAGGATATTGCATTGTTGTACACCAAAATACTTGAGACTTTCATGGAAGAGCTCTTATACCTCTCTGAACATATCCCGAAGTTTGCATAGTCACATCTATCATCTCAGAGGAATGCAAAGCATTCCAATAGGCCTTTATCAACACTTTACTAGATTCCAAAACATATATCAAAACATTGTTATTTGTAACTTTCACTATAAAAGGTGTAATGACTTTAATTCTTTAATATAACACCTTCACATCTCGACCATGTTATATTATGAACTACAAGACAAAAGCTTGCCCTACGAAAGGATGTAGACCAAAACACCATGACACTGTCTTAGAGTATACTTTGTGGTTTCCTTAACACAAATTTAGATAGATAGATAGATAGATAGATAGGGAGAGAGAGGGGTAGAAAGAGATAAAAAACTTTGTGGAAGGCTATAGAATTATTTTAAAGAGAGAAAAACTCAAATTATAAAAAAAGAAAAAATCTAGATAGATAGATAGGGAGAGAGAGGGGTCGAAAGAGATAAAGAGGGATAGAGATAGACAGAAAGGGATAGAGTTGATAAAGAGAGATAAAAATATATATTGAAAATGAGAGATAAAGATGGATATAGAGATTGAAAGAGAGAGGAATAAACAAAGAGAGATAGAGCATGCCAATGAGAAATACAAGAGATACAAAAGGAAAAAGATAGAGAAGAGATAAACTAATTTTTTATTAGTTGTTCCATGCCAACAATTTCACCCACCCTTTTGCCAGAGCATTATAAATATTTTCATTGCTTTGGAGATGACCCCAAATACATGGTTCAAAACAACATATTTCTTTGTTGAAATTATATTTTGAAGACAATTATTTTTAATTGAATTTAATTGAAAACCTTATTTTTATAATTGAATTAAATTATTTCTCACACATGAAATATATAAAATTTTAGTGGAAAAAAAATAATGGAAAGTTAGATTTATGTTATGTGGGTGGCTCTAACTTATAGTAGATTATGGATTTTTGAAACCTACCTTATTTAAATCTAAACTTGAATTACAGAGAATAAAATACCCTTTCATAAGATATTGGGTCTAATGCGTTCCACAAAATAATTATCAATGTATTTATTTATTTATTTATATGATTAAGTTGAATTTACATTAATTATTACATTTTTGTATTATACTAAATATTAAATTAGTAAAAGGGATTGATTTTTTAGTATTACAAATGACATGAAGGATATTGATTATAGATTAAGTTAATAGTAATTGTATTTGTATTAAATATTAGATCCTCTTTTTTAAGAATTATATCAAGTTGATTTTTAATATTTATTTTGGATAAGTAGGTTTACTTTTTTTCTTTTTAATATGTTTCATTTTATTTTTAACTTTCAAAAGTTTGATTTTACTTGAAATTTTAATATACAAGTTAAAAATTTAGCTTTGACAATTTTAATATAGTTTAGTAGGGTTTTCATTTCAGAATTTTAATTTATTTAAAAATTTAATTATATTTATGATCAAATTCATAATAATTTTGTATTTCTTAATATTGAGCTTGTCTTTCAATTAATGTTAATATTTTTTGTAATATATTAATTATATTTTTCAGGTACATATTTTATTAATATTTCAATTCTTCTATTTTACTTTTTTGTTTACTATGTATTTTGACTTTGCATTTAGTTTATTCTATTTTAATTTTTCATTGAGATTTAAGTATCAAATTTTAGGGAAAATAGAGCATGAGAGGTATAGAGAGAAATAAGAGAAAGACATGCAATGAGATAGAGAGACATAAAGAGATAGAGATGGATAGTCAAAAAGAGTGACATAGAGAGAGATGGGTAGAGAGGTGGATTCCAATGGACATGTGCCATCTTTGGATTGTTGGCACATAATAGTTGATAAAAAGCCAGACTTTATTTCCTTTATCTCTTATTTTTTCTCATTTCCTATATCTCTCTATAAATGTATCTCTTTGTCTCATCTTTCACTCTTTTTCTCTTGCCCCCTCTCTCCAAATTTTCTTTCCCTCTATATATATTATCTCTCTTCTTCCTGATGTATCTCTCTTTCTATATTCCTCTCTCTATATTACATAGATTTTACTAATGACACACCAAAGAAAAAATAAAATGTTCAATTTGTAGTAAAGAGGCATCTTCTCTTCAAACGAACAAGTTAGGTATACTTTAATGGTCATTGCTTTGATTTAAGTAATTTCTAATCTCATTACAAAATAAGGGGCCATTTCATCTCATTAGAAAATGATGCAGGAGCATCCAGTGGTGTAAGGGCAATCTTGCATCACCCAAAAATAGTTAAATTTAAAGTTTCTTGGTTTTTAGATGTTTTTACATTTTTGGATACCCTTTTCGTCATAATGAAATTCCCAATTTATGGTTTTTATTTTCTATTCCTGGGTTGAAAGATATTGCAGTTTTAGTTTCCCAGATTTGCACCTGAAAATCTTCCGAGTTAGATTTGAGGCACTTAGAGCTCCCGGATCGGCCCTGAAACTTGCAAAAATTGGCGTAGTGGATTTTGAGTGCATTATTGACCTTTGTGACCTTTCCAACGGTTCAAACGGTTCACGAATCAGAGTCCCAGATCAAAAGTTATGGCCCCGAGAAGTTGGCACACTTTCTAGAAGATACAATTGCAAATGCTCTTTTGAAATTTGAACTTCATGTTGTAAATTTTCAGCGCCAAACCGCCTAAACTCAAATTTGAATATTGTTTTGGCTCCAAACTAAAGAGGAGCTCTATTTATGGGTGGGTTTCTAATTTTTGGGTAACTTTTTGGGGACAAGTTCGCATATTGCGAAAGGGTTATTCTGTAGCTTTCTGTAACTTGCATGTGTTGTAGAACTTGGGGATTTGAGATCCTCTGCATGTAATAAAATTATTCTCTTGTTTGTGGGTTATTTTCTAAGTTTTGGGCTGCACCCTCATCAAAAAATAAGGGTCCATTTATACCATCACAAAATTATATTTGTATCAAGTTAAAATTTACAATACAACATAGCTTACCACCAAATTTTTTTTGATAAAATTAATTATATCTCTCTATCTCTCCCTCTTTCTCCTTATCTCTCTTTATCTTTATCTCTCTTTCTACCTCTATCTCTCTATCTATTTGTCTCCATTTTCCTCTCTCACTCATAATCTTTACCTCTATTTTCCTCTCTCCCCCTCTATCTCTAGGCATGTCTCCCTCTCTCTATCACGTCTCTCCCACTATCTAACCCTATCTCTCCCTCTCTCTCTTCCTCACTCCATATTGCAAACTTAACATGCACTTGTTGGTAATGGTGCTTGATTATCTTCCTGATTCAAAGGTTTTATCTCAATCATGTTTGGATCCTTTTAAGTGAATGCATAGTTGACTTGAAGGTATCACTTCTAGATCGAGACATTTTTTTGTAGAAATAACATCATTTGATAAATGACCTACTAATTGATCTCATGTACTACACAAATTTATGCAAAAAATAGACCAAAATTTTCCTTGATTGACCTTCCACACCTCTTTGGCGTACCCATTGCACACCAAGGTGCAATTGCTAGTTATATTTATCTTGAAGCTTTATTACTTTCTTTGTTTTTGATTGGAATAAAAAAAAATAGATAGTTTGGTAGAAAGATAAAATATTGTAAAGAATGTTCTAAGTTATTCTAATATCTATTCAAGGAAGAATGCTTCTTTGCTACGTTAACAATGTTCCATAGAAGAAAATATTTTAAGGGATCACATGTGTGGGCCCATATTGATGGAT
>VDFB02281492.1:878251113-878326852 GCA_007258455.2 Sequoia sempervirens | reverse complement strand
GCATTATATCTTGCACTAAAAATAGTAAGAAAAATAATATACCTGTGATGTTGGCCCACATTCTGTATATTCTCCTAGTTTTGTGCGTACTCTAACAAAAAGTAGCTTTTTTATGAGAACCTATGATGTAGACATTATAAGAGAATCTCAAATGTATGAGTGACATTGTAAAATATTTGTGAGAATAGAGTACCTAAGGCATTGTAATGAGATTTACTTGTAATAACATTTACTAAAATATTGAAATTTGGTGCAGGGGAACCAAGGTTATTGAGCAAATTTGGTTCACAGAAGTCTTTTAAGTTAGTTTTGTGTTTTGATTTTTGTCAATTGAATAAGGTCATAACACATCCACAATTGATTTATAATGTAATAAGTCATGTTAGTTACAAAAAGAATAGTTAGGCATGATTGGAAAGATGTAGAATCATTTGTAAAGGCTATTTAAAGCCTCTTGAAGGCTATTTAAGTAAATATTGGAATTTGTAGCCTTTTGAAGGAAAATATTTGAATATGGTTGTAAATGTACTATTAGTGGGATTGAGATTGTTAATCTTTAGAGAGTAGGACTTGGGAAAAAGGAATTTGATATGGCTATTGTTTTCAAAGACTTCAAGCGGGATGTACTCTACATTGATGCCATTCCTCAATCTTCACTTCATGGCATCAAGGAATGGCTAAACTCCATGGTTATAAAGTATTATGAAAGTAGAATGAAATTGTACTAGTGGCCAATTTTGAAGACTATTAGTGATGATCCAAATAAATTTATTGAAGATGTGCATTGGGAAATTTTGAATATGGAAGCTATGATTCTAATTTTGATAATTCAAAAGAGTCAAATCAAGGATATGAACCCTTTGATGTAGAAGAGGAATCAAAATTAGATTTCATGTAGCCACCATCAAGAGTGTTACAAGTAAACAAGATGGAGGGAATTCTTATATAAGGATAATTTTCAATGTTGCAAGTACTAGCTTTAATACCAACTACAATGGCAACATTGAAATTCCTAGCAGTATTTATGTTGATGAAATTTCCTTTAGATGAAAGGATTCAAAGCACATCAACCATGTGGTACAAATGATTAAACCCTAGAGACAATCTATAGCAATGAAAGAGTCGAAAAAGGTAGAGAGAGCTACACTGGTGACTCAGGAGAAACTTCAGCGTTCAAAAACAAAGTCAATTAGGCTGGCAAACATGTGGATCGGGCCAACATTTGGTGGAAGAGGAAGAAATATGACCGGAACTCTGGAGGCCCACCATACTATATTTCAGTATACCATGAGAGTAGAAGAGAGAGCTGATATCATGTATCAAAACGTTACGCATGGATTCTTCCAACCAACGAAGAAGGAGATGATTACTTTGCTTCATTTTCATTTGCATAACCATATCAAGACGTGGGAACCAAGAAGACCAAGGATGTCTAGTTTTATGTGGAGGTAATGGATGTGGTACAAGCTTTAGAAGGGGAAATAAGGTCAATATATGATCTTGATGAAATTGAGGAAGAACAACAAGAGAGGGACAGGAAAAATAAAATCAATACAGAGTTTCAAGGATTTGTCAAGTGAGTAAGAGAGCTATGGGAGCAGCTTCATCTAAAATATTTTGAACTAGAGTTTGATATACCATTTAGAGAGCTTGGTTTTCATGGAGTTCCTTTCAAATCCTCTACTTTTATTGTTCCTATGGTAAACTGTTTGGTAGAGTTGGTGGAATTACCTTTCTTACTAATCACTATTAGTGACATTGAGATTGTTAACCTTGAGAGAGTAGGCCTTGGGCAAAAGGAATTTGATATGTCTATTGCTTTCAAAGACTTGAATTGGGATGTACTCCGCATTGATGCCATTCCTCAATATCCACTTGATGGCATCAAGGAATGGTTAAACTCCATGGTTATAAAGTATTAGGAAATTAGAATGAACTTGTACTAGCAGCCAATTTTGAAGACTATTATTGATGATCCAAATAAATTTATTGAAGATGTTGGTTAGGAATTTTTGAATATGGAAGCTAGTGATTTTGATTCTAATAATTCAAAAGAGTCAAATCAATGATATGAACCCTCTAATGTAGAAGAGGAATCTGAATCACTCTTCATGTTGCAGGTACCGACTTTAATGCCAACTGTAATGGCAACATTGAAATTTTGTAGCTATATTTATGTAGAGGAAATTTCATTTAGATGCAAGGATTCAAATCACATCAACCATGTGGTATAGATGATTAAATCCTAGAGATGATTTTTAGAAATGAAAGATTCTGGAAAAGGCAGAGAGAGCTACATAGGTGACTTAGGAGAAACTTCAATTTTCAAAAACAAAGCCAATTAGGCTAGTAGACGTGTGGATCAGGCCAATATTTGGTGGAAGAGGAAGAAAGATGACTAGAAATCTGGAGGCCCACCATACTGTATTTCAATATTCAACCATGAGAGAAGAAGAGAGATTTGATATCATGTATCAAAACATTAATCATGCATTCTTCCAACCAGCGGAGAAGGAGATGATTACTTTGCTTCATTTTCATTTGCATAACCATATCAAGTTGTGTGAACCAAGAAGACCAAGGATGTCAAGTTTTATGTGGAGGTAATGGATGTGGTTCAAAATTTAGGAGGGGAAAGAAGGTCAATGTATGATCCTAATGAAATTGAGGAAGAACAACAAGAGAGGGATAGGAAAAATAAAATCAATATAGTTTCAAGGATTTGTCAAGCGAGTAAGAGAGCTATGGGAGCAGCCTCATCTAAAAGATTTTGAACTAGAGTTTGATATACCATTTAGAGAGCTTGGTTTTCATGGAGTTCCTTTCAAAGCCTTTTCTTTTATTGTTCCTATGGTAAACATGTATAATAACCTTCAATGCCTCGAAGGAGATGTTGTTGGTTGATTTGTAACCCATTTTTGATCAAGAAGAACGTTATTTTCTAGAAATTTACTAGTTTTTGTACATGTATGAATAATAATATGATCTAAAACCTATTGTATGTTGTATATTGATGAATTATCTTTCATTTTCACCTATTTATAGGTTCTAACTCTTTGTATAGTGAAAGTTATCTTGTTTTTTACTGTAGCTACCTACTTTCACAGTGTTCTTGGATTGAAGGGTTTCATGATGTAATTCAATCCATTCCACTCTTTGTGACTATTGTAATTTGTGGAATGGGTCATCTAACTTGTAACATACATGCCTAACCTTTTTAGAATGTTGTGGAGTCAAGGTTGGGTGTTTGGGATGATTTTTTAGGGATGTAGCAGGGTATTTTCATGATGAAAATGAGGGTTTCAAGTGGTGTTTTGACAAAATGTGGGAAGGACTATCCATGTAATGTATTAATCATGGAATTGGGGGTTTTGACACATAACATATTGTTGTTTGAGGAGTTTGAGGGAAAATCTAGTGTTTAAAAGGTCGTCTCTTTGTAAATAGGGCTAATTTATTATTCTTTATGCAAGGCGGTCTATTATATCTTAATGATGGTACAAAGAAACATGGTATGATATCTTGTGAATTTGACTTAGGGTCTGTGTTAAAGCTTGATTGATTTTTGGTTGGCCATTGGATGACCTTCTCTAAAAGACAAGCCCATTTGATGAGATTTGGAGACTGTAAGTTAGGCAAGGGTTTATTGAAAACCTATACTCGAAACCTTTTCATAGCCAAAAAAAGTCTAAAACACATTCAAAAAGGTTTGAAAAAGCTTAAAAGTTCAAGATATATCACTACCCCCAAATATTTCTTCAAACCCTAGCAATAAACCACCATTTTCCAGTAAAAAATGCACCATTTGACATCTAGGGCATCACCTAAAAACCCTCTACTTGCCTCCCCTATGAACAAAAATTTTCACACATGTTTTATAACCATAACTAAGCCTTTCCATCAAGTTATAGAAGCATACAGTGGGTGAAAGGCTTAATATGACATTTTAATGCACTCAAAACCCTTACAATAGGGTATACAAACTGACCCTCAGTAATTGGCTTCTAAAATGCACAAAATCATTTGAAATCCAACCAAACCAAAACTAAAATAGAGTTGAGTCTGCTGCCCACCAAATTCCATTTAAAAGAGAGCACAATCACCCTGTACAAAATCACATAGTTCAATGAAACATCAAATCCAAAAGTACAAAAGGGTAGCAATATTTGACAAGGTATTACCTGGATACCATGGTGCTTACGAAATCTCATTCTGAACCTATGGGATCATGTTGGGGCCATCTACAATAACCTCTCTCATTTTTTGTTATCTCAGAGCGGTTTTCCCATAGTTTCTAGTTTTTCAGTTGATGGAAAAAATTTCAAATTCCAACAGTGGAAAGTTGTAAAGTGGTATAACTTGTTGAGATTATGGATGCACAGGATCCCTGAAGTTGCAGTCTTTAATGGAGGACCTTTTCTAGGAAGGATATATAACCAAACAAAAAGTGTTGCAACTGGGCATGCACAATAGAGATTATATTGATCTACTCTATGAGATGACTACAAATGTACAAATGCCCTAAATATATAGGCATGAATGAGATGTAAGATGCAATATGATGTTGCCATGTGTCATGATCTAACAACATGTGACAACATGTGAACCCTATCTAAGAAATTATTAAATGTTGAGATAATTTCTAGAAGGACAACTCATCTTCTAGAAGGAATATTATCCCTACAAACATGGAAGGGGACATTACCCCATTATTAAATGATTTATTAAAATGCAACCTAGGACTAAATGATATATGATCTAAGTTAACTTATGCTAGTGTAATAATTGATTTAATTACACTGACAACCCCCCATAAGTTCAAATTAGGGAGGAAAATGCAATGATTATGTAGAGATGATGATCGATGATGATGGGTCCCTACTACGAGGCCATGTTAGGTGCCCATGTACATGATAAATATGTATAAAAATCTCCCACAACTAGAGAAAAGGGGAAAACCCAGTGGGAACAAAACCCCTCTCCAAAAAGGAGATAAAAAAGGGAGATGAAAAATGTGAGATAAGGTGGGAAGGATGGAGGACTCCCAAATACCCCCAAGTACACCATTTGTCACATGGATACAATACAATAGATACTCCATAGGAGGGAAAGAGAGAGAATATATAGCCCCCCAGAAGATGTGATCACCTATAGAAATGGTGAGTGTCTGAAGACAAAACATGATCCAATGTCAAAAAAAAACTTGTTTCCCTTTCAGAAGAAACAAAACCAAGTGCAAGTGCAGTGATGCATCCCATTCCAGATAGGAATTGAAGGAAGGAAGGATGTATGCTAATGATGATGGTGTCTCTAAACTCTACCCAAATGTCTCCTTGCCTGAAAATGAAGATGCCATAATCAATGAAGAGGGTGACAAATTAGGACAATGCAAAAACTGATGTTGAATAGTATCCAAAGACTGAGATGTGATGAATATGATGGAGAATTGATTGCCCCCCCTGAATGAAGTGTCTTCAAAACCATTGGGAGAATTTTGAAGCCAATCCAATGGTAGATGTTGAAGAAACCTCAAATCCTGAATGGAATGATAGGGAAGAAGTCTCATACATGAAATCTTTGAAGAGAAACCAAGTGCCTCCTAGATAGTCTCTAGATTCCCAATCAAGGTTGAGACAAAGGGATGAGGAGACTCAAGAAAAATCTCCAAATTGGGATCTGAATAGAGGAGTGATATCCCCTCAAAAATGTCCTCCAAACCTATAGAAGTAGCCAAGTCAGTGATACCTGAAACGAAGCCATCTTGTGATATCAAGTCTAGAAAACTAAATATGTCCTGATGGATAGAGATGGTGGAACCCTCAATCAATGAATTTGGACAAGGAATCACTGAATGTGAATGGATACCAATAGTCTCTAATGGAGAAGAATCACCTGAAGGAACCTTGTCAACCTCTTCGGAAGATTCAAGGAAATCAACTTCCTACACAACAATATCATCATGGGGTACCTAATCTAAAGAATGACATTCTGAATCATGATCATCGGGGAAAGGTAGGGTCTCTTATCCTCCATATATCTCCCAAATCTTAGTCCAAAGGATATGAGGACAATCATAATGATCAATATTACTCAGAACATCACAATCAACTTGCATAACCAAAGAAGGAGTATATACAAGCCCCATAATGAACTTTCTCCAAAAATACAAAGATAAATGACCTTCAATCAAAAATAAAGACTTCCAAGGATGATGTGCAACTGAAGTGATGCTACCTGGATCAAAAATTCTTTTCCCAAGCTTGAAGATATCCAAGTTATTGAACAAATGCACCAAATTGAAAAAATCAATGCACGAGTACCTGGAGTTGAAATTGATCAATGGGTCTGGACTGATAAAAAAGCTCTAAAAATACTTCCTGGTGCCATTGAAATCACCGAAATCTAATGAACGGTTGCAAAGATATAAGCCATTGAGTCCAGATTAGGGTTTTGTCTTTAATTGGTTGTAGAAATGTTTACAAGAAAATTTTTGTAGAATGCATGTCACCAGTGGAAAGTGCTTGAAAGTCCCTTTCTGATGGTATCTCGTTTGTCAATTTTTGACACCCTAGTGAAAAGTTATGATAAAATAAAAAAAATGCCTATATTTGGCACTTTGCAGGCTAACTAGGGGCAAAAATCTGGCCCCTAGGTGCTAGGATTCAGTCGCTAATATGACTGCAGTGTTAAATATGCCAAAAAATGGATTGCCACTGGATAGGCGGCAACAAAATGGAGCTGTTGGGTTGAGCAGATATGCTCAGGTGGCACCATTGGATCAAGCAGGACCCTCAGTCATTGATGGAACTGAGGGGTGTCAACGTTGAGGGCTCAGACGGAAGAGACCACTAGAAATGAAGACATCAGCTGGAAGGAAGCGCACGATGGTAGATGATGGGTCCATGGTCGAGATGTGGAGAATGCCATGGGAGGTGGCCAAAACAAGAGATCGAATGCCAATGCACAAAGACAAACCAGAATGAGGATGTTGACAGTGGACGAGCTGAAAAAGGACATCGTCAGTGTTAGATGATGGGACAAGTCCTCCAAATAGGTCGACAAGGGTATAATTTCTACAGACTTGTAAGATATAGGAGTTGACAAAGAAAATAAAATATTTGTTTTTTTTATGTTGCCAAAAGGCAATAAAAAATCAAAAGATATATGATGACCAAATGATAAAATATATGTAGAAAAAAATATCGATTAAATTAAAACCCCAAATGCCAATGGAAAAAAATAAGATGATGCCGACCTCCAAATAAAATGCCAGTCCCTCAAAATATTTTTCCACAAACTATAGAAAATATTTTTTTTGCCAAACTATATACAAATAAGCCTTGATTTTTTTTGAAATGAAAAATGGCCTACTGCTAAAAATTTTTTTCCTCAGAAGACAACTGACGAGGTGGATTTTTTTACCACAAATTTGTACTGATCATACTAGTTTATTTTGCAAACCTAAATACCTATGATGGATCTCGGGTTGATGTATCTGATTTTGATGATTGGACAGGTGATCCTAGGGTTTTGAGGCCATCTTAAGACAATGGCAAGCTCAGATATGACTTTATCTACTTCAGAAATCAGCTTGGTCCCCTGGTGGAGTCAAGTAGCCTTTAATGGAAACCTTCAAGCCTGCAATGAATCTCTCTAACCCAACTTTCTTGATTGAGGGTTGATGTTTCACTAGACAAGCTCTAATACCATGTTAGAATTCAAAATGCTCTGATACCATGTTGAGATTATGGATGCACAGGGTCCCTGAAGTTGCAGTCTTCAATGGAGGACCTTTTCCAAGAAAGATAATCAACCACACAGAAAGTATTGTAACTAGGCATGCACAATAGAGATTCTATTGATCTACTCTATGAGATTATTACAAATGTACAAATTCCCTGAATATATAGGCATGAACGAGATTTAACATGCAATATGATGTTGTCATGTGTCATGATCTAACAACATGTGACAACATGTGAACCCTATCTAGGAAATTATTAAATGTTGAGATAAGTTCTAGAAGGACAACTCATCTTCTAGAAGGAATCTTATCTCTAGAAATATTGAAGGGGGCATTACCCTATTATTAAATGATTTATTAAAATGAAACCTAGGACTAAATGATATATGACCTAAGTTAACTTATGGTAGTGTAATAATTGATTTAATTACACTAACACAACTTTCATTCTACAACTCTTGTAATTAAATAGAGTGTTTCAATGCATCTGAATATGTATGTTTACACTAGGAATGGCCCTCTTTCGTACCCAAACACAAATAATATCTCCGAGCTACATTCAACCAGATCGATCCCTTAAGGGTCCAAAGTGCAAAATGGCTACAAACTTTAGCATGTTGCTAATCAGATACCGTGATGCTTAGAAATTTCTTTTATAATCCTATGGGATTATGTTGGGCCCCTCTACAATAACCTCTCTCAATTTTTGTTATCTCAGAGTGGTTTTCCTGTGGTATCCAATTTTTAGTTGATGGAAAAAGTGTCAAATGGAAGTAGTGGAAAGTTGCAAAGTGGTGCAACTTTTATTCTGCAACTCATGTGACCAAATGAACTATTACAACACATCCTAATAAGTATTTTTACACTAGGAATGGTCCTCGTTTCCACCCAAACATGCGGAATCGCTCTAAGCTAATTCAACTGGATCGATCCCTTAAGGGTCCAAAGTGCAAAATGGCTGCAAAATTCAACATGTTGTTACTCGGATATAGTGACACTTATAAACTTCTCGTCTAATCCTATGGGATTGTATTGATCCCCTCTAAAATAACCTCTCTTGGTTTTTGTTATATCAAAGTGATTTTCTTGTGGTTTCTAGTTTTCAGTTGATGGAAAAAGTGTCAAATGCAAGTAGTGGAAAGTTGCAAAGTGGTGCAACTTTCATTCTGCAACTCATGTGACCAAATGAACTATTCAAATGCATTTGAATAGGTATTTTTATGCTAGAAATAGTCTTTTGTCACACCCAAACACACGGAATCGCTCCAAGCTATGTTCAACTGGATCAATTCTTTAAGGGTCCAAAGTGCAAAATGGATGCAAACTTCAGCATATTATTACTCAGATACCATGACACTTAGTAAATTATTGTCTAATCCTATGGGATTGTGTTGAGCCCCTCTGAAATAACCTCTCTTAGTTTTCGTTATCCTAGAGTGGTTTTCCTGTGGTGTCCAGTTTTTAGTTGATGGGAAAAGTGTCAAATGCAAGTAGTAGAAAGTTGCAAAGTGGTGCAACTTTTGTTTTGCAATTCGTGTGACCAAATGAATTATTCCAACATGTCTGAATAGGTATGTTTACGCTAGGAATGTTCCTATTTTTCACCCAAACACGTGGAATCGCTCTGAGCTACGTTCAATTGAATCGATCCCTTAAGGGTCCAAAGTGCAAAATGCCTACAAACTTCAGTATGTTGTTACGCGGATACCATGATTCTTAGAAACTTCTCATTTGATCCTATGGGATTGTGTTGGACCCCTCTACAATAACCTCTCTTATTTTTTGTTATCTCAAAGTGGTTTTTCTGTGGTGTCCAATTTTTAGTTGATAGAAAAGGTGTCAAATGGAAGCAATAGAAAGTTGCAAAGTGGTGCAACTTTCAAACTGCAATTCGTGTGACCAAACAGACTATTCCAATGCATTCAAATAGGTATGTTTACACTAGGCATATTCCTCTTTCACACCCAAACATGTGGAATTACTCTGAGCTATGTTCAACCAGATCGATCCCTTAAGGGTCCAAAGTGCAAAATGGCTAAAAACTTCAGCATGTTGTTACTCAAATACTATGACACTTAGAAACTTCTCATTTGATCCTATGGGATCATGTTGAGCCACTTTGCAATAACCTCTCTTATTTTTTGTTATCTTAGAGTGGTTTTCCTGTGGTGTCTAGTTTTCAATTGATGGAAAAAGTGTCAAATGCAAGTAGTGGAAAGTTGCAAAGTGGCGCACCTTTCGTTCTGTAACTCGTGTGACCAAACAAACTGTTCCAACATGTCCAAATAAGTATTTTTATGCTAGGCATGGTCCTCTTTCACACCCAAACATGTGGAATTGCTCTGAGCTACGTTCAACCGAATCAATCCCTTAAGGGTCCAAAATGCAAAATGGCTGCAAAATTTAGCATGTTGTTACTCAAATACCGTGATGCTTAGAAACTTCTCATCTAATCCTATGAGATTGTGCTATACCCCTACAATAACCTCTCTCATTTTTTGTAAACTTGAAGTGGTTTTCCCGCGGTGTCTAGTTTTCAGTTGATGGAAAAAGTGTCAAATGCAAGCAGTGGAAAGTTGCAAACTAGTGTAACTTTCATTCTGCAACTCATGTGACCAAATAGACTATTCCAACACATTTGACTAGGTATGTTTATGCTAGGCATGGTCCTCTTTTACACCCAAACACAAGGAATCACTCTGAGCTACGTTCAACCAGATCGATCCCTTAAGGGGTCGAGTGTAATATGTTGAAATAGGCCATTCCACCTATTTTCCAAGTTGTGTCTCGGTGATATGGGCCTGATGTAAGTAGGATAGGGAGTAGGAATAATAAAATAGCATTGGAAAATGCATTTGAAGAGATTACTAATGTTGCCCTTGTTCAATAATCAAAATTGAGGCCCTTAAAAGCAAGGCTAGAAGAGGTGAAAAGAAGAAATTGCTTGAAAATAAGTTAGAATAGGTTGGAAATAGGGTGGAAATAGGGTGAGGTTGTGGAGTTTGATGTGTTCAAAAGGTCTACAAGGACAGGAAACGTCAAAATTATGTTATGGCATGATGCCCTAGTTGGGAAAATAGGGGTTTTGAATGAAAAGAAGATGTTTGAGGGAGTAAAAGTGGGTAAAGTGAAGAGGAAACATAATTTGGTGGTCCATTAAGTTTGTGCAGGTAAAATGAAGAGTGTTGGAATAGGTTTTTGAGGTTCGGCGGTTTGATTTTCTGGTTAGGCCAATTTTTTTTGGAGGGGGGTTTGGTTTGTTTTGGGTTTGTTGGTATAAAAATCATGTAAAAACAAAATATAAATATATATGCAGCCTAGAAGCATGCATTAGGATTAGAATATCACATAACATCATATAAACAACAAAACCATCATAAACTTGAATGTCATTTAAAATATGCATGATAAATATTCATCGTTGAAACTTGAATTGTGGTAGCTTGATATACAAATTCTATTGATGCTAGGGTTCATTTTGTATGATTTTGAAAAAAGAAGCCAACTGAGTAGAGTTATTAGTGTTCTTCATAAATCATAAGAATTTTTTTAGTACACTAGCCATTTTTATGTCTTCTTGTAGTCTCAAACATTATTTTATATCATTTTTACATTGGTCTTTAGAGTGGTAGCTTAATATAGCTCCACAATACAAAATCTGGTTTACCTGTACAGTGTAACAATGACATAGTCGGATTTTTCTTTCAAAGAACCAAAGGGTGAGTGCACAATTGAAGTGTATAAACACATATCTTTTTGTAATATCAAGGATAATTTTTGAAACTTCCATGCATTGCTAATCTAAAAGAAAAATTCTTATGTATCCTTTGATTAATTGAGTTGTTCTAATCAAAGGATTAAATATATTGAAATCTTTTTATTAATCATTTCATAGAATACCAATTGAAAATGTATTTTTTTTCTTTTAGATAAAGTTGTTTACCATCAATCAATTAATTTATTCAAGACAAACCATGAAGGACAACAATGATCAATGATATGGCTAACCAATTAATAAGTATACACGTGAATAAGTCAAGCATGTACATGTGAATAAGGGAATCACAAGTAGTCACAAACACATATGCCTTGAAGTATACACACAAATATATAGTATACAAAAATTAATACAAAGTATATGCACAAATACAAGGTATACACATGAAAATGCATAAGTCGCAAAGTATACATTAGAACACACGTAAGTCACAAAGTATACATGTACATTGTATACACTTGAATACACGTAACTCATATCTATTGAACCATAAATTTATAACATACAAATATGGACACCATTAATAAAAAAGATTTGTATTAACCAAATAGCCATGTACGCATACATCCATATATGTCGATATAAGTATAAAATATAGGTACAAAATAGCCATATAGGCTTACGAGAATGCCATATAGGCATACAATGTCAAATATATCCAATACAAAATATGTACAAAACTAGGCATACAACAAAGGGCTCTAGAATCAAAATTCATGGCTCTCCAGGCTCTTGAAATAAACTCTTTCCCTTTGCTGGTCGATCGGATGGCGATAGGTTTGTCACTCATTTCTACTGCACTCGAGGAGTGCTCCTACTACTCCTCCTACTACTGTTAAGTTCTTGGTGAAGTTTTAACTGTTACAATAAAAAGTAAAGCCATTAATATATAGAAATTACATTATAAAAAGTGATATATTTAAAAAAGTAATCACTTATGACCATATCACGATCACTCTCGCCAAGGGAAATATTTGTATGCTGATGTTAAGGTGTGCTCAAGCCCTGTATAAACCATCCAAATAGAAATTAGACTATGAATCAATAATTTGGTTTTATTTTTCACTCGAAATAACATCTATAACAATGAATGTAAATTGAAATTTAGTATTTTGCCTCATACCTTCCCTGTCAGAGCCATCGAGGATTGTATAGCAGATGAAACAACGATATCCATTTCCCTTGTAACATTTGGAGGTGTTTCCACAACCAACATCTGAAAATAAAACAAAAAATTATTTAATCACAAAAAAGTTACAATAGCAATGGACACGTCATGACTTATAGTGTATGAGATCTAATGAACAATTTTTTAATACTTATTAAACTATATAATTTTTATTATCATGCTAACTATTTTCCCTATCCATATCTTGTTCGAAAGGATGTGTTTTTAGGATTTTACCCATAGCAACAAGCCACTAAATCGTTTAATTAAATGCTTTCATAGATATGTACGATAATTGTGGTGGCATAGATAAGGTAGAGAACTATTTGAAAAAATTCCTCAAAAGAAATGGGGTCTCGTGGTAATGGAATGCCATTACAAAAAATGCACATCATGGCATTCCATCACCATAAGAATGCATTTATTTCAAGCATTTTTTCAAAAATTTCATTGCCTTCTCTATGGTATTATTGCTTACTATTATGCTTTGATAGATATTTTTCCAAGCATCCATAGTTTCTTGCAAAGCACCTATTTTAGGCTTTTATCCATAGCAGCAAGGAAGCATGAGTAGTTTGATAAAATTATTTGGTACACATGTATGAAAAATGTGGTATGATAGAAAAGATGGTGAGCATTTTGAAGAAATGCCTCAAAGAAATGTGCTCTCATGGTGATGGAATGGAATTCCATCACCATGAGACCGCATTTCTTTAAGGCATTTTTTGAAACTACTAACTTCCTTGTCTATGTTATTGCTTACTATTATGTTTTCATATATTTTTTCCAAGCATCCATATTTTGTCGTGCAGGTGCACCTTTGCAAGCACATGCCTCCATGTGAAGAAATTGCATCACTGCTTATGTTGACTTTCTAAACAACTTATTGTAGTTGAAAATTTGTCATCTATCAACATCTAGTTATTAGTTTTGGAATGTGAAGTAATGCTTTGAGTTTGAATGATGTGCAATGCAACATAACCAATGATATGAATATAAACTACACAAATCTATTAAGTACAATTCATTAGTTAAAATCTTTATTCTATTACTTGCATGAAGGTTTGAGTAAATCCACTGGCACTAGGAGGTGTTCCCTCGAAACCTCCAATATTACTCTATTCAACATCCAAAATCACATATTAAAATACCATTCATAAAACAATTCTATTAACATGTAATAAATTTATAATTGTTTACTAGTTACATACCCCGCCGATAGGTGTACTATAGAAATAAGTAGGTGGAGGGCCAGTGTAACTAGTCTCAACTTTGTGACCCTGAAATTTTATTAAAATCATAAAACTAAATTAGTTAATCTTGCATTTCAAAATCAAAATTTAATAAATTCAATTCAATGCACATGCTAACTTTTACTTGAGTATCAATTCCATATGCATCATGCAAAATTTCAGCTGTCCTCTCCATCTCCATAGCAGCATAAGTGCCTCCACAGTAGCCTCCTGAGTGTCGATGGGGTCATATGAACAAGTCACCCTACAAGATTGACACACATGGGTTACAAGGCCACCCCTCGAGGACTCCCCTAGATGGCACTGCAGAATATGACTAGTATGATGGATGACACTCTCGGTCAAAATGTTGATCACCTACAATGTCTCTACGTCGACACTCTCCTTTGTGATGACATGCATAACAATGTGCTCACGAGGTGGCCTAGGGAGCTCATCTCCCTTTAAATTTAGGATCTGGCTATGCACCGAGCGTATACTGAGCCAACCCCCCACCTCTCCCCTAGAAGTCCCTTATATCAAAATAATTTGGGATTTTGTTCAATATGATCTCACTGTATAGTTTCCTAAGAAAATACTGGGGGACTTCACAATTGTTGCATGGTTGGTCATCAAAGACCATGTACCACCTATCATAAAAATGGTTCCTAATCTCTTGGTGGTGGCACCAATGAATAGGAAACCTCTTCACATTGAAGCTAAGATTTTTATTTGTGCGTGGGTTAATGAATAATGAGCACAAATCACCTTTTGTAATTTTTAAATATTTTACTTGTTTATATGATAGTTTATCTACATAATATGCCCTAGCCGCCTACCTCCTATCTTGCCATCCAGTTATTTGTTTGCCAATTGAATATACATTTTTTAACATACTTTTCAATGAATTTGCGAGGGTCATTCTTTTTGTGGTTGAACCATTTGGATCACTCAACCTACTAATAAAATCCTCAATCTATTTTTTTGTTGTTCTCAATCTCACTCATTAAATTTTGTTGAGTGCTAGGAAGGTGTTGGGGGATTTGTGGAGGAGGTTGTTGTTGAGGTTGATTTTCTTGTTGAGGATTTTGTGGGTTTTTGGGTTCATTTGCATCTCTGACAAATTAAAAAATGTATAAATCAAATTTAACCTAAAACTAACAGAATCAACCTAAAACTAAGAAATTCAAAACAAACAAAAAACAAAACTTACCTCTCCCACCTCTTCATCATTGATGCAAGACAAGGGTGAGTTGATTTATTTCACCAATTGGAGACCCTTTACCAAACTCTTTTTGATAGGTTTGCACTTCACCTTACCCCAAGTCCTAGTAGGTTTTCAAATGGGTTTTAGAGGCATAAATTCCATACCAGGCCACAATTCTTCAAATCCCTGCACACACACCTTCCCATCACTGGCATAAACAACATATCACTAGATTGTATGAGGTTATTTTAGAAAAACTATGAGAACCTTGACTGTACCGGCCTCAATTAGGCCTTTTTCTCAAAGCAACTACCCTCCAAAAGACCTTCCAATTTGTCTCAACACCTTAGACAGGTTTATTGAGTGTCAAAACTTAGAACTCAACTATTTTTAGGGGCCCAAGACAAAAAAAATTGATTTTATATGGTCTGCACCTCTCTAACCCTCAAAAACCTTGTAAATATGATGCCACAGTCACCCAGGGCATCACTTAAAACCTCACAAACGGACTCCCCCTATCCTAAGACTTTTTCAAGATTAAAAAAAACACAAACCTTCTATTCCATTGAGATTTAGAGAGTTTCAATGGTGGAATGGAGAATTATTGCATTTTTTCTATCAAAACCCTAGGAACCCTAATCAAATAGGGTATTTACAAAAAAACAACAATTTCTAGCTTCAAAATTCGAGCTAGGAATTTAAAATAGATGCATATGAAAGTTATTTTAGTCCTTTATCCAACCATGTAAGCCACTCTTCACAATGAATCTGTACAATTTCGTACAATTGCAAAAAATAATGAAAATTGTAGAGTTTTCAATAAAAATAGAGCATATGAGATGTTAAATCACACCAAAAAATATCTCGAATTGTATTCATGAAGTTTTTAAGTACATATATATGTTTTATTTGTGAATTCCAATGGTCACAACCACCTTTTGAAATGATTGACCATTCACCTCCTCAAAAATGCAAAAAATGTCATTATTTGCAATTACAATTTTCAACCACTTATTGAACACAAAACACCACTTAATGTACCAACTTAAAAAATTATTAGGTCACCACCAATGGTATTACAAGACCTTATTCAAAAAAAAATTGACACCCCTAAAACCTATGATACCACAAAAATTAGAATTTCAGTTGGTGCTCCTGCACCATACACCCAGAGAGGAGAAATTTCATCCTCTTGATGAAATGAGGTCTTCAATTGTCCTTCCATGTTTTGGAATGTCTTCTCCATATATCTAGGTTGCTTCTTCTTCAGGATTTCCAAGCCACTTGACCAAATTCTCATTATAAACTTTTCTCCTTGCTCTCTTCACCTCCCTTGAATCTAGAATCATTTCAAGTTGCATAGGATGAGTAGGTGGGAGGTCCTTGATCTAGTCCTCATCAGCATCCTCAGGTTCACCTGCTTCCTCTCCTACAAAAAAATATCCCTTATAGGGATATAAGTCAAACACATTAAAAATAGGTGATGTGGCCACTCCTTGTGGGAGTTCAATTTCATAGGCGTTGTTTCCATACTTGTGGATCACCTTACAAGGCCCTATTTTCTTCATGATCAGTTTTGAGTACTTCCCCTTAGGAAATATTTCCTTTCTCAGATGTGCCAACACTAAATAACCCACCTTAAACTGTACATCCCTTCTCTTCAAATCAACCTTCTACTTGTATCTATCCACATTCTTTTCAAGGGTTTTCTTAGCTTATTTATGGACATCATGCATGGCCACAGCAAAATCTTCTCCTTGAGCACTCCTATTGTTTACCCCACTCAAGTCTCTCAATTCATAGAAACCTCTAGGGTACATTTCATACACAACTTCAAAGGGAATTTTTCCAATAGTCCTGTTGATTGAGTCATTATATTCATATTCAACCTGTGGTAATATCAAATCCCAAGATTTCTTGTGCTCCTTGGTTAGGCATCTTAGTAGGTTTCCCAAAAACCTATTGACAACCTCAGTTTTCCCATCTGCTTGAGGATTATAGGAAGTACTATAGGTTAGATTGGTTCCCAATTTCCTCCACAATTTTCTCCAAAAATTTCCAATAAACTTTAAATCTCTGTCAAAAACTATACACACTGGCAACACATGAATTCTAACAATTTCTTTAAAGAATAATCTTTTAATATGAGAGGTATCATTGGTGTTTTTGCAAGGAATAAAGTGTGCCATATTTCTAAATCTATCTACCACAACATATATGCTATCATACCCTTTTGATGTTCTTGGTAGACCTAGGACAAAATCCATGCTTATAGCTTCCCATGGTCTGCTAGGTGTTGGAAAAGGTTGGTATAAACCAGAATTTGAACTTGTTCCCTTAGCCCTTTGGCAGATGATGCAACCTTCTACAAACTTCTTTACATCCAAGTGTATCTTGGGCCAATAATAAAATCTTTTAATCTGATCCAAAGTCTTATCACAACCAAAATTCCCTACAAGACTCCCACTATGCTTTTCCCTAATCAAATTCTCCCTTATTGAACACCTTGGTATACATAATTGAGCCCCCTTAAAAAGAAACCCATCCTGTAACACATAATCTACATATTCACTATGAAATGATCCTTGTGATTGCTAACAAATAGTGAAAGCATCATGAAAATTTGCATAACCCTTATACATACCTCTTAGTGAGTCTACACCCACACTTTAGAGCTGCACCTCTTGTACTAATGTTGTCCTCCTACTCAAAGCATCAACCACCTTATTAGCTTTCCCTTTCTTATGTTTTATAGTGAATGTGTAAGCCTGCAAATACTCAACCCACTCCATATGCCTATAATTCAATTTCTTTTGACTATTTAGAAAAATCAAGGCATGATTATTAGTAAATGCCACAAATTCTTTAGGCAACAAGTAGTGCCTCCATTTCTTAAGGGATTGCACCATAGCATATAATTCTAAATCATAAGATGAGTATCTTTTCTTAGCCTCATTCAAATTTTCACTAAAGAATGCAATTGATTTTCCATATTGACTAAGCACTACCCCTATAGCAAGACCACTAGCATCACATTCAATAGTAAAGATTTTCTCAAAATCAGGAAGAGTAAATATTGGTTGTTGTGCTACCTTTTTCTTGAGATACTCAAAACTTTGACCAACTTCTTCGGTCCATTGAAATCCTCCTTTCTTCTCCCCCTTGATGGTATCTATCATGGGTCCAAAAACATGATTATAACCCCTTATAAAATTCCTATAGAAGCTTTCTAAGCCATGGAAACTCCTAACTTCTCCAACTATCCTAGGAGTTGGCCAACTAAGAATGGCCTCGACCTTCTTAAGATCCATCTTCAATTCACCTCTTGAAACCAAAAAGCCTAAATATACCAACTCTTGCTTCATCCATTCACATTTCTTGAGGTTAATCATCAATTTTTCTTCATGTAACTTTCCCAACACTCTATCCAAGTGCTCCAAATGGTCTTCCTTTATTTTGCTGAATACCAAGATGTCATCTAGGTACACTACTACAAACTTGCTGATGAAATTCTTCAACACTTCATTCATGAGTCTCATGAATGTACTGGGGGCATTAGTGAGCCCAAAGGGCATTACCAACCATTCATAGAGGCCTTCATTAGTTTTGAAAGCTATCTTCCATTCATCACCCTCCCTGATTCTTATTTGGTGATAGCCACTCTTTAAATCTATCTTGGAAAAGTATCTTGCCCCTACCAAATTGTCCATAAGATCTTCTATTCTAGGTATGGGAAATCTATACCTAATAGTAATTTTTCTAATGGCTCTTGAATTTGTGCAGAGCCTCCATTTACCATCCTTTTTGGGTGCCAAAGTAGTTGGCATAGCACATGGGCTAAGACTTTGTCTCACCAAACCTTTGTCTAGGAATTCTTGGACCTAATTTTTGATCTCCTCATTTTGTTGAGGTTTCATTCTGTATGCAACTTTGTTGGGAAGACTTTCACCAAGAATTAGATGAATATGATGGCTGACATCACAGATTGGTGGCAGGGTATTTGGCAACTCATCTACCACTATGTTATCATACTTATCCAATAGGGTCTGCACTTCAATAGGGACCTTTTCTCTATCATGAGCTACTGCATTGGAAATTGGTTTCCCCACAATAGCATATCCACCTTCTCCCTCTTCAAGACTCTTCAAAAACTCCTTTTCTTTCACCATCATGACACTAGGTACTTCATGGACTGCACTTTCATTCTCTTTCAAAGGTGTGAGGGTATATGATACCTCATCTTTGTCAATAACATAAATGTTCTCACCATCATGTTGGGCCTTTCTTTCAAACTGCCAAGGCCGACAAAAGAGGAGATGGAATACATCCATAGGGATGATGTCACATAGAACTGTATCCTTGCATTGACCTATATTGAACTCCACCCATGACTGTTCACTCACAAGTACTTGTCCCTTGTTAAGCCAAGAGATTTTATATGGTGTAGAGTGAGGAATCATCTTGAGTTTTAACTTATCTACCATTTCTAATGAAACAAGATTATCAGTAGAGCTAGAGTCTACTACCACCTTGCATACCTTGCCTTGTACTTTACATGTGGTCCAAAATAAGGCCTTTCTCTATGGTGGTTCCTTGGTAGTTGGAACTTTGATTAGTGTTCTCCTAATGAGAAAAATCTCTTCCACTTTTGGACCTACATGTAATGAAGGTGAATTCACACTCTCTGCTTCTTCTTCTTGGACAATTTGTGTCCTTCTTTCTCATCCATGTGAGCTTGTGCTTTGTTTATCAAGACATATCCAAGTAGTATGAACAATTTGACCCCATTGATAACATTTCCCCAGGAAGGTATTGGCTCCTCTACCTTGGTTTCCAAATCTACCTCTTGTGTTTGATCTCCTTCCTCTAAATCCTCCTCTTGGCTCAACAGTTTGTTCTTGTTGTCCACTAGACTCTCCTTGTTGTTTTTGGAACTGTGATCTGCCCCCTCCAAAATTACATCTTCCCCTATTGTTCTTCCCTCTACCTCTTTGTTGCTGCTCCTACTTCCTTTTTATCTTTTACTTGGCCCTGGTAGCTAATTGAAAACACTCCTCCACACTCCTAGGAATGGCTAGGTTCAACTCATCTTGAATACTACTCCTCAAGCCATTAATGTACCTTGCAATTTTCTCCACTTCATCTTCATGACGGCCTTCTCTCATTCTTAATTTGTGGAATTATTTTGTGTATGCCATCACATCCATCTCTTTTTGTTTCAAGTTTTGCAATTTCCTAAAAATTTGAATCTCATAGTCATCCGGTAGGAACTGAGCTTTCACCTTTGATATCATCCTATCCCAAGAGTTAATCTTGGGCTTACCCCTCCTTACCCTCTCTTCTTGAAGGTAGTTCCACCAAGTCAAAGTTGACCCCTTTAATTTGGTCTTAGCCAACTTTACTTTCTAATTTTTAGGGGTCTCCTTGTAATCAAAGAAGTTGTCAAGGGCGTCTATCCAATCTAACACCTCCTCACTATTCATTTTTCCACCATAAACTAGAAAATTCATCTTGATGTCCATGTATCCTCTGGCAGCCTAAGGAACCTTAATAAACTTCTCATCTGGACCCAACTCTTCTTCTTGGGCTCCACCATGAGGGGCTTCACTCTCCCCTTCATTCTCTTCCTCTTCTTGGTCACTCTCCTCATCAGTGACCTTCCTTCTTAATCTTGCTTCTAAGGTTGCTATCTTGGCCAACATACCATCTTGATTCTCTTCTATTGTCTTCACTTTCCTTGTGAGTACAAAATTCCCCTTAGGAGGCATCTTACCCTCTTTCTTCTACAAAACTACCTACACCAATTTTCTTCCACACAACTCTCCCAATCAAAACCTAAGCTTTGATACCACTTTAATGCAAGATAGGGGTGAGTTGATTGATTTCACCAATTTGAGACCCTTTACCAAACTCTTTTTGATAGGTTTGCACTTCACCTTACCCCAAGTCCTAGTAGGTCTTCAAATGGGTTTTAGAGGAATAAATTCCATACCAGGCCACAATTCTTCAAATCCCTACACACACGCCTTCCCATCATCGGTATAAAAAACATATCACCAGATTGCATGAGGTTATTTCAGAAAAACTATGAGAACCTTGACTATATCAACCTCAATTAGGCCTTTTTTCTCAAAGCAACTACCATCCAAAAAACCTACCAATTTTTCTCAACACCTTAGATAGGTGTATTGAGTGTCAAAACATAGAACTCAATTGGTTTTATGGGCCCAAGACAAAATAGTTTGATTTTATACAGTCTGTACCTCTCTAACCCTCAAAAACCTTGTAAATATGATGCCACAGTCACCTAGGGCATCACTTAAAACCTCACAAAATGACTCCCCCTATCCCAAGCCTTTTTCAACATAAAAAAAAACACAAACCTTCCATTCCACTGAGATTTAGAGAGTTTCAATCGTGGAATGGATAATTATTGCATTTTTTCTATCAAAACCCTAGGAACCCTAACCAAATAGGGTATTTATAGAAAAAACAACAATTTCTCACCTCAAACTTTGAGTTATGATTTCAAACCAAATGCATATGAAAGTTACTTCAGTCCTCTATCTAACCATGTAAGCCACTCTTCACAATGAATTTGTACAACACTGTACAATTGCAGAAAATAATGAAAATTGTAGAGTTTTCAATAAAAATAGAGCATATGAGATGTTAAATCACACCAAAAAATATCAAGAATTGTATTCACGAAGTTTGTGAGTACATATATATGTTTTCTTTGTGAATTACAATGGTCACAACCACCTTTTGAAATGATTGACTGTTCAGCTCCTTAAAAATGCAAAATTTGTCATTGATTGCAATTACAATTTTCAACCACTTATTGAAAACAAAACACCACTTAACATACCAACCTAAAACATTATTAGGTCACCACCAATGGTCTTACAAGACCTTATTCAAAACAAAAATTGACACCCCTAAAACCTATGATACCACAAAACTTAGAATTTCAGTTGGTGCTCCTGCACTAGTCGTCGTGGCGCCATCATTGCAAAGACATAGCAACTCTTGTTGAATATTTGTGCCCAATACCTCCTCCTAGAATGCGAGTGTGAAAGTTGGGGGTTTTGGCCATGGGAGGAAGAAGAAAATAGTTGACGTGAAAATGAATACTTTCACTTTTTTTTTTCTTGTAACATGCTATAACGCGAGCATGTTATAGCATTTTCAAACTTTTTTTAGAAAGTGGCCACAAAATTGCTACCCAACTTCATGCACCCACCCAGTTACTTGTGAGGACCCATTTTTCCAATTAAAATTTACAAATAGTTTCTTATGAGGATGTATTTTTCCAATAACATTAAAAATAATTATATTTGAGGATACATTTTTCGAATTACTATGACACCTCCATGCTAATTGTAGGGCCATAATCACCTTGAAAATTACAACGTATCATTGTATAATCATGTGGGATTCACCAAATTTTTAATATACCATTTAAAAATCCCATAGATTTTTCCAAATATGGATTGGTATAAATACAATCAAAATTGTCATGTATTCTTACACATTTTGTTCAGTTCTAAACTTGTGAGCTCTTGATTTAAAAGTTAGACTTGAAACCTTGAAGTTGATCGTAGGAAATTTACAAACTTACAACACATGCATTCCTACATTAACGAATAGCAAGTTAGGGAAAACCTAAACTTAAAGGTAATTGATCATTTCTTCATAGTTTTATAAGATTTCTTTATCTCTTTTCATTCTTGCTTCAATCTTAAAGATGATATTGAGTAGGGTATGTGATCTATATTCTCTGTCCTTCTTAAACAAGAAGACATTTTTCTAGATTTTATTCAAAGTGAGAGTTCAATATGTTGAGCAACAAGTGCAACAAGGGTAAGACTCCTCAGGGTGGTGAAGGGACTTAGAGGCCATCAAAATTACCAAATGTAGAGTTACCATATAGTCTTACTTTGGAATTGGAAATGCTTATGATCCATTGGAACAAGATGGAGCCACATCATCAACTCTTCCACCAAATATTAATGAATAAGGAATTCATAATACCTCACTACCAATGGAAGGTCAAGGTGAGATTTTCATTGAGTTAAACGAGTCAAATGAGGATGGAAATACCACAAAAGATGTTCTAAGGGATACCCTATTTAGCTAAAATGATATAATTGAATTGGATGGTGTTGGTACCAAGAAAAGAAAAGAAAAATCAAAAGTGGGGTGTGAGTGGGAAATGATAAGGAATTTTCAACTTGATTGGTTGTCAAAGTACCCATTCATTGTACCAGTGGACAAAACAAATCAATATGAAACTCCAATAGAATGCAAGTGTTTGCTTTGTAGTTGGAAATGTAAAAGAGACAAGTTGTAGAGAAGCTTGACACTATAGAAAAGCATATCGGTAAAGTTTATGAAAAATAAATAATAGATGGAAAGGAATAATCAATAGTATGATGGAAATCAAAGGAAGAATGCCTTCATGTTAAGTATGTTGTGGAATATGAAGAGAATAAGCAAAGAATGTTGAAGCTTGCTACATGTAGAGGTACAATTGAGGATCAATTTGGAAAAGTAATGGAAGGAGCACAACTAGCAAAAACTATTTAGATGAGTGTTATTTTTCATATTTTATCTAGAGGACATCCTATGACAAATTACCCAAAATATTTTAATATATTATCCTTTTTGGGTGTTCCTCACTTTCCTAGCACAAATTGCTCAGTAAACATTGGATGGGAATGGGAAAAATTTATTGTTGCAGTGAGAAATCAAGATTTAAAGGAGAAAGTAAAAGATTCAAACTTCATTGCATTATCTTTAGATGAAGTTACTATAGTAGATAATACTTCTTGGGTCTATATGCATGTGTATACTGTAGAACAACATGTCCAACAAGCTCATCTTCTTTGTGTTCATAAAATGAAGCATAGTTCAACACCATAAAATCTATTTAAACTAGTCAATAAATCTTTGAATGAAATTACAAGTATGGATGACTTGGAAATTCCCAAAAAGTTGGTGTGTGTAGGAGCTAATGGAGTTGTAGTAATTTAAGGTTACATGACCAATGTTTTCACAAAGTTACATACTACTTGTGCACCATACATGCTTAGCATTAACTGCATGGCCCACAAAATGAATTTAGCATTTAGAATTGTAAGCAAGTTTCCTACAGTATCAATGTTGAAAATCTAGTCTGTGAGCTCTACGCATACTTCTGCTGAAGTCCTAAACATTTTGTGGAATGTCAAAATTTTGTTGAGGAAATAACAAAAACAAACAAGATTCTCAAGGATGTTAATACTAGATGGATATCCCTACATGGACCACTGCAACGAGTTCTTTCAAAATCGATTGGAGTAATGTACAAGCAACACAACACAATAGACAAAGCTCTTGACCTCTTACATAGGTTAAGCGATATAGAGACACTCTTGACTTTAGCTAGTCTTCTCCCCATGTTGGATGATATGAACAATCTTATGAAGAAAGACCTTGAGATAGAACTATGTATATTAATTAATATTCCAAATTATGTAGAAATACATGCATGACCCTCAATCATCTATATCTAGATCTAAATTATAAAAGCCCAATATTTTTTATCTACTAAAAAATTATTGATTTGAATTAGCCTGATAATTATTTACACTTTAATGCAAGTAGGTACCTATGTATCTGTGTATGTGGATTTGAGATACCAATGTACCATTGTATGACAACTAGATGCTCTATTAGAGAAGTACATGTTATAAAGGAAGCTTTTAATGAAATTGTTAAATCTGTTAGTGATAATTTGAAGGAAATTACAAAATCTTTTTCCATAGAGATTTATCATTGATTCCCTTGACAAGAAATACTTGAAACCATGGGTATTGTGTATCCTCAATTTTTGATAAACCAAGATAGCCCAACCTATTTTCATGATAAAGTAAAAATCTTGGTTGAACACTTTTCAAAAAGTATAAAATATAATGAGAAGACAATAGAAGGAATTATAATTGGAGAAAGCTTAGACAACAATGTAAGCATCTTGCAGAAGTATGATGGACCAATTTGAATCCATGGAGAAGCCCTTTGAATTGGGATCAATAACAAAGGCTTGGAAAAACTTAGGTCAAAGTTAAATATTACATAGTTCGATATTAAAATATTTCAAACTTGTCGATTTATGTTAAAGGATGATATTGGGGTCGGTGGAGGATGAGATAATTTTTTAGTTCGTTGGAATTTTTGAAATCAAAGATAAGAAACAAACTAGACAATAATTTGGAAAATTGCTTGATAGTGAAAGGAACAATGTATAATGTCATAACTTTTCCTTTTGAAAGGGCACTCGGGTATGTGTAGGATCATGATGGGCCAAAAAGTGGCAATATGATGGGTATTTGTAGGGTATGTGGCTAACAACTTTTTTTTACTAAAAATTGATGAAATGAAAAGAGTTTTAAAGGAGATTCTAAGCTTTCCACCAATATAAATTATGCTTTACTTTGAATTTAATAAATTATTATTATTCATTTTCTATTTGAATTACAACTAAAGTCCTAATTGATAGGCTGATTGAAAAACATCTATAGCTTTCAAATGGTATCACATTTTTGGAATTCAAAACATGTATCACATCCTATGCTTCACATACTATAGGATTAAAAAAAGAAAAATGAATTTCATGAAGTTTTGACCAAGTTAAGGTGGTCAAACATACAAGTTTTTATATTTTTTAAAAGTTGTAATAAAAAACTCATAATTAATTATTTACTTAGAAAAAAATTACAAAAAAATATGCATCACATCTAGACATGAGTCCTCTACCTATGTCTAAAATCTTATTAAAAAATATTATCATTCTATTGTGGTTAGGGTGGTCAAACAAACACCTGCTTATTTTTTCCCTTAAATTTAAGTACTACTGCATTGAAATTTCAAATTTTCACCAAATAGATATTTCTTTTTTTAAAATAAACCTAGTAGTTTAGAAACTACATTCAATTTTCTACAGATTATATTCTTACATATTTTTGAAATAATATAGATAACTTATTCAAATTTTTATGTCAAGTTGTCTAACTCTGATTTTTCTGAATTTTTTGCCACTTAAGGGCCTGTTTTTTCCATGATGATCCTGCACATACCCAATCACAATATAGAGGTCCATATACAAAATAATAGGGTTTTGCAACACTCCAAACTCTAGTACTAGTGGCACTGGTAGTGGGAAAAATGACAATGACAAAATGAATGTTGAATTTGAGATGTAGGGCAAAGAAAATGAAGACCATAATTAGAATCAAGACGACTATTTTACTTTATCTCAAGTTGAATGTTGGTTTCAGGACCTAACTCCATTTGGGAAATGGAAGTGAATTAGCAACTTTTAGGTATTTATAATGCACTTCATGCATCATTTTCCAAACTATAGTTGATGATATTTTATATTGTATTCCATGGACCATGAAATTGTGAATCAATGCACTTCATGAATCATATTCCAAACTGTAGTTGATGATATTTTATATTGTATTCCATGAAATTGTGATATTTTATATTTTATTTTGTATTCCATGATATTGAATTTGATATGCAATTCTACATCATTTTTAAAGAACACTTATCACACTACTTATAAATTCCTATAGCATTTCCATTCACACAATCTTTGATAAATAATTGAAAGGAATATTAATCCATCCCTTGAATAGAAGCTAACAATTCAACATCCATAACATAAACACATGATGTGTTATGACAATTTATAAATAATCTTTAACTATTTTGAGTCAAAAGATAGTGAATACAATACTGAAGAGCAAGATAAGTCGATATTCAAAATTAAAGAAATACACTTAAGTATTTGAGTCATATTTTGTTATTACAAACAAAATTATAACATTTCCTATATGTGCTATCAAATAGATTAAAATATGCAAAAAGAGCTTACAAAGAATGAGATGAAAGATCAAAAAAAGGAAGCAAAAATAAAATAAGTGAAGAACCTTATCCCAAAACTTTCTGACAACCAAATTCTCAGATAGGAGGTATAGGAATAAAATTCTATAGTATGGTCCCATGGGGGAGATTGGTCTTCTATTTTCATGGAGGAGGAGGTCTCATGAAAAAAATTATGCTATAAGATTACTTGGAATATTTTCTAGAAAAATAGAAGCCCCTACCTTTTAGGATTGAAGATTTGAGTAGGTGAAATTGAGGTGGGGCTAAAAACTACTCCTACAACTTAGGGATTATTTCTGCCACTTGTCAATCATTAAAATTTTGATACAATGTGGAGATGTGATAGGATACTCTACTCCACAGAAGAAGAGGCAATAATTAATTTGTAGGGGTCTACTTTTTGTGAGCAGTGGGATACACTAGCAATTTGGGCCCTAACCCCAAACACAAAGAAACCTCCTATTGTAGAACCATCTATAGATTATAGGGGAGAGATAATCATTAAGAGGGTGTTAGACACTTGATGGAACTCCCAAAAAAAAAATTTCCATTGATTTGAAACTACATTTGGATGCCTCTATGATCTTACCTAATTCGTTGGTGGGGGTTTTAGGTCTACAGTTTAGGGTTTATCCTCAATTTATTCAAAGAACCCTATAATTTACCTTTATTTATTATATTTCCCAATTGAATTGTTATCGTTTGTTCCTAGTTGCATTAGTTTGAAATTATTTCATTGAGCTCATTTAGTTTACCAACCCCTTCACCTAGTCTTGTCGGACTTTCAGTTGTTGGGAAATATTATGCATCAATGTTTAAAGGGGGTTTAATATTCTATCATTGGTCTAAAGTCTTGGGCATAAGTTTATTTCACCCATCACTCATTGACCTAGCCAAGCCACCCCTTTCAAATTACTAACATTTTTCACATGTAGCTTTGAAACTTTTAATGGTGGTAGTTGGATCATTTGATTTGATCCTAACCATTCCATACTTCCCTATGTGTTTTAATATTCATTAAAATTTTCCAATAGACTAGCGGGTAGGTGACATTGTTGGAAAAATAAGGGTACACAACTGAGAGGGGGGGTGAATCAGTTGTCCCAAAAATTCAAAACTTATTCAACTTATTAACCTTATTCTCAGATCTAATTATTAACCATGAAAACAAAAATTAACAACACATAAAAAACACACATAACACCAATATTTTTTATGTGGAAAACCTGTTAGGGGAAAAACCATGGTGGAGGTCAATCCACAAGATTATACCTTGTTAAAAGTATAAGAAAATGAAATATGGGTAATGCACATGCATTCAGGCACACTGTCTAGAGCTCACTACTCAAATACAAAGGAAGACACACTGTCTTACAAAGAGATTCAGATTAAAGCCATCCATAGGGATTTGAACTGAGAAAATAGCATCTACCAATGCCTAGTTACTGTTCTAGTTAAGGGCATGAACAATAATTCACTCTTCTACACACTTCTTCACCTTTCTTCACACTCTACTCTACCTTCAAATGATTTAGAACATTATTCTCATATACACTCAAATGAGCATCCAATGGCATACATTCACACCTCTACAATCACTCTTATATATTTGCAACAAGAAATTTCATCCCTTTATGTCAACCTCAATAAAAATAATAAAATTAATATAAATTGTCGGTCCAAAACATTAAAAATTAACAATGTAAATCAACCAAAGTTGGCTATAACTTAGTGAGGACCCAAAATGACATCTCCAACATCAAAGCACTTTAATTAAATTATCCTCAAAGATCCACAACACGCTTCAACACCTTGTCAGCCAAGAACAAGAAAAATATGAACATGCAAGATAAAATCACCAACCACGATCACAACGATCAATGCAGATGTGCAACAAAGATAGAGCACAATCTAGAAACATCCACAAGCATCACGAACTAATAGAGAAGCATCCAAAAAAACTAAAATAACTGAAATATCCTCATCTTCAATCAAGAACACCAATAGAAAAATTGTCAAAATGAAAATCTTCATAACTTGATCAAATCTTCATGTGGATCTTTGAAAGTCGATGTGGATAAACTAGATACACTCAGTAACAGACCCTTTAGTCCACAACCTTTGATCATCAATGTATAAAACATACCACCATACTAAACATTACTTCACCATTGACAACCTACAACTCATTTAATTACAATTTTCTCAATATCCTCGACATATACAGCTTCAAATGAATTAATGCTAATAGTGTTGTCATCAATGACAACCACATATCAACAACACAACCACAACATCCAACAATCTCCCCCTTTGGCATTGATGGAAACGCATGATGTGAAAAACACCATCAACACAACTAACTCTTGACACTTACTCCCCCTTAGGATCTGACTTATTTTCTCCTCAACACATTTATATGACTTCATCTCCCACATAATTCTTCTCCTAGATAATCACCATTTTTTCACATGACTCTTCTCTCCCTTTGACTTCAATGACAAAGTTCTATAATATTTGAACCACATATGTGAATCTATGAACATCTAACTACTCCCCCTTAGTAGTAGCCACCACAACATCAATCTGAAACAAGATATAATTGTGAAATGCATGAATTGATGCAATTGCTTTGCATCCTTAGTTCTGATTAGGAGGGGTAATCACCCCTAACTTCCCTTTAAGATAATCAAAAGTATCCTTAGGAAATATCTTGATAAAGATATCTGCAATCTCCTCCTTAGTAGGTGCATACTCTAGTCGGACTTCCTTTTCACTTACTTTCTCCCTCAAAAATTGAAAATTAATAGATATATGTTTTGTTTTTTAATGCAACACCAAATTCTTGGAAATATTATTATCACATGAATTATCATAGAATATAGCAATATTCTCATCATATACAACTCTAATATACTTCAACATCTATTTCATCCACAAGACTTGAGTACAATTGTTAGCAGTAGCAATGCATTCAACCTCAATAGTAGATAAGGAAATGGCATTTTGCTTCTTGCTTAACCATGAAATTAGCTTCTTACCCAAGAAAAATGCTCCACCACTAGTACTTTTTTTGTCATTCACATCTCCTGCCCAGTTAGCATCAATAAAGGCACTCAAATTAAGATCATCATCTTTAGGATACCATAGGCCAAGATCAACAATTCCCTTCAAATATCTAAAAATGCTCTTCACATCAGTCACATGTGATTCCTTTGAATTAGCTTGAAATCTTGCAACGATATTTATAACATTCATGATATCAGGCCTAGTTTGAGTTAAGTATAGAATTCCACCAATCATTGATCTATATCTTGTCTGATTTGCTTTTGGAGAATCATCTTCTATTGTCAACTTGCATTCGGTCACCATGGGTGTACCAACTGGCTTTGAATCTTTCATACTAAACTTCTTCAACAATTATTTCACATACTTGGACTGAGATATAAAAATTCCTTTATCTAACTGAGTAATTTGAAATCCCAAAAAGAATTTCATCCCACCAATCATAGACATCTCAAATTCATTTTGCATCTCATTAGCAAACTTCATCCACAAAGTACCATCTCCTCCAAAAATGGTATCATCAACAAATACTTCAACAATCAGATCTTTATCATCATTCTTGAAATAAAGATTATTATCAGTAGTACCTTTGTTAAATCCAAGCTTCAGAAAATACTTATCTAATCTTGCATACCATGGTGTAGGGGATTTATTGAGTCCATACAATTCTTTCTTCAACCGACATACCGTATCTTCTTTATTAGTCGGAATCCATTAGGTTTCTCAACATACACTTCTTCCAATTCACCATTTAGAAAATATGATTTTACATCCATCTAATAAACTTTGTAGTCCTTGTGAGCAACATAGGTAAGATATAATCTTACAACTTCAATCCTAGCAACAAGGGCAAAGGTCTCTTCAAAATCAATTCCTTCCATCTGTGAATATCCTTTACATACCTGTCTTGCTTTACTTCTAATCACTTCACCTTGCTCATTTAGTTTGTTTCTAAAGACCCATTTACTTCCAATGACATTCTTATCCTTAGGTCTAGGAACAAGAATCCATGTTTCATTCTTTTCAATCTATTTTAACTCTTTCTTCATTGCTACAACCCAATTATCATCTTTACATCCTTCATTCACAAGTAGGTTCACTCTTTGAAATCAAACAATACTCTTCTGCAATCTTTCTCCTAGTATACACACCTTTATTCTTATCACCTATAATCTGATGTTTTGAATGATTTAATCTTACATACATTGAAGTATTCTTAGAATGTTCTTCACCTTCTGTCTCTTGTGTTCTCACTTCTACATTTCCATTGGTTTCTCCTTCTTCATTCTCCTGATTTACCAGATTTGTAGTATGATCTTGCTTCCCTTGATTTGTACTATCATCCTAATCACTAGAGTCATATCCATAGGTTCTAGATGGTGTACCTAAGTCTTCATCAACCTTGACATTTGCGCTTTCAACCATTTTCTTCAATCTTTTATTATAATACTAGTAGGTCTTACTATTAGTAGCATAACCCAAAAAGATACCTTCATCACTCCTAGCATGAAAATTTCCTATATCTTCACCTCTTTTAATATAACATCTACTTCCAAATATCTTGAAGTATTTAACAATAGGCTTTTGACCAGTCCAAAGCTCAAAAGTGGTCTTACCAATATCACCTTTTATTTGTAACTAGTTGAGTGTTTACACAAAAATACTCACAACTTCTCTCCAATACATATGGGGAACATTTCCTTCTAGCATCATTGTTCTAGAAACTTATTCAATTGTTTTTTTCTTCCTTTCCACAACTCCATTTTGTTGAGGGGCCTGCAATGCAGATAATTGCCTCTTTATTCTGTGTTCTTCACAACAAGAATTAAATTCATCATAAGTGAATTCACCACCTTTATCTGATCTCATAAATTTAATCTTCAAACCTATCTCTGTCTCAACCATAGCCTTAAAGATCTTGAACTTTTCTACTGCTTCAAATTTATCCCTTAAGAAAGTAACCCATACCATTCTAGAATAATCATCAATGAGTAACATGAAATACTTGTAACCTTGTAAACTTCTAACCTTGGAGGGACCACACAAACCAGTATGCACAAGCTCTAACAATTCATTTGAACAATGCTTTTTACTCCAAAATGAAATTTTGCTTTCCCAACTAACATTCCTTGCATATTGCATTAGTAGGTTTCACCAACTTAGGTAGATCTCTCACATCCTTAGTGGAACTTATCTTGACAATATTATCAAAGTTAACATGACACATTCTCCTATTCCATAACCAAATTTCATGAATTTGAGCAATCAAACAACTTTTATTAGCAACACTCAAGTGAAAGATATTACCTTTTGTATTTGTACCTAATGCAATTACATTTTCTAAACTCAATATTCTACACTTTCTATCTATAAACTAAAGATTGTATCCCTTATCAACCATTTGACCAACACTCAAAATATTATGCTTCAAGCCTTCCACATATAGAACATCATTAGTATTATGCTTACCATCAAGAGAAATGTATCCTCTTCCATGGATCACACCAACTGTATTATCACCAAATCTCAAAACACCACCATCACACTTTTCCATGCTTACAAACTTACTTTTATCTCTTGTCATATGATGTGAACATCCACTGTCAATTACCCATTCATCCTTCTCTTCAATTCGAGCAGCTAGGGCTTTCTCCAAATTTGTACAACTAGAAAATTTAGTAGATATAAAATTATTTTCTCTAGCAACAATAAATACCCATTCATCATCATTTCTATTTCCTTGATCAGATTCATCATCTGTCACACTTTCATCAATAGTATAGTAACACTTTTTCTGAAATCTAGGCTTGTTATGTTTTGGATAAGCAACTCTTTCTGGACACCTTGATGCAAAATGACCTATCTTATTGCAAGAACAACATTTAAGAGGAAACTTTCCTTCATACTTACCTTTTCCTCTTGGTACTCTTTTGACAATAAGTGCTTCCAACTCTTCTAGCTCTTTTTCTTCTTCTATCTATCTGATTTCATCCTCATACTTGAATGTAATTCTATATGAACTTTCACCTAGATCATATCTCTGTCTATCTCTTCCAGAAGTAGTAGACTTAAATGTAGATTCAACCTTAGGAAGGGCATCACAAAATTTGCTCAACTCAAAAGTAGTCAACTTACTAACCAATGTATCTCAGGTTATGTTTGTTATAGTCTTGAGCTCTTCAATAGCACTAGCTTTGACTTTGTAAGAATCAGGCAGGGATCTAAGAACTTTAACAACAATCTCAGATTCTTCTATCTTTCCACCAACACATCTAATACTACACACAAGTTCATTTACTCTTTGCATGAAAGTATTAATATTCTCATCATCTCCTGTTCTCAACTTTTCATATTTCCCTTTCAAACTATACAACTTAGCAATCTTCACATTAGCATCACCTTCATACAAGGTTTCCAAAATTTTCTAGATCTCATGAGCAGTCTTTAGATCCATAACATTTTTCATCTTGGAATTAGTAAAAGCACTCAACAAAGCTTCCTTAGCTCAGATATTATACTTAGCATCACTGATCTCAGCAGAAGTAGTAGGACCATTCTGTGGAATAATATACATATTACTTTTTATGCTTTAGTAGGGTTCACCAATGCATATTAGATGGCACTCCATTCGAGTCTTCCACAAAGAATAATTTGTTCCATCAAATCTTAGACTATCCTTCTTGTAACTTGCCATCCTAGATCACCTTAAGTTGTTAAACTTCTTCCAAGGAACCTGCTCTCATACCAATTGTTGGAAAAAGAAGGGTAGACAATTGAGAGGGGGGAGGGTGAATTAGTTGTCCCAAAACTTAAAAACTTATTCAACTTATTAACATTATTCTCAGATCTGATTATTAACCATGAAAATAGAAATTAACAACACATCAAAAACACACATAACACCAAGATTTTTTACGTCGAAACCCTGTTAGGAGGAAAACCATGGTGGAGGTCAATCCTCAAGTTTATACCCTATTAAAAGTATAAGAAAATGAAATATGGGGAATGCACATGCATTCAAGAATACTACCTAGAGATCACTACTCAAATACAAAGGAAGACACACTATCTTACAAAGAGATTCAGATGAAAGCCATCCACAGGGATTTGAACTGAGAAAATAGCATCTACCAATTCCGGGTTACAGTTCTAGTTAAGCGCATGAACAATACTTCACTCTTTTACACACTTCACCTTTATTCTCACTCTACTCTACCTTCAAATGATTTAGAACATTATTCACACATACAAACACACGAGCATCCACTAGCATACATTCACACCTCTACAATTGCTCTTATATATCTACAACAAGAAAATTCATCCCTTTATGTTAGCCTCAATAAAAATAATAAAATGAACATAAACTATTGGCCCAAAACATTAAAAATTAACAATGCGAATCAACCAAAGTTGGCCACAACTTTGGGAGGACCCAAAACAACATCTCCAACACAAAAACACTTTAATTAAATTCTCCTCAAAGATCCACAACATGCTTCAACACCTTGTCAGCCAAGAACAAGAAAAATATGAACACGCAAGAGAAAATCACCAACCACGATCACATCGATCAATGCAAATGTGCAACAAAGATAGAGCATGATCTAGAAACATCCAAAAGCATCACAAACCAATAGAGAAGCATCCACCATAACTAAGATAACTGAAATAGCCTCATCTTCAATCAGGAGCACCAACAGAAAAATTGTCAGAATGAAAATATTCATAACTCGATCAAATCCTCATGCAGATCTTTGAAACTCAATGTGGATAAACTAGATACACTTAACAACAAACCCTTTAGTCCTCAACCTCTGATCATCAACATACAAAACATACCACCATACTAAACATTACTTCATGATTAACAACTTGCAACTCATTTAATTACAATTTTCTCAATATCCTCAACATATACAACTTCAAATCAGTTAATGCTAATAGTGTTGACATCAATGACAACCACATATCAGCAAAAAAAATGAAACATCTAACAAACACGTGTCCTTTCTTTCAAATGGGACCCATTAGCACGTGAAGGCATTAAGTGCTAGGTTTTAATTGAACAATGATGGTGATGAGATGTCGTGGGTTGATCTTGATTGTTCCTCACTAGCCCATAGAGGACCTAAAAACATCTCTTGTCTCTCAATGAGGAAGCGGGGATGCACCACATGGTGCAATCCAAGCCATAAAAGGAACAATAATTTGATGGGAAATAATTTGAAAATATTTTGACATAAGTATTATAAAGCATTAACTCTTGGGATAATAAAGAGTTATTTGAGCACATCGTTAATTGAGGGATGAGATGTTATAATCTTGGTCATTTGTAAGATCTGAAGGATATGCACTAAGGTGGATGGATTGAAAGGTAAAGAGCATGCATGCTAAGGGTACCAAATTTAATCTAGGTGGCTCCCCACCACCCTGTTTCCATAAGATGTGCACGGGTTAATCTTAGAGGGAAACATGAGTTGGCACATAGCCATTTTTAAATCTCACGAGGATAATGGAGCCCACAGGATGACTTGGAAAAAGATCGACATGGCATAATATGATTGGTTAGCAGTAATAGTCAGTTATGGTTAGATTTTCAAATTAGTTTGACTCAATTTGAGTTGTTTGATGGGCCATCTCACTGTAGGATCAACAACTGGAATTTGAAGTTCAAGATTGAGGCTAAGTGAGTCATTCTAGTTCACACAAGCGAATAGTAATGGCAGATATGAAATCGAACTACCAAATTGGTCTACTTTAATACCAAGAAAAGCTTATTTTAAAGCATAATTGCAATTCATTAAAGCATTCTACGTGACTAAGGATTTTTGGCTACTCGTTCAAGCTCGTTTGCATCCAAAATTAGGGTTTTCAAAGTGTCTGCCAAATAGTAAGTAAAATCAACACTTTGTGTCTAAATTGCTTGCAAATTTGCTAAGAGTTCTCATTATGTCATATTGTCAATAGATTCTCTAGTTTGTTTGCATTTATTTTAAGATTTGATGTTCAATTTGAATGAATAGTTTTTCAAGTCTTGTTGTTTCTTTGCGTCAAACTAGTACTCTAGTCATAGGTTTCTAATTCTCTGAGAATTAAAACCATATTTTGCAAGAAACCCTAAAACCATGGCACCTCCATGAGCCCAAACTTCAAGATAAAAGAAGAAAAGACACCTTTCCCAAGACCTTGCTGACCAATTAAAACTCTCAACATCTGATAAACCCAAGGGTCAGTTGTTTTTCCAAGGCACTCAAATTGTAGAGGGTCTCATTGATAAATAGTGCACTATAAAAGATGCTACACTACCTTATACTATATGGGAACAATTTAGTTATTGGTTTGGAAGTAGAAATTATGGTATACCCATTGGTAACCCTTGGAGATTAGACATGGGAAAACTAGTAGTGCCTAATTTCTACATGGATATTGAACTTTTGAGGGCAGTGGCTACAAATTATGGCCCAATCTCTAACTTTGTAAGAACATATGTTGACATTGAAATGGTAAGGTCACTAGGGATGAAATTGCTGAGGTATTTAGTATAACTAAGTGAAGTGGAGATATGGTAAAGATTGATAAGAAGGAACTCAAAGTTGATTATAAGAAAATAAGACATACCTTCAAGATATCAGTGTTGTAGCATTTTCTAGCATTTGTGAAGGGAAAATGAAAGGTTCTTCTAGGCCTATCAGATAAAGAGTCTTTCCCTATAAATTACTTTATGACATACTTCTAAAGGACATTCTATTATTTATGCCAAATCTTAGGGTTTGATCCAACTACTAGCATGCCAATGGCTAAAATGTATATGGTTGCTCATATCCAACACCCCACCTACAATACACTTTATGAATTTGGGTCATACTTGGTCGAGAGGATGCATGAGAGCCTGATTCCTTTGAAGAATGGAAATGATGGGGTAAGATTCTAGTGGTATTCATTGTTCATTCATATGTTTCTATAAAATGGCATTGGATTTTTTGGCAAGGATATGACATTAATAAAAAAGAAGGGTGGTATGGATTTTCCTGTCCAATGTTGGACTAGAATCCTTGATAGGAATGATCACAAATCTAGTTTTGTGGTGTTTGAGAATATTTTTGTTTTAAATTTGAGGAGGGACCTAATTTTGGATATGCCACAAATACTTCCAACATTGCATGATTTCTTGAGGCCTAAGGATAGGAGGCCTGATTTGAATATTGAACATAATTGGGAAGATGTGATTCCATACCCTAGCTATACAATTATTAGAGTTTATGACACAAGTGTAGCACCACACATATTTCGAAGAGATGTGGCACTAAGCATTGGTTTCCTTGAAGTGATGTGGTAGCTAGCCGATGTAGAAGACAACCACTTGAAATATTAGAGGAGGGGAACCTTTTTCCCTACATACACTATTTTCTCATATTTTGTCATGAAGGATGAATGATTGAGTAAAATTTTTAACGTCCTCAAACCATTGTAGATGAAGAGAGTTAGAGAAAGGAATCATGATCTTTAGGGTTTTCATGGCAGGAATTAAGGTTGAGATCAAAATCCCTAGGTTCATCCATAAATTTTACTTTCCTGAGCATATAATCAGGAATATTTTTAATTTCCAAAGATAGGATGTGTTGATGCCAAAATTTGGCAAGGAAATAGCCCTTTGTGGGAAACTCAGTTTCTAGGGGACCTATTGCTAAAACTGAATGACCTCTAGCTTTTTTATAGAAGTTGTCTTCTTCTATAATGGGGATTTGGAAAGGGAAACTGAAGAAGATATATAAAAATAAAGGATAATCTAAGGTGATGTGCCAAGACTTAATAATAGGCATGATAAATCATAGATCTAAGGGCCTAATTGGTATTTGTAATGTCCCAGAAAGGCAAGAGCTAAAGATTAAAGTATAGATAATCCATTCATTGACATAAAATAACATTGCATACATTCCTACTACCAAGAAGAGTCATAAGACATGATCTAGACCAACAAACTTGCATTCAATTTATAGAAGTTCTCAAATGAAATATCCAGACAATAGCGACACAATCTAAAGTTAATCAAATAGCATAAAAGAACATAAAGTCTAAACAATTGGCACAATCTGAGAGTCTTTGCAATAATGAAAACACAATAATAAAGGCCTGGTGTCTTTTCCAAAATCAGTGTTCTTTCTGTGAGACCCTTGAACCCTTCCTATGAAACAAAGAGGAGTATATATAGCCAAATGCTCCCACCGCCTTGGCGAGCAGTAATAGAAAAGATTTGGGAATCTTTAGCAATGATGCAAAATCAAAGATTCCTCCCATCCATAGTAACAAAAATACTTTAGCCAACGTATCTAGTCACTCCAAGTCCAGGTGCATCCTCTGCAAATGATGGAAGTGGTCTAGTAGAGCCTCGTGCATACAAGTGTTTCCATTTGAGGTAGGTAGTTAAAACATGTGGCAGAAACTACAACTTGTAGTTCACTTCATCCTCTATGTTGAATTAGTGTGCACATAAGAAATGTGTGGCAGCATTTCACTGCCTACGGTTGTTATTTCATTCCTTCGCTGAAAGCTTGCGCAAAGCAGACATATAGCAAAATTTGCACTGCATACGCCGATCATGGGGCCCACCAAATTTTGTGGGAATGGGAGCTACATGGCACATGAGTAGGGCCTGATGAGGAAGCAAAAAGGAAACAATGAAAAATCCTGTTGTGACGACACATGGGAGCATTTTGGGGAGCTGACGGAAGAGAAAAGAGGAAATGTGTTTAGAGTGTAGGGAGTAGACAAGTGGTAGCATTCACGGTACAAATCAAAGAAAGGGGCTAAAGGCAATTTTTGAAGGCATAGGCCGACACTTAGACAAAATAAAAACCCAAAGGGAGCATGGTGAATTTTGAATTCATGGCTTCTGGCAACTAATAGGGGTGTTTCACTTTGAGGAACATGGAACCCAAAATTTTCTTTGGCTCGTAGACTAGAGCGCCATCCATTGGTGACAAGATTAGAGCTTGTAAAGGGATTCCTACAGAGGAAACCAGTTGGCTTTGGATGGTCTCTCTAGTTTGCGCAAATTCTCATGCACTCCACCTAGGTTGATTGTTTCTTTATGAGGCAACGCATGAGGTAAACTAGCCCCTGCTTCACAACGGAATAGTAGCTACACAAGTGGATGGATGACCCCTTCAATGTCTGCCATAGTAGGAGGATGGCTTAAACTCTAGAAAAAATTTAGGTCTCGCTCCTCTTCAATTCTTTCTACAATCTTTTTGGCGGTGGCTATCGACCCATCTTCAAAAAATGGAGATGGAAGACCCAAATTGCTCAGCCGAGAGAGATTTTCTCACATGTCGTTGATAGTTTGGTTTAAGGTAGCCATAGATGCTTTAGTCTGTTGCAAGGCCAAGTGGCAATGAATGGATTTTTTTTCCATTTGAACAACAACATCTCGATCCTTGATTCTTGTCATGGCTAGGTCTTCATGAGAGAACGAATATAGATTGGTGACAAGACTCTTTGCTTCCAAAACCCCCTCTGAGATGAACTATGATAATTGCTTGATTATTCATGGACCTCCTGGCTCAATCTGGTTGCCTTTGAGATGAACCAGAGTGTTGGCTGTAGAGTTAGGTAGAATGTTTTAACCCTTTCCCAATAAGAAATATATATCTACCGAACCAACAACATGAGGTCTGGTTGTGCAAAGGAAGCCTGGAGAGAACTCTTGAGGGAAGATATTTTTGCATCATTTGAGTTAATAACTTTTGTTAATTCCACATTATTTCCTCTTGCGGCTGCCAGTTGCTCCCTGAGGCTACTTATTTCATTCCGCCATTCTTCCTCAGCCCGAGAGTGGTTTGCCAATGCTTTGTTAAGAGAGGACTTTTCTTCCTGAAGCTCCTCCCTTTCTTGTAGATTTTTGTCTGTTAAGATCAATTGGCCTTGATACTTTTGGTTCCTTTCCCATAACAGGTTGAGTAGTATGGGGTCAATGGCCTAGGACTTATTGAGCTTCTCGTAGAGCTTGCTCTATTCTAACTCCTCCATTCGCACCTTCTCATGCAGGTGTGCAACCTTAGCTTCTAGTGATTTCTCTTTCTTTTCTAGGAAACTGACTTGTTCCCTTATCAACTTTAGCTGCTCCTTTTTCTTCAATTGATGGCTAGACTTGAGAAATTCGGTCGTCACTACTTATTGTGTTTCCTCCATGAGCTCCACCTTATCCTAAGGTTGGGCCGCAGATAGATCAAGTCCCATGGCATGCATGTCATAATCGCTTAGGAGCATCTCCCCCTATGGTTTGGCAATGTTTGGGTACATGGTGGAAAAATTTAGCACCGTTTTCTCTTCAATGTAAACTGTATACACTTTGGACTCTGCTTCCTTCTTTCCATCTTTTGCTCTTTGTTTTTGGATCCTGAGGGCTTGCATTTTCTTTGTGGCTTCTCCCTGAGATATGAATTCAAATGGTGACTGAACTAGTCCACCAGCAATAGGTGCACTGGGAGGCAAGGCAAAAGGAAATACCTATGTAGCAACCCCTTGCATTTTCTTTGGTGGGAGGTTGACAACTTTTGGGGAGAAAAAGGGGACCTGCCATAGTTCAGTTTGCAAGATGGTGGAAGGGCTCATTAGTTGCGGTGATGAGGTAGTCATAATTGATTCTATTTGCTAGGAAAGTTGGGTTGGATCCAAGGTAGCAGAGGCAATAGGAGTGTTGATGGTGGTTGAGCCTTCAACAAGTGAGGCATGGAGAAATTGAGTGGCGGAAGTAGGTGTGAAAGTCCGTGGAGGTGTTAAGATAGATTTCCCAGCTTGGGTGAATTGGGAGAAACCTATCAAAAATAATGTCACAGGGGTAGGAAAGGAAAGGTTGACACTTGCAATAAGAGGTGTTGTAGGAATGGAAGAGGACACCAGAGATTGTGAAGTAAGAAAGCGGAAGCAAAAGTTACCTATTGACTGGACATTGGTGGTGCTTTGCTTGTCACCGACTACCTACTCACTTTGGGCTCTTGGCCTGCTGCAAGCACATGACTTGCAATGACTTCTTGTGATCCCTCACTTGGGAAAGCTTCAGTCCATTGTCATTTAGTGGGTGGGGAATCCTCGATTTCCATAGTCTCTATAGTTTTTGGTTGTTGTTGCTAGGGAACTTTGGTCATTGTTGAGGCCCAAGTGAGTGTCTGTGAGGATTACGACACATTCAATCACACATTTGAAGCGGCATAGGTAGGTTGCCCTATAGATTTCATCTTTTGCTGGGTGGAGATCGTTGGGGTATCAACTTCCTCCTCCAATTTCTCTTCTTCTTCATTAGGACTATTGCCACCACTTCTACTTGAGTTGGGAGCAGAATGCTCCTCATCCCATAGCCTCTCAAACTCTTTATCTTCATCTATGTCATCATAAGGTGCATGAGACCATTTTATCTCCTAGTGATATATCCAGAAGGATTTGATCTTTTCATCAGTCCATTCTTCCTCATCCTTCAACTCATTGTACATAGCCTTTCCCATTTTATAGTTTTCATCATAATCTCCCATCGAGAAATAGAAATTATGCCATGGTGGCCTGCTATCTTTTGTAGGGATATGAACCAGGTCAACCAATAGATCATCTTTATCCTCTAGCGAGCTGTGTCTTCACTCCCAGTAAGGCCAAGGGCTATGGGTTACCTTGAGGTGATCATATGGTAAATCATTGAATGGGTTATAATCCCATCTGTCATAGATCATTACTACCCCCAAATGATCTAGTTTATCTTGTAGAAGAAGGTGTGTATGCTTTTTTTTCATGGCTACCATTTTGAAATTCTATAGACAGGTGAATAATCCCTTTCTCTCGACCTTCTTGCTGCTGTAAAAGGTAATATCGATAACACACGCTTGCTAGAACATTCTGAGAGCCAACACTCGATTAGTGACACATACCATAAGGCAAAAGGGTTCTTCAGTGAAGCCCTGCATTTGGATGAATGTGAAATATGCTCTGAAAAAAGAATCACATTTAGGAACAAAAATATGCATAAAATCTATTTGAGTTATTGTGAGCCTATTAGCACACTCCTCTCCTAATAAATCTTGCAAAATCGGGGTCAAAAAATGATCTAAAAATGCATAATAATCAAAAGTGGAAGAGAGGAGAGGGGTCCAGATAGAAACTAGCTTTTTCCTCCTCTTTTCATCAAAGATGGACAACTCCATACACTCAACAAAGAAATTAGGGTTTTGGTATAAAAACATGTAAGCAAGATAAGAGACAAATTTAAACTTTTGTTCAGTTGGGTATTTTCCAATTTTCTCTAACATCTTCTTTGATAGGAACTCTTTGAAATCATACTAGAAATAAGATTTTTGGTAGTGGAATTGCAAAGCTAGGTCCAATTGAAAATACTGCACCTCTTTTTCAGTGTCCAGACCAAAAACAAACAGTATCATTAAAAAGGAATCTTGTAGGTCTTCCTTAAAAGCTTCGTACAGAGCAAGAACTACTGGTGGATTCCCACATTTTGCCTCTATTCTTTGTTGAAAAATTCTTGAGCCTATTTCGTGGTGTTCCATATATCATTTACCTTTTTAGGATTGAAATTCTCCAATGCCATTCCTCTTTGCACGAGGTCTGGAATACATAGCATATTCCAAATGGCGGCCAAACTGATGTTAGCTGAAAGATTATGGCCCTCAATAGTGTTGGTACTCAGATTGAAATGCCTAATGGTTGTATCTACCAACTCTGGATAGTAATGTACAGATGGAACCATATATTAAGGAAACCTACTAAACCATATCTTCTACATGGATGACATTGGCCTTTTGGAAACCTTCATGCATGCATAGGAAGATTCCCTCAACCCTTTGGGGTTTCTTGCAACTAAGGGATCATGACCATTATCCCAATCTTCATGAACTAGGCTCTAGTCTCTGTAGACCTTGGGCTTGTCTAGCCACCTTGTGTTTTTCCCATTCTGGCCTGTCGAGGATACCTGGCGTAGCATAAGAAATATCATCAAAGACATTAATTGGCTATGCTCTTTGCAGAGCTTTAGCCAATTCTTGAGATGCTATTGGCCTAACCCCTTGGCTTGAACTTTTTGCCATTGTTACTCTATGGGAAGCTTTCTGCTTAGAAATCCTCTACAACTTTACTTTGGCTCTTGGCTTTGCTCTAGAACTTTTAGTTTTTGCTTTCAGTAGTGTTCTTAAGAGAAAACTTTTAAGTGCTTTAAAACTTTTACATGCAATATTTAGTGATCTTTTCTCAAAGGTGGTAGATGAGAATCACCTTTTTTAAATTTTAATGCGGCTTGTACCACTGGACCTTTGGCTTGGGTGGAAATGAATTATTGTTATTTTGATTTGACAAGAATTCATAAATATAATTAGCAACTACTTGTACTGGATGATTTTCTTGGAACTTGAGTTGATGCTTTGCAAGAAGCTTAAGCCTTTGTATGCACTTGCAATTAATATCTTTAAAAGAATGATTAGGATGAAGATGTGCTTAGTATTTTAAAAGATATTAATTCTACCTTGGAAAATGCAACATGCCTGGAGGATGACACCTCAGTCCTTGGTCGTACTTAAAACTGCTGATTGCTGCCAATAGTTTAGGCTAATTAATTAGCTTTCATCAATTTTGGCATGCAACAAATCATACTTAGCAGACACAACTGGGTGGTAATTTTGAGTGAGCTTGGGCACAACCTTCAAGTTGGTACTTGATTAACATCACTTTTATGGAAAGCAGATTAATATGCTTTTCCTTGCTTTTTCTATAAATAGGTCTCTCCACAATAGTGAAATCACACTTAGTGATTTGAGCAGAAGTGGTGTTAGGCAATTGGCATAGTAGTTTAGCATTTGTAGTGTGTAGCATTCTTATAGGTTAGACTTAGGTGTTTTGCAGGGATAGTTCTATAGTTTTTGTAGAAGTCTAACAAGATGGATACCCCAATTAGGCTAGTGTCGCACAAGTCTCAAACTACCTTCCTAGGAGAAATTTCTACTAGGTGGTTAAAGAGGATGACGAAGAATAAGCATTTCCTATCAATTATAGCTATAAAGTGGGTCTGGGGATGGGACTACCTTGAGTAAGGGGACAAGTATCGAGTTAACACTAATGTTCACTCACACTATTTTTCCTCCATGCTAGATGTAGGAATTCCCAAGCCATTAATTCTTCATCTAGTGAAGGAATTCTTTCCCAAGAAATACCTGAACAGCCTTGGTGAGGTTGTTACAAATGTTGCATATGGTGGGGGAATCCCGACTGCAAGTGACCTTCAGAGGTTTATGGAAGAGGATGTTTTCATGCCATGGCTACCATTTTTGAGTGGTTTTCACCTAAAGATACGAGATGAGCACCATGAGAAGTTCACTTGAGCCCTTCACTTCTTGTTCCATATTTACAATGTGGTGCCATTCTACAATATCGACTGGTATACAAACTTTAGGAACTTAGTGTTCCCTCCTCCAACCATTGCTCTATTGGATGACACTGCCACTACTCTTATGGATGAGGATACTATGGACACTACCATCGACGAGACCATTGTTGCTACTCATGCAGTGAATTGAAGACCTATTTCTCTCTTTTCCTTGCTTTCAAAAAACTCATAATAATTAGTTTCCTTTTGTATACATGCCTGGAAAAGGCTCTCTTGTAATATATAATAGAAGCAGGATACATATACGTGGCCTTCTGAGCCATTTTGAATTGTAAATATAAAAGTATATATATAATAAAAATATATCGTTATGGTTATCTCATTGTCTTCTCCTAGTTTTTCCACTGGGTTATTTTTCCTTTTCAGCATGTATGTATGAATCTTAGCTTTGCATGAGGGTGTTTAATTTTTTCTCTATTTAGCTATGATTTTATTTCTCTCACTTTCCGCTATAATGGGTCATTGCTTCCTTTAGCCACAAACTACAAGATAAAAATAAAAAAACTGACTAGCCAAAACAAAAAGGAAAGAAGGAAAAAGCATATTTACATATTTACATGCTTATAGAGAGCAAGCCTAATTAAATAATTTCAAATTGATTTCATTTACTAGAATCCCCAATGCTTCTTCTTCCATAGTCTCTAACTTGTATGCATTGTGTTCCTTGCACTGAATTATCCTAAATGGTCCTTCCCAAAGGCTATCAAAATTACCATGCTAACCCGGTTTAGCGGCCCTTTTGTTATATTTTAGCACCAAGTCTTGAAACTTTAGGCCTTGGTTGGATGCTTTCTTGTCAAACCATCTTTTAACCACTTGTTGGCAGTTAGTCTTTTTAGTTAGGGACTTTTCCCTTTTTTCTTGTATCTCTAGCAACTTAGCTAACCACACCTCCATCACACCATTCTGCTCCACTTCCAGGGATTTTGGCAATTACAACACTAGAATCTCTATAGAGATAGGCAATAATGCCTCTTTTTCATAAACTAGCTCGTACGGTGAAGTCTTGAGGACCTGCTTTGGAGTTGTGTGGTCACCCAGAGTGATGCTCAAATATTTTTGTGCCACTCTCTTTGATATTTTGATCCAATTCTTTTGAGGAGTCAGACCAAATTCTTGTTTGTTGATTCAGCTAGGTTGTTCCACTATGGGTAATAATTTTATGATGTTTTAAGGAATATTCCATGTGTAAGCATGAATTGACTTACAATGGAGCCTAGGAAAGCTTTAGCGTTGTTGGAGATTATGGTTTTGGGTGAGCCAAATCTTGTCACTAATTCCTCTAAGAAATCCATAATCTTTGTGTTCATCACATTCTTGAGTGGTATGGCCTCGGTCCATCTTGTGAAGTAATATGTGGCCATTAAGATCCATTTATGCCCTACATTAGAAGCTGGGTTGAGGAGCATTACAAAATTCTTTGTCCTCCTGGCAAAGAACTAACACTTTTTGCAAGTCTTCACTAGGGGATAGGAATCATGGAATAGTGTTGGCCAAAAGTAACCTACACACATGATCTTGATGGAGGTAGTCTTTGAGGAGAAATGTTCACCTGCAGGACTACTATGGTAGGTGTCGAGGATCTTCCTTGCTTTTTCTATGGTAATACATAGCAATAGAATGTCGTTGAAATTTCTCTTGAACAAGATTCCTTCGATGAGTGTGGATCCACTATTTTGCAGCTGATAGAATCCCCTTTTTTGAGAAGGAAGGCCTAGCGGGTACTTTATTGTATGCATAAACCTTACTCTATCTGCTAGCCAACAACCTTCGGATTCTAACCCATTTGTTAGGAGTAGTTCCAGTTGCTCTTCTTCAAGGTCCACTTCCTCGTTATGTACCAAATATTCGCATAGTCCTCTTCCTCAGACAGTTTTGGTGGGTTTTATTTCAATGTCATATTCGAGGATCTTGGTGATCCAATTAGCTCTTTTCTATGTATTTTCTCCCTCCATGATGTATTCACACACACTAGAATGCACGAAATAAACAATCACCTTATTGAAGGAGATTAGATGGTAGAATTTCTTAAGTCCTTTCATTATTAAAAATGCATGTATTTCGACAAAATTATAATTCATCTCATATTCCTTTAGGGTATGGGAGTGAAATGCTATCAAATTTTCTCCTTTTCCCTCATTATCTTTCTGAGTTAAAACAGTAGCAATGCTTGATTTACTACTTAATACATACATCATAAAGTCCTTTGATAAGTCTGGGTTAACTAGAATAGGAGTGGAAGAGATAGCATCCTTGACCTTTTCAAAGGCTTCTATGGCTTCTTTTGTCCATTTGAATATTTGACCCTTTTTCAGCATCAGGGTAATTGGCCTGATTATTCCTGCAAAATCATAAATAAATTTTCTAATGCAATTTATCTTCCCCAAGAAGGATTGAATTCCTTTCTTATTGACCAGAAGAGGAAGCTCTTTGATGGATTTCACTCACTCGGGATCAATTGAAATTCCTTCTTTGGACACTACGTGCCCTAGTGGTTTGCCTTACAATACTTCGAAGACACTTTTTTTGGGTTCAAGGATATCCTGAACTCATAGCATTTCTTAAATACCATCTTAAGGTGATCAAAATGATCATCCTTGGATTCAGAAAAAACCATCAGATCATCTAAATAGATTAAGATAATCTTATTAATCAATTCACTAAAAGCGATATACATTTCCCACTCAAAAGTAGCTCCGACATTGGAGAGGCCAAACAACATTTTGGAATATGAAAACGTCCCCCACTTGGTAGTGAACATTGTCTTATGTTGCTCCTCCTCTTTGACCTGGATCCGATTGTAACCAGAGAAACCATCCAACAAAGAGAACATCTCTGATCCTACCACTATTTGAAGGATTGAAGCCATCAAGGGTAGTGGGTAATGATCTTTTAGGGATGCTCTATTGAGGTCTCGTTAATCCACATATAGGTGAATATCTCCATTTTTCTTTCGAACTAGAACCAAGTTGGATATCCATGTGCTATGATTTATTGAAAATACAATATGTGACTAGATTAGATTTGTTAGCTCCTATGCCATTAACACTTGAATATTTGGGTTCACTGGCCTCTGCTTTTGTTGGACAGGTTTTGCACCTTCTTCAATTGTGTGTTGGATGATGTTAGGATTATATCCCTTTAGATCATCATAGGACTAGGCCACCACTACTTAATATTTATCATAGAAGTTGATAAGCCTTTCTTTATTGCGATGTGGGACGTCCTTGCCAACTTTGAGCTTTCTTCCATCCCTGACCCATAGGTCTGCATAGTTGCTTTTGTCTACTACAAACTTTCATTTGTCATTTCTTGCATCATCACAATCGAAAAGGTTTTCAGCTGTGACCAACCCTTTTGGAAGCATGTTGGACTTTAGTTGAATGATTTTCCCTTCATAGGCTTCAACGATTTTAGGTTGAAGCTAGTCAACAAATTTTCCTGATTGCTAGATGAACAAGGCAATGTGTTCATCACTATCAAACACCTACCAACTTTGATCATTATTGGGAATCGTTGGTCGGACTATTACTTTTACAAAGTGTTTTTTTGTGAATGAGATCAGAGGTAGGATCAAATTGAGATCTGATTGATGCCATGCAATCAACTTTTGTATTTTATTCTCAAGGTACCATCCTAATGTTGAAGGCTTCAAAACCCTCCATCAGGTCCCAAACTTGGTGCCTATAAGATCACATGTGGACATTCTTGGCCACAAAAATTCCTTGGACTTTATTGACTACTAGTTTGAAATCTTTGAACACCATCAATTTTTTACTTCCCATCCATTCTGCAAGGCTGATACCTTGTACTAGTCCTTCATATTTAGCTTCATTGTTTGAGCAAGTGAACTGGAAGCGAAAAGACCTGTCTTTTTATTTTTTGGGGAAATTAAACATATCCCAGCTCCTACATCTTGCTCTGTCAAAGTGCAACATTCATAGTTCAAAGGCTTGACCACCTCTAGATTCTTGAAAAACCTTGGGGAGTACTTGACCTTCATCATAGATGACATAGGTGCCCAACCTAGTAGCATGGTAGTTGTCGAAAGGGTTGGTGTCTATATGTTTCCTCAACATAACATCTTCTTGATCATCCTAATCTTTGATCACTCTTTCATCTTCTAGTAGTTCCATGCAATACATCTCTTGCTTCATGATAGAGGTATGCACAACTTCAAAATTGATCATGGCTTCATTTGCTACATGTTTTGAATGTAAAGCTTCAAATTATATCTTCATGTTTGCACCATTCTTGGTTCTAAGGATTAAATGCAACCAGTCCAAGGACGGGTATCCACCTACTTTTGAAGTAAATTCTTTGGATATAGATAGAGGCTGAACATGGGGGGAACATCTATGATCATAGTGTCTTGTGGAACAATGATGCTAGGGAAAGAAAATAGAGTCAAGGGGAGTGCTTTGATGACACCTATGGTTTTGACTCTATTTCCATCAAGTTGCATCACTCCTCTTTTTAAGGGTTCATAGTTGATTCCTAATGCTTTAGCTATCTATTTAGGAATCACTGTAGTGCTAGCACCAGAATCAATCATGGAATTGTGCAATAATTTCTCCTCTATAATAATATTTAAGAATAAGGGTTGGGGTTTTGGCTTACCTTTGACTTTAGTAGGGGCTTTTGATGTGCCATTTGTAAGAACTTTAGTAAAAGATGGTGGATCAACAACTTTTTCTTTGGGAAATTGCTCCATCGGTGTTGCGCTTACGTCTTCCTGAAGAGCCTTTTTTAATAGCATCTTCTGCTCTGGGATAACTAGAATATCCCATAGAGACACATTAGTGGATGATTTCTTCAATTGTTCAACCACATTGAAAGGTGGTGGATTCAGAGGTTTTTGCTCCTTTTCTCTTGTTATAATAATTTCCTTCCATGGCTGATATTGTGGTAGCACTGTGGAGTCATTGGGCGTCTAGTCAGAAGCACTTTTAGGTTGTGAACTGACTAGTTGTGGGGTGACTGGTTCACCTGTGAATCTCCTCTTTGATCTAGCGTTATAGCCAAATTGTACTTGTAGTGTTTTGGATGCGGGTGCATCATTGGCAAACATCACCTCTTTTTCTTCCATCCATGAGAAAAGTGTGTGATTTGGAGCAATGTTCACTTCTTGCTCTAGTGAAATCCCTTGCATTTGCATGGTGAGCATCGCATTGTCCATTTTTGAAGTATACACATAGCTTCCTGGGTTTGATGTTGTGGCTTGGCTGCATTGCTCTACCACCTTTTTTTGTTAGTTGCCTCATGGGAAATTTTGGGGCATATGTGAATCATCGCAAGGGAAGCACCAGGGGTTGGTGTTATCCACTAATTTTGTTGCCCTATAGTCAACTCCCTATTCGAGCTTACATGCTGCCACAATAGTGGTTTACACTTTCTGGGAGATCCTGATTTTTGCTGAAATCACATATTTTTAGAAAATATAATGATTTAAGCATTGAAAAGTTCCATTTAAAGGATTCCAATTGAATAGGGTTTGATCAAACCACCTTAGACCAAGCCCCCTTGGATAGAACCCTGCTAGTTTTAAACCATACCTATAACGAAGTCTCATTTACACCTATCAAAATGTTGATAAAAAACCACATTTTATTTACCTTTTGGGGGATCAAATGAATTCATTTAAAATTTATTTTTTTGTAAGTATGCATTCCTTATTATAAGCTTCCAAAAAGTTATAATTATAATTAAATTTAATTTGACTATTATATTTATTTTTTATTTCTTGTGAATGTAGGTTTTTCACAGAAAATCAATCTCTATTCTACACATGTGGAAAAATAGAAGATTATCAATTTTTTTTTTTGAAAAATATGAGTGCACCAGATATTGGAGTCCTTGATCCAACAAAAAAAAATAAAAAAAATTGATACATACAAAAAAATTTATGCGTTACACGATCTCGCTATGTCTAAATTGTAATTGGTTTGACTTTGAAACTTGATTAAAGAAAACATATTTAATAAAAAACTATCTAACCAACTGGAAGCACTAGATATTGGAGTTAAAAATCTAAATACGAAATAATTATAATTTTATGCTTCATGGATAAAAATTTATGCGTTATACAGTGAGCGTCACTTTTTTTAAAATGTTCTTTTCTGAAAAAAACTAGTTTTCGAGGGAGATGGAAAAAGAAGTGCAATCTGATTCCAAAAAAAATGAAAAAAATATATTTAGAATCTACAAACAAAATTTCATGAAACTCTAGTTTGCATCATCTTCAAATTCCTCATGGTTTAGCCGCTATAGGTGCTCAAAAGTGAAGATTTAGTTGAAAAAAATTATTTCAGTGTCCAGTTTGGCCAAAAATTGTAAACCACTATTATGGGATCACCCATTATAGTTGCTCTATAGTGGAGTGGGTATCAATACAATTTGATTTGTTGTTTGTGCCTATAGATTCAGGCGAGCACCTCCCAAGAACTAGTTTTGTTGGTAGGAGGACCTTCTACCTTGATAATTTTGGTAGGCAGGCTTCGGGGGTACGACCTAATTGTACTTGATAACAGTTATCTCATTGACGATAGTCCACAACATTTCTTTGAAATCACTAATTTCCTCCTTTGAAGAGCCAGATGTAGAGGCAACATTTTTTGGCACGCTTGGGTACATGTACATGGATTGAGGAGAAGTTGGTGCACTTGTGGAAGGCATCTCTTGAGCAAGAACTGATGCCTCGAGGAATATAGGAATGATGGGCCTAAGAGCTAGCTTCCCGACATCTATTATATTATTTTATGCTTTAACAATGATGCTATATGTGCCTGGTAGGGTGGTTCTACCGAGAGACTGGATCATCATTTAAATATCAGGATTGATAGACTTCAAATAGAACATAAAAGCCAGATCAGGCGGTGGGTAGATATCGACTTGAATCCTCTGCTAGCTTGTATGGAAACAAACATTGAAGTCATCCATGGCTTCATGTCGGGCTCTTTTTATAACTGATAGCTAGTAATACAATGATGATCGGTCTCTTGTATTAGAAAATATCTGATAGAAAGTCAAACTGAGCTCATCCCCTGTGCTGATAGTGTTTGCTTGCAATGTGTGGTACCAATCTAGTGCCTTGCCTCTGAAAGAGGTGGAAAGCAACCTTAATGCCACATTTTGGGTTGTAACCCCATGTACTAAGCATACATTCACAACATCTTGCAAATATTCGAATGTTGTTCTTGAGCCATCTCTAGTGAATTTAGGTATAGCTTTTAGGGTGAAAATTGAGATAGCAGCCCAAACGATAGGTGCTACTAGTGCAACAAGAGGTTTTTCGGTGTCCCATGCCACATAATTTATGTTAGTAGTAGGTAACATGGCTAACAGAAATGGAGGAGGAAGCGAAACACTTACTAATTGACTTGCACCCTATGATGTCCCTAATGGTGGTACAACAAACTAGGATTTTTTGCTATTTGGGACCTAGTAACAGGCTAATGGCTCATACACCCTTTTGAAAATTTGATTCATTAAGCTTGGTTCCACTGGGCATGCCAGGAAAAAGAAAAAAATGTTGATGCCAAAATTTGGCAAGGTAACAACCCTTTGTGGGAAACTCAGTTTATGGGGGACCTATTGTGCTAAATTGAGTGACCTCCAGATTTTTTAAAGTCAACTTCTTCTATAATGGGGGTTTGGAAGGGGAAACAGAAGCAGATATATAAAAATAAAGGCTAATCTAAGACCATGTGCCAAGACTTAATAATAGGCATGACAAATCATAGATCTAAGGGCCTGATTGGTATTTGTAATATCCTAGAAAGGAAGAAACTAAAGATTAAAGTATAGATAATCCATTCATTGACATAAAATAAAATTGCATACATTCCTACTGTCAAGAAGATTCATAAGACATGATCTAGACCAAAAAACTTGCATTCAATTTATAGAAGTTCTCAAATGTAATATCTAGACAATAGCAGCACAATCTAAAGTTAATCAAATAGCATAAAAGAACAGAAAGGCCGAACAATTGGCATAGTATGAGAGTCTTTGCAATAAATGAAAAACAATAATAAAGGCCTGGTGTCTTTTCCAAAATCAGTGTTCTTTCTGTGAAATCCTTGAACCCTTCCTCCAAAACAAAGAGGGGTATATATAGCCAAATGCTCCCACCGCCTTAGCGAGCAGTAACAAAAAATATTTGGGAATCTTTAGCAATGATGCAAAATCAAAGATTCCTCCTGACCATAGTAACATAAAGACTTCATCCAACGTATCCAGTCACTCCAAGTCCAGGTGTATCCTCTACAAATGATGGCAGTAGTCCAATAGAGCCTTGTGCAAACAAGTGTTTCCTTTTGAGGTAGGTGATTAAAACACATGGAAGAAGTCGCAGCTTGTAGTTCACTTCATCCTCTATGTTGAAGTAGTGTGCGTAGGAGAAACACTTGGCAACATTTTGCTACCCGCAGTCATTATTTCATTCCTTTGTTGAAATCTTGCACAGAGCAGAACATAGAAAAATGTGCACTATAAACGCTGATTGTGGGGCCCACCAAATTTTATGAGAATGGGAGCTACGTGGCACACAAGCAGGGCTCAATGAGGAAACAAAAGGGAAATGATAAAAAATCCTACTATGAAGACACATGGGAGCATTTTGGGGAGTTGATGGAAGAGCAAAGAGGAAATGCATTTGGAGTGCGGGGAGTAGACAAGTGGCAGCATTTGCGATACCGATCAAAGAAAGGGACCGAAGGAAATTGTTGAAGTCATAGGCCAACACTTAGCCAAAAATTAAAACCTGAAGGGAGCATGGTGAATTTTGAATTCACAAGATGATAGTAAGATGAAATGGATTGCCTTCAAAAAGTTGGAGAAGGAAATGCAAGCAAATGAGCCACAATTTTTGGCTCTTGGGAATATAAATGATGTAATCCAGAGGATTGAATATGCATTGTAGAATTTTGAGCTTGTAGTGGGGAATTCGAAAGAAGAAAGGTTAATTTAGGACAAGGGGAAAGCTATAGTAGGAGCGGATCAAGGCAAGGTAAAAGACCCTATAATGGAAGAAAGGCCTACCTACCAACCCCCTAAAATAGTATTAGTATTTAAAAGAAGGAAAGACAAGGTAAAGGAAAATAAAGTACAGTGACCACCTCTTCTCAACAAGAGGGCCCAATAATTCCTTCATCAGTAGATGAATTTCCACCATTGTCTCCCCCAAGGTCTACTTCCCAATATATTATTGAAGTGAACTCACCACCAAGGTAACCACCTCCAAAGAAACAAAAGGTAGAATCAAGTGGCTTGGTGGACTATGTTGAGGACCTTGAGGATGATATTCTTGTCACTAAAGATGAAATGTAGTATGGAATGGCTTCTTCCCCTAGGGAGATGGTACCACAAGAGTTGGGCCTCAGACTAAGTAAGGTGGATCTAACTGACATGAATAACACATATTATGTTAGGGAAGAGGCTTGCAAGTAGTTTATGGATGATGACTAATTCAGCAAGTCATCCACTTTCATGGAATTTGCATGGAGAGAAAAAAAAAATGAATATGTTAATAATTTCCAAGAAGAGAAGCTTAAACCCCCAACTACCTGATAAGGTTATACAATCTCAAGTTATGCAAGAAATGAAATATAGTTTCAAAACATTACAACACAAGAGGGAAGAGAACTAGTCAAAAAGAGTGGTCTTCTCTTGCTTCTAGAATGAGAGATTTCCTCTACAATAGCCTTTGATAGAGAGGAGATATGAAAAGCCCTTATATAATTTAGAGGAGGAAGCAAAAATTACATTGTAGGGGTCTACCTTTAGTGAACAGTGGGAAACATTGGAAATTTGGGCCCTAGCCCCAAACACAAGGAAACCAGAAGTTGCAGAGCCATCTGTAGATTACAGGGGGGGCTAATCATTAAGAGAGTATCAGATACCTCTACAATTGAAGTAGCTACAATGTCTATGAATGTTTCCCAATTTACAAAGGCAATAGTAGAGTCTATTAGTACAAAGAAAGGAAATTTAGAAAAATGTATAATGACTTGCTCATTAAGTATGGTAAAGGGAAACAAAATATTGTGGAGCTACAAATAGAAATGGTATTGTTAAAAGAAAAGATGCAAAATATGAAAACCAATGTGCCAGCACAAATAGAATCTATTTCTCCTTCCTCACCTTAGGATAAAACACCTTATGCCCCTGCTCCTCCCACAAATGTTTCATTGGAAATTGTGCCTTATAATATGTGAAATGTTCCTATAGTAGTTGAGGAACCAATCACTTCGGGTGCAAACCAAACTGAGCAAATCAACAGAGAAGAATTGGTTGAGAAGTTGAAAATATATGAGAGATGCAAGCAATAGGGAAGATTGATTCTTACTAGCAATCTAAATATTATGGCAGTAGTGATCGAGTATCTAAATGAAGGAATTGACAAGAGATTGTTTAGAATCCATGATAATTATTTCTCAATGTTTGAAGTAGTAAATAATTTTGATAGGGACAAGGAAGTGGCCATCCCACTTATGGAGAAATGCATTCTAAGATATCAAGATCTTAGGCTTATGGCTATTGGATCTGTGACAACCAAAATTGTACTCCCTTCTTGGAGATAGTACAATTCCTTGTCTAATTTAGACCTATCTTGGGTACTCTTGCATTAATTACCCTTTAAATCATCATTTATAGGCCCCTAAGACCCATTCTTTTGGATATCGGGGCTTATTTCACCTAAAAACCCCATAAAATCACTTAAAAACACCAAAAATCCTAAAAAAACCCACCTCAAAAAGCTAAGGTCAGACTCATTCACCACCTTGGGTGAATGAGTCCCCTTAGGTGGAACCCATTCACCAAGGGTGGCAAATGAGTCCCATTTGGGGTCTTTTTCAAATTTGAGCGAGACATTCACCATTTTAACTCATATTTTTGGTGGATGTTGGCCTTTGAGATGTAAATAACTGTCAATTAGGTGTTAATTCCTATATAAGCAAGTTTCTAAGCCATTTTTATCATCTAAGAAATTTGAGCAAGCATTTTCAAAAAAAATTCAAGAGGCAAGAATTGAGAATCTTCAAACAAGAGCATTCAAGTTTCAAAAGAAAGTAAAGTTTAAGTCTTGGAGCAGCATTAAAGTGTTTTTGTAGGTATCCAAGCTCACTTTCATTCAAGATCTAGTATTTTCAAGAGTTGATCATGGTTGTCTATGGTGAATCATGATGGATTCTAGGTTGGGGAGATGCAACCAACTATCAAGCCAAGCTTAACAACTTGTTTCCTAAGTGATTCCATCCTCCATTATTAGTCTAAATTCAGCCTAAGGAAGGTACATGCATTATTAAGGCTCATTTGGGTGATTGGAAGTCTCTCAAAGTGAATCATTCATTGTCATATTTCCATTCTTATATCATATTTTATAGAATTGCATTGTGTTTTAGATTTCCTAGTATTAGACGCACTTAAGGCTAGGGTTTTTAGTCTTATTTGCATGCACATTTCATTATTTCTATCAAGGTTTAATTATCAAACTAGGGGTTTGTCCAAGGAAAACCCCCCATTAGCAAATCAAGTTTATATTCTGTTTTGTAGGTATTCTTGCAAAGTCGGATCTAGAATTCAAGTTGGAAGGAAAGAGTAGGTGTTGAAGTGCAAATCTTAAATTTAAATTCCCAAAAAAGGTGGAATGAGACTGATTCGCCAAGAGTAGTGAATGAGTCCCACTATAGGTGTTTTCCAAATCTGTTTGCATATTCAAATACCCATTTTCCCAACATAGGATTTTGTACAGAAATTCAAATTTGGGACTGATTCACCCAAAATGGTGAATGAGTCCCAATAGGTCAAAAAATCAATTTTTTTAGCATTTCAGAGCTTTAGTCATTCATTTCCAGATCTACAAGTGTACACCATATATACTACTACATTTTTGTTCTATTCTATTTACATTTATAAGTCATTTAATAGGTTATTGCATTAAACTAATGTTTTGTGTTGCATCTTGCATTTCATTATATTTTCCAAGTCTAAACTTGGTGGTGAACACCTTATTAGTCTATTTTCATCCCCTAGGACAACCCTATTGCAAGATCTCTTTCTCTCTTGTATTGAGATCTCTAGGGTTATCCTTAAATGGAATAGCTTGAAAGTGTGTGTGATAACACTTAATAATTACCATTTCAGCCCATTTTTATTGGTTCCAAGATCAAAGCATGATATAAATAATCCAAAAAATATTCAACCCACTCTTAGGCTTGTAAGTGGAATTCAATAATTCGAAGGAAAACTTGAGCCATTGGAGGAAAAAATAAGGAAACTAGTCAAAGGGTTTGATGAGTTGAATTTTGGTCTTCTCCCTTATATCTTGAATGGGAATGGTGAGGTGAAATCCCTACAGTATTGGAAGGGTCAAGAAAGTAAGATAATTTCATCTCAAGCAGCCCTAATTTGTCAAGGGCTTGACATGCAAATGCAAAAGAGTAGCATGGATATGTTTACCCAAGAAGGGATTGATCTTGAAGACTTTAATAGGGAATCCAACTAGGTGGTGACCAAATATGCATCATATAGGGAAAATTTTGATAAAGTTATTGAATTCAATTGGCCTTCAGATGAGGATTTTTAGCTATGGAAAGATAAGTATCTTGATTTCTTCTATGATTAGGTTGTTGCTATGGGGGTGGTTATTGTAATTTTGGTTCTAAGTCTACAACAGTGGAGAATGATAGTAGGTAGAATACAATACATGGCCTAGAACTAATATAGATTAGGATTTTGATACACTAATGTTAAAAAACTATATTCTCTCCAATTTGAAATTGGTGACAAGGATTTCAGATGTGGAGGTACTTTGTCCTTTTCCTTTTTCTTCATTTTATGCTTCTTTTCCTTAAAGTTTGGAGTACATGGAAAAAAAATTTGAATCACGTGGACAAACTGTTGCAACAACTAAAAGGTGCCTTTTAGGAGGGACAAATATTCATTGACAAATGCAAATGGTTTTTTTCCCACATTATGTTTTCCCTCCTTTAAGTTGTAAATATAATTGCATTAAGGAATGTATTTTGTATCAGTCCAATGAGATGGGGACATGTGTGCAATCTGGCCTAAAGCTTCTTTGCTCCTTTGTTTCTATAAGAAGGAATCCACGACTAGATGTACTATTTGTTAATTGATCATAGAGAAAATTTTGTAATAGAGAATATAGGAAACAAATTAGGGTCTTTTCTTAGGTTTTGAGTTTTATTGGCATGCAATTTTAATTTTTGATAATAGTAATAGAAAATGAATATAGATAATGGTGTAAATTCAAAGCCATTTCTCTCCTGATGTATTTGTTATATGAACTATGAATAAATGATCAAGGGTTGTTTTGTTGATCTTCATTGTGTTCCAATGATGTATGGATTTTATCTTTTTTTAATCCATAGGTACATTATGGGATCACCCTCCTAGATTTTGTAGAGCCCAAAGTACAAGAGGAAAGCATTATTGCTTTCACTCATTCATTGGCTAATCCCTTCAAGGTGCTGAGAATTGTAAATGGAAATTCCATAGGATCCTTTGAAGATCATCTTGGTTCTTAAAAAACAACCAACATGACCTTACCCTTAGAAAGCCCTACATTGCAAACCTAACAACACTAATTTAAATAATTGAGGATCACCAAGAATTTTATACCATAGTTTTAGGATAATAGGGTTTTGGAAAGCCCTAGGTTGCATAACTAAAAACCCTAATTTAACTAGTTGAGGATTACCAAGAATTTTATATTTCAAATTGTAGTTGATATTTTAGATTGTATTTGATATTTTATATTGTATTCCTTGAAATTATGCATCAAAATGAATAAACTAACATATTATTAATAATCTCATATTTTAATTTTGTTAAACATGTACTCAGTGATCCATCATTCAACTCAATGTTTAATAACATATTAACAATAGTAGCATATACAACAATGTACATCAACAATCATTTAATGTGTATCTAGTAGTTGAAACTAGACTTTTTCTTCAAACGATAAAATAAATAATACATATAATTGAACATCAACACATTACTGAATTTGAGTTTTTTATTGATTTTCACATAAAGGAATACATAGAGGCATTGGCAATACAAAATTTTGCTCAAAGAAAACTTTGCACAAAGTTGAGTTGGAACTTGGAAACTCATATTATCAATATAAAATCATTGTATCACCTTTTCTAGCAACTTTCATTGTTCAGGTGTTGGAATTGTCATTTGTTCTTGTAGACACCTAAATTTCACCACTTCCATATGGTCAAATTTGTCTACTCTATTTGTCTCTTTTGTCAATATTAATTGAATAATTGATTTAATTAATATTTCATTTTCTGCCTAAGGTTCCTAAAGGGTTTAATTGAAAAATTAAATACTTTACCTTATCCCCTTTGCCTCTCTAAATTAAATAAATATATCAATTTATTTAATTTAGTCATTAAGTCTTTTTAAATCATTTTTTTAATTTCTTCTTTTTCTCTCTCCTTGTCACATCCTCCATAATCTTCCCTTAATCTAAATTAATGTAATTAATTCATGATTATGGTGTGCACACCCTTACTATGGGATTAATGGCATATCCTCCATATTTTGCCACTTGCCTCTGATTTTTCATTAATCCTCCTAATCATGTGTTTCACAACCTTAATCAAAGTCATTAGCCACATTTAGCATGTCTTTTTAGTCAACCTTTTCATTTTCCTTTCTTAGCTTTGACCCTCTTTCCCATGAGAATTTTTAATTCACATTTATTCACCCTAGGTTCCCCTCTTCCCCATTGGAATTTTTAATTCACATTTTATCCTTCCAAAGCTTACCTTATCCCCATGCAGCTTCTCGAACATTTGACTTGTCACACCACTCAAATGTGGAAAATTCCAACCTTTTTGGAAACTCTCTTATCCACTAGATTCTCCCAAGTATGTGAATTTTTAATTCACATTTATTTCTCCAACTACTTTCTCATTCCCCATGGAGATTTTTGAGGAATTCTAAAATTCCTCAAAAGTCATTTTCATTCTCACTTGGGGGCAAGAAGTTACTTTTTGAGAAAATTTTCTCGTCCCCCAAGGTACTTGCAAGGTACTTGTCCTTCCTCCACATCAGTTGTCTTTATTCCACCTCACTTACACATCATCACATCTTAGGCCAATTCACCCTCCACATGTCAAGATGTGAGGGCTTGTGAGTCGTCAACTCACCATAGCCCTTCATCTTGCCCTTGGTGGCTTAATCTAAACCATTGAATTCTCTAGAGAATTCAAATTCTTCTATAAATACCCCCTTCTAATGCATTTGAGAACACTTCACCATTTGCACCCTTATGCTACCAAATTACTCACTCAATTTGCAAGCATTATCTTAGCAATTTAGTCAAGCCACTTAGTCTCTAGCATTATCATTTTATCATATTGTTCATCTTGCATCTAGCCATCTTCATAGCCATCCAAGGAGCACACAATCTTTCAAACATTAAGGGCCAACCAAGGGATTGAACAAAAAAAAGGTATAATTGTTTACAATAATTATTTTCTATTTTTCTTTGTGTTATCATTCTTTAGGCTAATCTTTGAGGTGTTCCTTGTGTTTTTTTTATATTGCATTTTAGTTATTTTACACCTTTAAGATAGGATAAACTCAAGGCTTCACATTTCTGGAATGCCCGATGGGACCCACAAATGTGTTCCTTTATTTCACGTTTGTTGTTGTTTAGTTTGTTTGTAGGTCCAGTTCGTAGAGGGGCAGACTTGCCCTGCAGAAGGGTGGACTTGCCCTCCAGTTCATTGTAGAGGGGTAGACTTGCCCTCCAGTGTGCTGCAGTGGGGTAGATTTTCCCTATTCTTCATGTTGTTTTCTGACATTTGACTATAGTGGAGTGGATTCACCCTATTCTTCATGTTGTTTTCTAACTTTTGACTGCATTGAGGTGGGTTTTCCCTATTCTTCATGCTATTTTCTGACATTTGACTACAGTGAGGCAGATTTGCCTTGTTCTTCGTGTTGTTTTCTGACATTTGACTGCAATGGGGAAGATTTTCCCTATTTTCTAACATTTGACTATAGTGGGGCGGATTTTCCCTATTTTCATGTTGTTTTTTGACATTTGACTACAGTGGGGTGGACTTGCCTTGGTTTTCATGTTGTTTTTTGACATTTGACTGTAGTGGGGTAGATTTTCCCTATTTTCATGTTGTTTTCTAACATTTGACTACAGTGGGGTGGATTTGCCCTATTTTCATGTTATTTTCTGACATTTGATTGTAGTGGGGTGAACCTACTCTGGTTTTCATGTTATTTTTTGAGATTTGATAGCAGTGGGGTGGATTTTCCCTATTTTCATGTTGTTTTCTGATATTTGACTGTAGTGGGGTGGACCTGCCCTAGTTTCATGTTGTTTTCTAACATTTAACTATAGTGGGGTGGACCTACCCTATTTTTCATGTTGTTTTCTAATATTTGGCTATAGTGGGGTAGAGTTACCCTATTTTCATGTTGTTTTCTGACATTTGACTGTAGTGGGGCAGACCTGCCCTTGTTTTCATGCTTTTTTCTAACATTTGATTGTAGTGGGGTAGATTTTCCCTGTTTTCATGCTATTTTCTGACATTTGATTGTAGTGGGGTGGATTTTTCCTATTCTTCATGCTATTTTCTGACATTTGACTGCAGTGAGGTAGACTTTCCCTATTCTTCATGTTATTTTCTAGCGTTTGACTATAGTGGCGCAGACCTTCCTTGGTTTTCATGCTATTTTATGATATTTGACTATGGTGGGGTGGATTTTCCCTATTTTTCCTTGGTTTTTATGCTATTTTCTAACATTTGACTATAGTGTGGTAGATTTACCCTATTTTCATGTTGTTTTATGACATTTAACTGTAGTGAGGTAGACTTTCCCTATTTTTCATGTTGTTTTCTGACATTTGGCTACAGTGGGGTAGACCTGGCCTATTTTTCATGTTGTTTTCTAACATTTTACTGTAATGGGGTAGACCTACCCTTGTTTTGACTTTGTTTATGATAGTTTGTTGTAGAGGGGTAGACTTGCCCTTGTTTGAACACTGTTTCTGATAGTTTGTCGCAAAGGGGAAGACTTGCCCTTGGTTGGACTATGTTTTATGACACTTTTTCATAGAGGGGTAGACTTGCCCTAGTTTTAACACTATTTCTTAACATTTTACTATCGTGGGGCAGACTTTCTCTTGTTTTGACACTATTTTTTGACATTTTACTGTAGTGGGGCAGACTTGTCCTTGTTTTGACTTTGTTTCTGATAGTTTGTCGTAGAGAGGTAGAGCTGCCCTTGTTTTGATTTTTTTTATGACACTTTTTCATAGAGGGGCGAACTTTCCCAAAGGACTACTGCAGAGGGGTGAACTTGCCCAAAAAAAAAATATTTTGGGAGGTAAAATGACTATTTTAGCTTCATTTTTGCTTCAATTTTTTGTCATTTTCATACTCTAACCCCCTAACATTGTCTATTGCAAGGGTATTTGTGTGTTTTGCTAGCATTCTGTAGCATATTCTCATAATTGATGAAGAACAGTGTTTAAAATAGCTAACACTTGTGTAACTAAGGGTAATTTTCTAAGGTTAGATTCAATGAATCAATTCAATATTAAAGCCAAAAACCCAAAGTCCTATCGAGTACAAAGGAATTCAAATAATAAAACAGTTATACCTGTTTCTCAAAACTTCCATGATTACCTCCATAGTACCTTCTTACTTGCTGGATGATGCTTTTCCCTCAAATTCATTGTGCGAGCAATCTGCAAATGTCTAAGTCCTACACCAAGCTTTGAAGGATTTATGCAATGTCTAAATGCCTATGCCTATGACTATGATTGCCAATGTCTATGCCTAAACAATGCTAAAACTTGATCAAATACAAATAGTGATTGTAATGAGAAGCCTAAGTGTGCAAGTGAATAAGTAATACACCTATAATATGTCTACTCGTGTGTGTGTGTAATCGAAAAGTGAGAGGAAAATGACATTTTATAGAAAATGTCATTTTAAATGGACGGGTGAGATTGACTACTAAGAGAGACCTAGAATGAGAGGTCCAAATTAAATCCGAGAATCCCTAATCAGGGTTAGGGAAAATTCATTAATTGAACGGTCAAGGTAATATCTCAGATAATTGGATCAACGGTGGAGAATAAATGAAGAAAATTAATTAGAAAATAAAGATTTTTGAAAATCAAGAAGATAAAGACTGCCTGATTTGTGAGATTCAAAAAATCAAGAAGATAAGAGTTGAACTAAAGATCAGATTTGAAAAATCAATAATCTGCCCAATTACCTGATTTTTAGAAGATTAGTTTCCATTTTGAATTGAGCTAATTCAAATTATGGATTTTGTGAAATAATAAATAATTGATTTTCCAATTATTTACCAAAGAGAACTATCAATTAAGATTGTGATGACATTTGCCGGTATTGGCATGGTGTGATGGTTCATAGGTGGCATTGTTGTTCTTGCCACCAAGGTTCAAACCCCATTGGGGTGGTATTGTTGAATGGTTGTATCCGTTCATAGCTCATAAAAGCGTTTACCCCTTGAATAAAAAAAAAAAAAAGATTGTGATGACATTTTAAATAATTTCATTTATTTAAAATGAGAGGAATATCAAATTGGCAATTAAATAATTAAATTTAATTAAGCAAATAAGACTAAATAAATTAATTAATCAATTTATTTAATTACGACAATTAGTGACATATTAAATAAATAAATAAAATTTATTTATTTAATAATCAGGAAGAAATACATGACGAAGGGTAATTAAATAAATTTAGAAATTTATTTAATTAGAGGAAGACTTAGATAATTAATGACGTATTTAATAAATAAATAAAATTTATTTATTTAATAATCATGAAGAATAAAATGACATGAATTAAATTAAATAATTATCAATTATTTAATCAATAGTCGAATGTGGACCAAAGACATAATTAAATGTATTAATTATGATAGGACGAAAGTGGTAAAAATGAAGCTTGCAGGCCTAGGTCATTTTTAGGTGTCTACAACTTGCTTGTAGGGCCATTTGTTTCTTTAGATTTTAAAATCTTTCCTTGCTATTTTTGTTAATCTAGGAACATAGTTAACTAGGGGGAAGTAAAATTCACTATTTTCTCTATCTATAAATCTATTTTTTGTGCTACCCAAGGGGGCATTAGTTTTTTTTCACTTTCCCGTTGCACTTCATGTGAGCCTGGGGAGTAGCTGGAAATGACTAGTACCTTCTTTTTAGAGGGACCTACTTGGGAATTTCATCACCCCAAGGGATGATCCCAATCAGACATATCGGTGGGGTATAGAAACGGGGGAGGGCCAAAGTTGTACCCCAATCCAATCATGTCATGTCTAACAGAGTCGAAGCTAGGGTGATACCTAGATAGACATGAAGAGTTGGTCCGAGCCTTTCAGAATCTCGCTAGGGTTCCCGACTCACACTTGTGATGGACTAGTGTTCATGGTTTGGGCCTCACATACCAAGAGTATATCAAGAACCCCCTAGAAGCCTTGTGCATCCTATATTAAGACCTTTATTGTCCATACTCTTAACACTAATCATAGGATTGTGCTTGTTTGAAGTGTCTTCTTGTGAGAAACAAATTTTTTTTTGACAAGTCAGCCTCATTGTTGTCATTTTAAGTCCTTACCATAGTCATTTCTATCCAAATGAAGTCCTTAAACATTTCCCATAGAGGGGCGGACCTGCCCTATAGTTTATTGCAGTGGAGCAGACCTGCCCTGACCCACACTACAGTGGGGTGAACCTACCCTTACCTACTCTATAGTGGGGCGGACCTACCCTGCGTTTACTGTAGAGGGGTGAACCTTCCCCCCTAAACATCCAATCTCACCCCATTTAACCATTTCAAGCATTCCAAACCTTCGTTTAGCCAGTCCAAACCTCTATTTAACCATTCCAAGCATACGTTTAACCATTTCAAGCTTTTGTTTAACCATTCCAAGCATCTATTTAACTATTTCAAGCATCCATTCAACCATTTCAATCATTTGTTCACCCATTCTATGAATCCATCCACCTATTTCAGTAATTCATCCACCCATTCCAAACATCTAATCATCCTTTCCAAACATTCATTTCCCATTTCGATTGCTTGTTTCACTATTCGGGGACATTTTTTTATTACCTGGTGATCTTGAAAGACTTATTCCATCTTCTAGTGAACTTGCTTCATCATTCATTAGGCTCGTCTACCTGATTTAAACAAAAAATAGTTGAGAACCTAAAACCTTATCATTTGTTGTGATCTAAACATTTTCATTCTCATTTAGTCATCACAATTCACCCTTTAGTCCATTTGCACTTTCTATCTAAGTCAAGTCCCTATTTTCTGATAGTTTATTGTAGTGGGGTGAACTTTCCCTCTAGTGTACTACAAAGGGGTGAACCTACCCTATAATGGGGAAAAATTTCCTTGAAAACATCATTTTTGTACCTTCTAAACAACCTTTTTCATCATACGTTCAACCATTTCAAGCACTTGTTTACTCATTCTAAGACCTGCCCTTGAGAGGGCTGACCTTTCCCTCCAAAGGTGTGACCTTTCCCTAATTGGGGTGGACTTTCCCTCTAAACGACCTTTTTCATCATCTGTTTAGTCGTTTTAAGCACCCGTTTGACCATTTCAAGCACACATTTGCTCGTTCTAAGAATTTCCCTCTAAAGGGGTCAACTTTTCCTCTAAAGGGGTGGACCTACCCTAACTGGGGTGGACCTACCCTCCAAACTACCTTTTTCATCATCTATTTTGTTGTTTTAGGCACTTGTTTGCTCATTCTGAGTGCCCATTTACCCATTTTGAGCATTCATCTCTCCATTCCAAATATACATTCCCCATTCCAAGCATTCATCTCTTTGATCCAAACCTTCATCCTCTCGAGTCACCTATTTTCCCATTTCTATCACCTATTTCCTTGTTCCAAAGGTCAGTCTCCTTAGTTTGATCATCCACCTCCTTGTTTCAAGTCCTTGTCTCCTTGTTCCAAGCATCCATTCCCCATCCCAAATATTCATCTCCTCATTCTAAGTATTCATCCATTTGATTCAAACAATTGTCTTCCTGATTCAAGCACCCGTCTACCTATTTCGAGCATCTGTTCACCTGTTTTGACTAGTTTTTCCCTCATTTCGAGCATTTTTTTGGTCATTTCAAGCATTCATTCCATCATTCCAAACATCCATCCCCTACTCTGAGCATTCATCCCCTCAATCTGAGTCTTCATCCTCTCATTTCAATCATTCATTTTCCTATTCTGAACATCCATATGCCTATTTTAAACATTCGTTTGCCTATTCTGAGGGGTCATTTCCTCATTCTAACCATCCATCTTCTCATCCTAAGTAGTTGTCTCCCCTTCCTAGCATCAATCTCCTCATTTTGAGCATCCATTTCTTCGTTATGAGTGTCTATTTTCTCGTTTCGATACCCCGTCCCAATACACCATTCACCCATGGTCTGCATCTGAATCCATTCACATTCTACCGAGCTCATTCATTAATCATCCAAATTGTATTGATACATCATCCTCAAATATCTATGGGTTACGTATCCATCATTGTGTCCCCCATCCAAATCCTCTAAATTTCGTTTGAAGTTATTATCCAAATTGACCTAAGTGTCTGAATCTGATCATCATCATCAACATTTGCTTATGATTTTCATCCATCCTAAGTTCGTCAATCATCATTCCTGGGCCAATCAATCCTATTTCAATCTCAAGGTGGATTCGGTGTCACAATCATCCATTTATCCTTTAATCTGATCAATCAGTATCCTAAGTCACCTAGGGTAATATCAGAACAGGGTTTACAATCCCTTTCGATCAATCATTTCATTAATCAATTTTATCCAATCTAATCCAATCACATCCCTATCTAATCTCCTTCGACCAAATCAATCTACTACCATCTCGAGGTAGAGTTGGTGTCATAATAATCCTTTGATAATCAACTCTAGTCATCAAAATCAATCCGATTGCATCATCCAGTCATCCTAATTTGAGCTTTAATCCAATCCCGATATGAGCTTATATTTAGTCTATTTCCATCCAAAATATTTGATCCATCTTATTTATCCTTTCATCATCATGAATCCTTATCCGCCATTAATAGTAGTAAAGGGAAACCCTAATTACATCAATGATGATAATGAGAGTCTTGTCGATCAAGAGGTATATGACATAGATCCCCTTAATGCTATCATCACTAGTAAGCTTTCTCCACCCACTTTCCACAATCCAATCACCCCTTCAAGCCATCCCGTTACATCTTCATACAAACCTAATAATGCTCCTTATGCTGCTTTTGACAAGGGATATTCATTATCTTCCTCCCTAGCATCTCTATTATATCCTTCCTCTACATCACCTTCTTATCCAACATCCATGTCTTCTTATCCTAATCTACCATTATTACAATCCACCACCCATGTCCCCCTATCCTAATCCTCCTTATCGGTCAACCTATCCCAATCCTATATTCACACCTTCTTATCTTAATCCTACACTACCATCAACCTATCCTAGTCCAACATCCACATCTTCCTATCCCAATCCCCCATCCATGTATTCCTCTAGTCCTAATTCAACACCCATATCCTCTTTTCCTAATGCATCATCCAAATCTTCCCATTTTAATTCACCATACCAATATCCCTATCTTAACCCTCCATATTCCACTCCATGAGGTCCTAATCTTCCATATACTCTCAATCCTACATCCAATCCCATTCCTCCACCTACTCCTAGTACAGTAACCCATAATCCCAATCCTTCACCAATCCCTAATCCTTCATCCACTCCTACCTCACCATCTAAGCCTCGAGCATGTAAATTTCTCACTCCAAAAGTTCTCCAAGGACTCATGACAAAGACGACATCCCCCACTCCACATCTTAAAGTCGTGGAACCATGTCATCCCAATCCATCATCCATGGTCACTAGTGATGAGACCCTTCTCCATGTCGCACCTATCATTGATGTTACAACCCCTAGCACCACTCAAACCATCAAATCCATCATATCCTCTAAATCCACTAAGCCCCCATCTCCTACTCTAAGATCCACCGAGTCCATTGAAGATAGTCAAATCTAATTCACTCCTTCCACTCCTAGATCCTCCCAACCCATCACAGATCCACAAATCCAATCCACTCCTCCCACTCCTAGTATCACCAAAATCCCCTCTCATGAACTTCATGAATCCTCCATACTTCTATCTCACCTACTTGAAGAGCCCATCCAACATTCCTCCATTATCATGCCTCCTGCACATGAAGAGTCATGCCAAGAGCTTGGTTCAAAGCATACCATATCCCCTCTTCGACATCAAGATCCTACCATCCCAACTATTCCACCTCAAGATCATAATCCCTCATCCATTATAGTCCATAATCCCCTTATCACTCAAGATTCCATCACTCCATCTCATGAACCCTTATATCCACCTCCATTGCATGAGCCCTTATCACCTGCTACCACAAATCTAGATCCTATCATACCTCCTAATCCCTCTCCTAATACTTTACCACTGATTCCTCCTAATCAGTAAGAAGCTACTATCCCCTCATCTCCATCTGATGATCCTCCACCATCGCCTAACCATACTATTCCCACACCACTTGTATATCTCCTTGGTATTATCACATTCTTCCATGGTGGTCTTCTTGCAAAAGAAGAAAAAAGCATATTTACCACTCGTCATCCTCCACCTAATAATGTACTTGCATCATTCTTCTAGAATAACAAAAATCCTATCATGGATTGAATGCTTAAGAAAATGAATTATCAAGGAAAAGGTTTAGGACTTCATGAGCAAGGTATTTTAGAGCCTATCCAATTCAAAGAGCATGATTACACATGTGGTCTTAGTTATAATTCTCAAGACTCACAATCCAAAAATATTGGTACAACCTCTACTCATCCTCGACGAGACTCTTCCAAAAGAAATATAGGCTCTTCCCATCGCTCTGCCAAATCATTTGCTGCCATCCCCCTTCCTCCATAATTTTGCCTCAAAACAACCATCCATATTCCTCCTTCATCTACTCCATCCATTTTGGGTCCTTACATCCCTCCATCCACCATCTCTTGTCCTCCATCTACTCCATCCAATCCTATGTCTATTTTGGGCCCTTATACCCCACACTTATCACCACCATCCTATCCTATTTATCCTTCTATCCACCCATCACCTATCCATATCGCCCATCATAAACATCCCATTCTTATGTCCCCTAATCAGGATCAATAAAGGCACATACCTACACATCCTCCATCTACATGTAATCCTCATAATCCTACCTCCATCACTCCACATCATCCATCTCCTCGCACCCATCCCATTGCTATCAAAAGAATTTTGGATGCTAAAGTAAACATGCATAAATCCAAACATCCATGTAAATCTAAAGCTCCTCATGTCCCCTCTAAAAGACATGGTGAAGAAAATAAAAAAAAAATCCACAAGCAAATCAAACCCATTGGCCACAAAGGCGCACCAAAGAAAAAATCAAAACCATGTGAATCCCAAAGAAAAAAAGATGCAATTCCTTCAAATGAAGCATCCATAACAACATTCAAAGTTGCTAATCCAAAAGCTAATCATTCACATCCACCATCTCCTAAATCTGTTTTGGGTCCTTGTGTCCCAAAATTCACTATCCCATCTCCTCCATTATCCCCACACTCTCCATCCATTAATCCTCCTATCTTTTCACATACAACACCACATGTGCCAATGTTGGTCCTAAACAAACCAACCCCATCATTATATCCATACCTTTTCCAGCATCCTATCCATTATCCCACATATCTTCCCCAACAAATCCCTTTAATTCATCCTCTTGCATAATCTATTTATTCTAATAAGGTTGTACCAACATCCAACAATCACTTCACACATGGGCTCTTAATACCTCATATGGACCTTGATGTTTGAGTCCTTCATCCATATCCTTATCGTGTATCTTCTAAATCCCCTTTATCGGCATGCCTATCCTTATCCATCTCCATCTACATGCTATCCAAAAAATTAGAAAAATCAGAAAAAATAAAAAACTCCAAAAAAGTCAAAAGTAAAAAGTAAAAAAAATAAAAAATAAAAAATAGAAAATAAAAATAGTAAAGAGAAATAACATCATCCTATGGTGAAAAGCACCCTTCGTGGTGCCTTGGATAAGTATAGGTGGTGAAAACCTGGAAACAGGCATCATCTGTAGCGAGCTTTATCATTATCTACCTTGCGTCGTAGTTAATTTATGACTTCATCCATCCTATCCTAACATCCTCTCCCATCCCATCTTAAGCCACTTGGTATATATTTTGATTGAGAATTGGACGATCCACATTGAGCTTTTATCCTAATATGATATCGTGTCATTGGTTTGTTTGTCAGTCAATTTGTGTCATCATCTATTATCATCCATCGTGTCGGTCTCCATCTAGACCACATCTTGTCATGATAGTCTTTTCATCCTTCGTCGAACTACGTTGCCCCTACGATTTCACGTAGGCAAGGCTGATTTTTTGATCTACCCCTGAAGCATTTTGATCATCTTGTGCTAGTCATCCATCATCTATCTTCATCGTCCCCTTTTTCACTTTTTCCATGGTCGGTTGTCATTTGTCTTTTCTGAACTATGTTGCCCCTGCGCTTCCACGTAGGCAAGGTTGATCTTTTGATCCACCCCTAGGGCCTTTTTCTTTCCTTTTCTTTTACTTCACTTTTTTGTTGTCTCACCGGTCTCCATTAGTCGTCTTTCCTCTATCCATGGTCTTTTCTTGAACTATGAGTGCTCTGCACTTTCACGTAGGCAAGGCTAATCTTCAATCAGCCCCTGAGCCCCTACGTCTTTAGGGTGTGTCGGTCTTGTGTTGGTCTTTTGTCTAGTCTCTTGTGTCATGTTATCAAGAGTGCCCTTAGCTAGTTGGTTCTTCACAAATGGGATCCTCTAGTGTTAGAAGATCTAGTTAATGACAAAAATATTGCATCACCTGGGTTATCTTAGTTTAATATCCATCATCAGTCTCAACAAGATGCATCCTTCCTAACATACCTCATCAACCCCATCCATCCTTGTGATCCTATGGAAAAGGACGTTTGAATTTTATTATGATATTTTAATGCTTTTGGATTTTGTTTATTGTTTGAGCTCCTTATTACAACTAGTCAAGGTTACCATAATCTATCATATTATGGTGTGCTTTGATGCATTAACATAGGGGCATATCTTGATAGTTTATTGTTGTTGTTTGTTGGGTTGTTCCCATGTAGTACCCACTAGGAGCACCAAGATCCTGTGTTACATTGGGGACATCCCTTTGTGCTTGTGGTTATTCCAATACCTGGCCTGACCAAAGTCTTAGCGACTTTGGAGTGTTGGCATAACCTTGTTTTTCATGTTTGTTCTATGCATCAGATACTAACTTGCCTTGGTTTCATATACCCTAGAAACTAGTGTCTTATGCTATAGAAAAAATCAGTGCTCCAAAGATGGCTAGTTGAAATTAGGATTGCATTTCATAATCATTTTTGTTACATCCCTTTCTAACCATTAACCTATGATTTTGGTTGTCCAAATATTCCCCTTCTCCCGTTCTTCTCAGGATATATATAGTTTTTGATAGTTGCAATATCCCATCATACACCCATCATACATACATACACGAGTCCTTATTGATACTTATGTTCATGTTGCATTATAGGTTCATTGCATTTACATTAGCATATTATATTAAATCATGATTGGTTCATTTTTATACCCATAAATTATTGACATGTTACATATGTTGCCCCCCCTGCATCACAATTTGTTAGATCCATAAATCATGCATCACATAAATCCATATTCATTATACATACAATCATACATAAATCCATAAATCATGCATCACATTAGGACCATATCCATCATAAATGAAACACACATCACATCCTACATTACACACATTAATAGCATCCACCTACATATAACATCATAAACATGTACATGAATTAAATCATCATGATCACACATCATAAGATCATACACATGTACACATATGCATAAATAGAATCATCCACCATAAACATAACATAGGATCAATAAGGGCAATCACATATCATATAAATATCAAAACCAAATAATGACCATCAAATATCCATCACATGGTACATAATAATGTCCATCATATACATCAAATCACAAAACACAGAACAAGTACAAGGATCTACATCACTTCTCCTTTGTATTATCCATCCACCCTGCACCTATCAAAATCTAGTTTCCTGTCACCTACCAAATGAGCTGCCCACATCCAACCTTTGTGGAGAATCGGGGACTGGTCCTCTTTGAGGGAGTGTCCCCTATGAATCACTAAATCCTCAGGTATGTGTCCCTAGTTATTGGGATGGCATAGGCATCTAAAGAGTATGTCACACAATGAAACATGCCTTGTGCTAGATCTGGAACTACATGCTGATAGACGATCATCCATAATTTTTCCTCTCTCATATACTTAGCACTCTAGGTAGCCTGATATCTGGTGGAATTCCACTCATGTCTATACCTGTCTCAGTCTCTAGTAATTAGTCCCCTCTCCTATGTCCATGCATCCTGAACCAACCACAACTAATCTCTCTCTGCTATCAGCCATGTCATCTACTATGTGGACCTATCTCTCCCATCCCACATAGCTTGAATCTAAGTCTGTAACCTGTCCACCTCTAACCCTGCCTCAACACCACCACCCTACAGTACTTGTGACTGAATCTATGTTACATCTCTCTCTACAATCTCTTCTCGAGTCACTGCTACATCCCTCTCTCCCTAAAGGGTCTGTATCTGTCTCTGTAAGGTGCCCATCTCCTCCTTCATCACCTATATCTGCGTATGTCCTCTATCTCTCTCACCCCACAAACCCTGCACCTCTACATGCAATGTGTCTCTCTCTCCCTGTACAAGATCTAACTAGGCCTCTACTACCTCCTCCCTCACCCTCACCTCCCCTAGAGTTGTCTCTATAGTAGCTACACTGTCCTAGAGCTTTTCCCTCTCCCCAAGTAGTCCTACCATTTGTACCCTTAATGTATCCATCTCCCTCTCAGTATGTTGAAGACACTGCACTAAGACCTGCTCTACTACCCCTCCAAACTCAGGCTATCCCCACACCTCTGCTATGGTCATTTCCGCTTGTAGCCTATATCGATCCCAGGTCACACTGGCTAACTCATCCCACAATATCTCCATCTCCACTCGTGCCTCATCCCTCTCCCTCTCCATGCCACCTATGACTATAGTTAGATGCCCCACAATGACATCAAACTCTCTCTGTCCTGTCTCCTCTAATCTTTGCACCTCTGCCTCTGCACTCCTTAGCTCCTCCATCATTCGTAGCGTCACCTAGGCCCCCTCAATAAAAAATTAGATCCTCAATTGGTGTAGCTTGTACTACTGCTAATGGCTCCACCATGTGAACTTCCATGTCCATTGCATCGATCTTTGCCTCATCTTGTACCTGCTCGACACTAATCGTCACTCGAATCCTCCTTGGCTACCCTCTCCTCCTCGCACTCATCTACCTCCTTGGCTATCCCACAACTCTCACCTCTCCCTCAAGCTTCTCTCCCTCCTCACTCATCCCTATCTCTAGCATGTGGGGCTCCTACTCTGCCCCAATCTCTATCTGAACCCTCCTCCATCGTCTACTCCTTGACATCCTCTTTGGATGACCTCTAACCTCCATCTCCTCGTGTGCCCCATCTTGCTTTCTTGTGGCCCCCACCTCCTCCTACTCTACCTTGACCTGAACTCTCCTCTGCCATACACTAATACCTATGCTTTTCTACTGCAAAACTCCTCCCTCCACCTTACGCACCATCTCCACCTTTCTCTCACTCCCATCCTCTTGTTGTGCCACATCTATCTCTGGACCTCTCCCATCCTTCTATTGTGCTGCATCTATCTTTGGACCTCTCCCATCCCCTAACCTTTTCCATCCTTACTCTAGCCCTCCCCTATTGTCTACTCCTCCTCCTCATCCTCCCCTTCAACTGTCCTATAGGCCCAACCTCATCCTCTCCTTCACCCTACTGTCCAACACCCCCCACATCCCCCTACTGCCCCCCAACCCCACCTACCTCTGGTCCCCTCCACTCATGTTTGTCTCCTACCTCCCTAGCCAATCGATGCTCATCCTCCAATCCGAACCCTAAGGTTCCCACTATAGGCACCATAGGTGTAATCCTATCCCATCGGTGGTTGTGAAACCACCAAGCATATGATAATATCATTCCTGCATCCTCAACCCCCTCAACCCTCCCTAGGTAGGGCACCTGATATGTCACTACCCACACCTCTCTGGCACCCCTAGGTGAAATAGGGCCTCACCATGGCCACTCTCTAGTTAGCCAATGAAACATGATGGGAGCTTCAAGAATATCCTATCTTAACCCAAACTTCCTTGCCACTCTATCTAGTCGATGAGCCTCCATTGTGCAAGGCATGCTCCTAATCAGAACACATATGCTCATAAAATAGCCCTCATGCCTCATCTCCTCATCCCTCCATCCCCTAAACCATTGCACCATATATGGCCGCCATACTATGTCTGCCTCCTGCATGTCATCAAACACTTTCCTCCATCCGTCCATATCTCCTTGCATCTCATAACGCAACACCCAACCCCTAGCCTCCCCATACCCACAAGCAATAATCTCTCTGTCATCCTCCTCTCCTTTCCTCACCACTCACGGCCACACAACCATAATATGCTCCCATGCCCAAACCTATAATAGATTCATGTGTGTCAAACTCAATGACCCCCAGTAGCAGATCACATGCTTATCTTTGTATAAATGTGCTAATAAACATGAACACCACGAGAATTATCCCTCTCACCACTTGACAATATGTCGAACTACCTCCATGAACCATAGACTACAAAACCGCTTGCTCTGGTCTAGCAACAATATCTCGCTAATCAATTTTCACAAATACAGTGGTAAGGGTGGTACCCCTAGTGACATGCATCTATCCAAGTCCAACTGCCCCTTCTAAATAGGTAGATCATCTTGACCAAATAGCACTGAGATGGTGTAATCTAACTCCGCCCCTCTGGACACCACCTTACTCACTAACCACCCTACTATGGGCAGCCTCATGATGTTCCATACATCCTCAAGTGTCACTATCATCTCCCCTATAGGAAGATGGAAGGTCAACATCGCAGGACTCCATCTCTCTATCAATGTTGTCAACATCACTCAATGCACTCTCATTGTCAAAAAGTGTAGAAAATATAATAATCCTACATGCTCTAGTGTTGTGTGATCTACTCCAGTCATAGCTACTATAGTCACCACCAGTACCTTCGAATGACACTCATGTGGCCATAATCAAACAAAACTCTACATTCATATTCACCCAACTGTTAGTTCAATTTATTCTCGGCCCTGAGACATTTTTTGTTTCCCTCTTTGTTTCTTTTTCCTCCTCCCTCCCTGCTTCACCCTAGTCAGAGCGGACCCGCCCTACAGTGGGGTAAACTCGCCCTGCATTGGGGCATACACACCTTGGGTTTGGGTGGGCATTCCTTGTAGTGGGATAGAACCGCCCCATGTCAGGGCGGACTCACCCTGGGTTAGGGCGGCCACGCCCCTTCCCCTGGGGTAGATCCACCTTGAATAGGGCGGATGTGCCCCTGCCCATGGGGTAGACCCACCCTGGGCCGAGGCAACACCCAACACTGGGGAGGACTCACCCTAGGCTAGGGCAACCACACCTAGCCAAGGCAGAGCCCTCACCGGGGTAGACATGCCTCGAGCTAGGGTGGACCCACCCCGTGCCAAGGCGGACCAACCCCGAGTCAGGGAAAACTTGACTCGCCGTGGGGTAGACCCATCCCAATCTAGGGCATCCCCACCCATAGGGGGGTAGACTCACCACTCCCATGACAATTCCTGCCATCAAACCCCCCCTCCCCCCCAAATTCATCTACCCAACAAAAAAGTAAAAAATTTATCTCCTACCCATTTTCCTCCTCCATCCAAAAACAAAAACCACTTTTTAAAATTTGCATAAAAATTTCAAAACATATTAAAAATGCTTAAAATACACAAGGGTTTTGTTGGTAACTTGGTGGGGCACTATGTACTCATGG
>VDFB02281492.1:878096654-878251013 GCA_007258455.2 Sequoia sempervirens | reverse complement strand
ACCACCATGCCTACCAAGCATCACTCTTGGAGGCATCTTTCTTGACCTCAACCCACAACCACAGTCCTGGTGCGAACTACCTCACGATTGGCGATCTGTCCACATGCTCAAGAAAACCCGTTCTAATACCACTTGATGAGGGCACAACCCGAGACACATAAAATAACCCACAAACAAGAGAATAGTTTTATTATTCAGAAAATGGAGCTTCTTACATGCAGAGGATCTCAATCCCCAAGTTCTACAACACATGCAAGTTACAGATAGCTACAGAATAACCCTTTCGCAATATGCGAGCTTGTCCCCAAAAAGTTACCCAAAAAGTAGAAACCCGCCCATAAATAGAGCTCCTCATTAGTTTGGAGCCAAAACAACATTCAAATTTGAGTTTAGGCACCAAAAATTTACAACATGAAGTTCAAATTTCAAAAGAAAATTTGCAATTGTATCTTCTAGAAAGTGTGCCAACTTCCCGGGGCCATAACTTTTGATCCGGGGCTCCGATTCGCGAACCGTTTGAACCGTTGGAAAGGTCTCAAAGTCAACAACGTGCCCAAACTCTGCTACACTGACTTTGGAAAGTTTTGGGGCCATTCTAGGAACTCTAAGTGCCTCAAATCTAACTCAAAATATTTTCAGGTGCAAATCTAGGAAACTAAAATTGCAATATCTTTCAACCCAGGAATAGAAAATAAAAACCATAAATTGGGAATTTCATTATGACAAAAAGGGTATCCAAAAATGTAAAAACATCTAAAAACTAAGAAACTTGAAATTTAACTATTTTTGGGTGATGCAAGATTGCCCTTACACCACTGGATGCTCCTGCATCATATAATTTGAATAGACACTGTAAACACAAAATAATTCTTTTCTGTAAATGAATATCAAAGAATAACCAAATCATTTATTTTATTACCACTAAATTAAAATGTTACATTATTACATAGCTTTTTAAAGATGAGTAGAGAATGCAAGCTATTGTTTTGTATAAATGACACATGTCACTTTAAATCATACACAATTGATTCCAAGTTGTTAGGCTAATGGCTGCCTCTACTACTGGGGACAATACAAACCATATTACCCAAAAAATGACTAATAATCCATAGAGCTTGCTTGGCCAACCATGTTGGGGAAAAGGGAGTTGTGAATATACAAAATGTACTTATCCTCTTTGAGAAAAGTCACGCAGAAGATGAGGGGTAGTAAATCTACCTCCCACCTTCTACACAGCTTCCATGCCCTAGGATAGCACATAGTGAGTTTGAAAGTCCATAGTTCCTCTTCGAAGGCCTCTATCAAAATGAAGTATGAGAAGTCATCATATTTGAATGAAAACAAGATAAAAATAATTATGTGTGTGTACTCTCTATGAAAGCACTTATCTCCATTAGAGCTCCACATCCTAGTTGAAAACCTAACTCAAAATTTAGGTGAACCAAATCAACTTCTTTCCAATTCTACCCATTCTGAACTTGAAAGAAATTGGTCTTTTACTTTGTAACTACATAATTAGAGGTAGGAGAATTTAGAGTATCCCCAATAATACCACATCACCTTCTTCCTTAATAACCTTACAAACTTAAAACCCTTATGACAATTTAAAACATTGCACTCCATTGTAAAGCCTTTAGTGTTCAACAAATGATTTCAGTTGTGCTCACTATCCCTATTTATGGGCCACCAAACCCACTACCAGCATGATCCCTATTTACTTCTAATTTGTGTGAGGTTGGGTATAATGATAATCACACGAGCCAAAAAACCAACTTAATCATGTAACTTAATTCTTACATTTACAAGTAAATTTTTTATTTTGATTGATGTCTGGCTACATGTAAATAGTACCTCAAGCTAACAAGCTATCAAAATCACCACTCAAATGATATGAAATCATTACAAATCTTGTTTCAATTGATCACTAGATTAATGACATCATCATCTATAGTACATCATGCAATTTTTCAGTATCAAGCTATCAAGTCAATTACTTCAAATGTACATATGGAATTAATCTATGGCACCACAACCACACTTTCTTTCAAAAAGAAATAAAATATGACGGATATGTAAAAATCGATAAAAAAGATAGAAATCGATAAAAAGAAAGAATGTGTCATGTGCCATCATTTCTGCCATTTGTAGTATCAAGTTATCAAGTCAAACATTTCTCTCACTTCAAATTAGAAATTTTGAAGAACAACCTAATTTTGAATCTTTGATAACTGTTGATCTTTGATGAACCTAATGGAACAAGTGTCATCACCTTATTTGATCATGTTTTTCCATCTGTTCTGTACATGTCATTATTTTCCACAATATGCCTATCACTCCATCAGAGGGACTCCCAAATGACTCCTTTCGATATGGTGAAGTCTCACTAATGAAGTCTCATCATAATATCGAAGAGACGTTGTAGTAACTCCCACTGATATAAGAAAGTCTCACTAATATTCCTTGCAACTTTGATTAGGTGGTCTTCACTGCCTATGTGTCATCCCTATCATTATCGTACAACTAACATCACTAGTGTGACTTGATATATCGACCAAACACACATCAACACATGTCCTGCTAATTTCATCCTTCACCGTCATTTGGTCCCACCTTATTAGCATGTCGAAGAGACTCTTGAGACTGTCTCACCGAGATTCCACTTTCTCTCTGATGAGGTGTTATCAGGATGTTGAAGGGACTCACTTTTAAGTTCTGCTAATATGTTCTTGTCTCTTTGATGGAATGCTTATTGGGATGTCGAGGAGACTTGCATTGATATATCATGTTGAAAATGATACATCTCTCTGATACGAGCACACCAATGGCACCTTGTTGTAGTAGCAAAGGAACTCATTATTTTGTCCTGTCGACATATGTATCTCCCTTTCATGTGAAGCCTACATAACCATCCACCACTATCATCTACTTATCTCTATGTTGAAGGGACATGAAATAGGGTTTCTTCCAAAAACCCATGTCACTTCGATGAGTTTCTTGACCAAACACTCGATGTCGAAGTTTGTTCCTCCTTCATGCCACTTACTCCAAAAGCTTGAACTTCTGTAGACCTCCATACTCAACGATAAAATATTATTTATTTTTTCATGAATTTAAGTGATTTAATAAGTAATAAAATGTCAACCATTGATTTTTGGATATCTAATAGTTCTAGTGTTATTCAGGAGGTTTGAATTCACAAGTCTAGTGCTTCAAACATTTGCTTCCGAAATGTAACTACAATCATCCAAAAATTTATCAAATGATAGTGGGTTATATTGATTTGCATTGACATCTAGCTTCAGACATAATGAATATGTTGACACTTGTCCCCATTCCAGACACTTTATGAAGGAATTTGGATGAGTGGATTTTTTTTGCCGAAATAGAACAATATGTAGCATTTGATTATCACCACCCATGCTATGATTTATTATTGGCATATACCAATTTATTTTGCCAATAAATTTTTTATTGGTTTGAGATTATGTTTAATTTTCCTATGTTTTTTTTTATTCATTTGAATAATGGTTTAATTCGCCAATGAAAATATTTATTTGGTTTGAAAACATTTTTGAATTGCCAACAAAAATATTTTATTTGTTTGAGCAAAACTTTAATTCACCAATAGAAATATCTTGTTGGTTTGCAAACATTTTTAATTTGCCAATGAAAATATTTTATTGGTTTGAAAATAGGTTTTAATTGCTAATGAAAATATTTTACTTGTTTAAAAAAAAATTGCAATTCGCCAGGATTTTCTATAGACTACTAGTGATTACAAAAGATTTGCCAATTGAGATAATTATTTTTCACGAAAAATGAAAAAAATTACCAATAAAATTAATATTTTTATTGGGAAGTATACAAGATTCACTAGGATTTTACACCTTCACCGAGGGGCTTCTTAAAGTTATCCTTGATGGGAATTGTTGAGAATGATTTAAAATAACAAAATTACTAAAGAATATATAAATAATTTCTAAATATTGTATGGATGTTCATAGATAACAAAGAATAACTTATTCTTTCTTGGAGCACGTTCAAGGATAAAATTATGCTTCAATGTAAACATGAAAAAATTAAATGAATACAATAATAATTGAAGTTCTATTTTAGACTCAATTCTTGTCACGACCCCTATTTTATGGTTTGTATTTTATAATGTTTGACTAAATTAATTGGTGGTGAAATAAAATTTTAATGAAATAAAATTGAATTAATTATAAATTACTTATAGATTTATTTATTTCAAATAAATAAGAACACTTGGTTAATTTAGAGTAATTATTTTTATTCCCAATTGAATGAACTTTCTTTATTTATTTGGAGTAATTAATTTAATTTGTCTCACTATCCATTGTGGTAAATTTCTTAGTTGCAATTATTCTTTATTATTATCGAAGGTAAATAATATGCATAAAAAAGAGATATTATTTTATATTCAAGATTCAGTTATCGAGAAAGTGAAGGGATAATTATTTCATATTCAAGAATCAGTTATTGGGAAGGGGAGGAGAAAATTTTCTTAAAGGAAAGGAAATTAATCGCTTCAGGAACGATGGTATGGGTTGATCACCCGGGAGATGCCATTGTGAGGGAATGGATTGTAGACGTACTTTTAGGCCACACTCATGCACTTTTTCTTACACGTTTTCTTATATACAATGTATCAAAAGTTTGACATTACATAGGTACTCCCGGTTAGGCTCCCTTTGAGCTCTGATGTGTGAGCAGGGTAGAGAATACTTTCTCTTCAAAATTGGATTGTTTACGAGATGGTGGAACCTTTGTTGAGGTCATGTGAGGGAGAACATGTAAGTGTGGATAGAAAAGCTTTCTAGTGTCAGGTATGAACCTCCTCATTCTCCATGGACCTAAAAAGTCTGTATTATTGTATAAACTTTTGATCTGTTATAAGCCTCTTTTGGGGTTTGAAGCTTTATTTAATAAGGTGAAAGGGTGTTTACTAATTTATTCATTACGTGGGTGGTGTAGACACGCAAAATATGCATACATGTCAATCCAATAGTTTAATCAAATAACCTTCATTTCATCCTTCAAATTAAATAAATCCACTTCAACATTACATCATTTAAATAAATCAATTAAATCCTAAAATTTCATTAATTAACCTTTATCTTGCATCATCCTTTAATTAAATAAGCTAAAATTTATTTAATTAAAATCCTAAAGTCATATTTCTCCCTCTTGATTTAAATAAATCAAATATTCAATTCAAAAGGGTCAAACTCACCTAATCATCATTAAGCTAATCTAATCGTAATTAGCCTAACCTAACCACCCATCACATCCTCTAGCTTTTCCCACTTACACAAATAAATCAATTTATTGATTTATTAATTTATCATTTTCCATCAACATGGCATCTTTGAGGAATATTCCCTCAAGTTTGAATTCAAAATCAAGTGGACATGTACACCCAACAAAGCATTTATGAGGCCTTACATGTCTCTTACATGTCCCTCGCACAAGTCAAACTCAACATTAACTCTCAAATTCAAATTTGAAATCTCCCTCTCTTTGGCACATTAACCAAAATGTGCTCATCCCTCAACCTATGGCAAGTTGACAAGTGGCCTCACCTCATTTGTCCAATCTTTATCCCACATTGCTATCTTATGAGCATTCTTCCAATTTGAAAATCTTTAAATAGAGGGCTGATTCTTCATCAAATCCATCCACAATCCTCATGCAAAGTCAATCTCTTCAATTGAGATCTGATTTTGTCCATTTCACTCCACAATCTTAGCATTTCATCTCCACCTCTTGATCCACAAATCCTATGCAAAGTCACTCTCTTCATTTCAGAACTGATTTTTCCCATCTTAGCATTCCATATCATTCTTCATAGCATTTTATCATCTAGCTTATCTATCAAGGGCTGGGAAAGGGCTATTTTCCACAATAGCACCAAACCACTATGAGATAAACATACTTCATGTTTTTCATATGCTTGTTGAGCTTAATTTTTTTCATTTGTTTGCATTTGGGAAGCATTGATGTATTATTTCATAGAGATGTTGTTATTCGCTTTGTTTTAAACTAACCATGCTAATGTGTGTGGGAGGTTTTAACAAGTTGCAGATTTTTCCATCACATAAATGGCACTAGAAGGAGGGAATTTGTGTCTTTTTTTTTTCACCCAGCACTCTTTGATTTCCACCTGGCACTTTTTGTGTTAATAGTAAAGTGATCAAGTCACTAGAAACCCCTCTATATGCTGTTGTGTTTTTATCTATCATTCAAATTGGATAATCTTGTATTGATATTATATGTTGCTACATCTTATCTATATGATTGATGGGAATAAACTTGCCACGATAGTATAAAATTTGGTCACCATGGTTGCTCATGTTTATGCTATGGGAACTTTCCCATACCCCTGCATTTACATCATGTCATAATGTGTTTTTTAGCTGACTGTCTCAAGGTAGTCGACCACTTTTTCTTCTTGTTTTGTCTTGCCAATACCTGCACCTTTGATCCATCCAAATATCCTTTAGTCATGTTGTTCCATGAGGAGACTCTTTTATTTTGAAAAGATAGTGTAGGCGCCTCATTTAGATTCTTGACATTTTTGCATGCTTGTTAAACTAGCGCGGTTGTAACTCCAACGCCTGGCAAGGGCACTTCTTTTTGCAGATTAAGACTTTTTGAATCTTGAATCATTATGGCGCTAAAAGATAATGGATTGGGTCTTTCATTTACCTTGCCATGAGCAAGTAGATGTGTAATTTCGTGTGTCTTGTAAACAACACTTAGTCAAAATTATCATACTTATTGGACTTTCTGGATTGGTGAAGCTATTGGGTATCTTTTTCAAAATCTCACGACAGGTAGACTCAAAGCCATCAATGGCCAGCTACTCATTCACAAATTTCCTTGAAGAAATATTCGATGTCTTAAATAATAGGCTGTGAAAGTACTCTGCTATTTTTATTGAGGGTTGGTAAGTATCTTTTCTAGAAAGCCCACATTGTTGTATCATTCACAATCAAATAAATTTTCTCTTATACGGTTAGTGTATTATAGTGAAAATCTTGGTCAATCATATTGCAACTTCCATCGAATGACAGGGCACCCTATAATTCACTGCTTCTGCCATTAATATCACTGACTTTCTATCACTGTTCTTTTTTTTATCACAAATATTCTGAAGCAATAAATGTCTTGAAGTTTTCATTCATTTGCATATCTTGCGAAATATTTGGCTACACTTACGTGTACAAGAATTCCCTCCAACTGCGTTGTTCTAGTTTCTTTCATGATGCAAAGTTTGCAAACCACCTCTCACATTTTGGCGTATTTTGATAGAAAATGGATATTGCTGTGAAGTATTTTATTTGTGTACTTAGTGGAAACCTATGAGCACTGGTTTAAAGCCTTGCATTCTATTGTCACCAATTTGCAAGGGATTCCAATATTTTTTATGAAAAGAAAGAAAAAATTAGCTCTCACGTGCTTCTTTAAGGCTTTCTGTTAGAGATTTCATGCGCATTATTGATTTAAGGAATTCTGTTAGATAGTTCACGTGCATATTGATTTAAGGCATTCTATTAGATAGTTCAAAGAAATTGAGACTGCGGTTCTTTAAGACATTCTGTTAGACAATTCACGTGCATTGTTCATTCCTTGTCTATTCACAGTCCACATGCCTTGTCTACACATCCACATTCTTTGGCAGACATAATAGTTTTTCCATTTTCTTTGAGGCTTTTTGAACTTGATACCTAATTCTTTCAAAGAGCAAGCATTTCTGCTAATGTGCTTGAAACTCATTGCTGCTACTCCTGCTACTCCTTTACATTCCTATGTGTTGACTTCCACCTCTCTAATAACTGCCTCTTGGCCTCTCTATTAACAGTAGATTTAGAAGAATCAGAATGCGCACTAACAGAAGGTGACGAAAGACTGAATCTATTTGAAGAGTCCCATGAAAAATTTGAGACAGGTGTATAAACCTCTAGATCCACATAGCCAAATCAACTCACCATAGCTATCTATTCTCAAATGTGTACTAACTATCTGTCGTTTTCTATAAGAATAGAATGAATATAATGTTACAAGATATTTTTGGTATGTGAAGATGAGAGTATATAGGCACAGGAGTCCTCTTTCTGGTGTAGTCCCTCCTCCTTTTATGCTCACAGGCCATTCTACTTTTATGTGACACGCCCTGTCTCTTTTGATTTGCCTGATTCATGAACTCCCCATCAATACAACTCTTTGTCTTCAATGGAACTGGTATGGTTGGCAAGTTGAGAGTTCTAAAGTCTACTACACTAAATGAGCCATAATTTCATCAAATGTCACTTCAACTTATTGCTGCACTGACCATGCTATGGGAGATAGCAAGTTGAGCAATCAGTATTGAACAATCATCTGATTGCAACAACTCTTTTTGTTTCTAGCAATAAATATTGTGGATAGATGAAGCTTATCATATTAACAAGATGATGGTCACATTTATTGGTGGGTAAAGGATGAATGATATTATTATCTTGTTTTTTGAATCGATCTGGTAAGTAAATAGAAGTATACGATGTCCTTACATCTTTTCACACTAAAGCCTAGGGTTGGTGTGCCGTATTTAGGATGCAACAGTCTAGGATGAGACTGTGATTTCTCCATTGTGGTTAAATTAATTTGTGACTAGACGAGGGTTGATGGAAGCCATTAAGGCAAGCGTTAGATTTTCAAAACAATCTAATTAGACATGTACCTGACATTGGTCACTGCATTGGGCAAAAGGGCTAATTTTTTTCAAATATAGCTAGCTGATTGGTAATCACGCTGGTGGAGGAAAGTGAGGCAATCTTTTTGTAAATAAGTTATCCATTATTTACTTCTATTTTTGTATTTAATTTTCATTTTTCTTTGCCAACAGGAGCTATTGGACTTGACACTTGACCCTTGGAGGAATGAATGGTTGTATTTGCTATGAAAGATATTTCATTTGTAGATGAAATAGAGGCATTATGTAGTGTCTAATAGCTTGAATATCTTTGATTAATTAAGTGATTCTAAAAAAGCATTTCCTATTGGTCAAGTCACATGTCAATCAATTCCTAGTCACACGCATTAATACAAATAATGCTGCACTTGTCATATGCATTTAACAAGTACCATTGACTTTTTCTTTTTTGCATTGATTGGTGTTAATGCTTTATTTTCAAAAGATCTTTTGTGAAGTATGTTGTCAGAAGTAGAATTAATAGAGTTGTCAGACTATAATTTGGTGGAGTGATATTTCAAATTTTTTGACATGGCTAATTATTTAGTTGGCTTGCCAATTCAAAGGTGCACAAAATCTAATTTCTAACATTACAGAAACTTTACATGACAAGTGCATTTTTTTTTTTGTAAAAGTGATCTATGCTTTATGAATTCCTTGATATATATTTCATTGCTAAGATTTTTCACTTTGATTGCAGGTTGGCATCAAGAAATGATGATGTTTGCTCTCACATAGGAATCAAATAACACGATTGATTTGAATTGGAAAGTGGGGACTTGAACTTGGAAAAATAATTTCTTAATGCTTATTAATTTGAGGCATTCATTTTTTGATTTTGTTTTCTGTTTTAGGACAACTTGCCTTCGATTTGGATTTAAAATCAATCACTGTCTTGATCTTGTCAAAGTTGGTCTAAAATTGAATGTTAGAAACTGACTAGTCTTTTACTTTTGGGCTAAAAATTGAATAATCAAATCTTCATTTGTCTTTTGGTGCTCTAAAATGAATTCATTATTGCTCTGTGGGATCTAAAATGAACATGTGCTACATTGTTTTGTGAGAGCTTACTTGAACTAAATTCATTGAAAAAGGGCATATGTGCTTCTCTCACATTTTTTAGCAATCTTGAGAATCAAAAGGCCTTTTTCATGACTTTAGGGTGAGATAAATCAATCACCTCCACATTTTGATTTGGGTTTAAAATTGAACAAGATCTTGTGCGAGTGTGAGTGGGGGCATTATCACATATATTCTCTCTCTTTGTTGCCATCAAAGATTGATCGAGTTACAGATTTTGTCTTTACTCACTTTTGTTTATCCTAGAGGGCCTGCCTTGGGTAAAAAGTACTCACCCAAGGGAATGATTCAACCGGTAACACTCTAAAGCCAAGAGTATTTCCAATCGGGATATAAATGTGTGTATTGGAAGAAATGCCAATATCACGTGGTTGATTCCAACAAGATGGATCCGAAAGGGGACTCTCACCGTATGGGTCAATCTCCACAAATGGAAAGTCCAAAATAAAACCCTTTTTTGTAGTGTCCTATTAACCTATTCACCGAGTTTATCAAAGTGGTGCATTGGAACTTAGATTCCAAGAAGTTACTTGCCATGTCCAATCTTGGTTGAAATATAGAGTTTAAGACTTCATTCTTAACATACCTTTATATTTTTTCCTTGGTTGCATGTAAAATGATCTCTTCTACTATTAAGGGCATGAGGCAAGCCCACTAAGAAAAACGTACCAATTGAGCTAGGGTGTTATATTGCTTGTGAGTCAGTTTGAAAACACAGTGCTTTGATCAAAAACTTTGGAAAACCAACATTCAACATGAGCATCAAATCTCAAACCCTTTAGGAGAAGCAAATATCCTTGAACAAATTCACATGTTATTGCTTTCCCTTGGGATTCATATCCTTAGAGGCTTCTAAGCATTTGGATTTCATCTCAATTTTCTCCTACTAAGGTCAACAATAGGTAACTCTTGCCTCAAATTTCCTTGGTTTCCACATAATACACTTTGCAGGATAAGGGGAAAGTTGAGACATTAGACGTTTAGATTCAAAATCTAATCAAGAGTTTGTTTGAGGTAAAGATAATCCACTAAGCAAAGATTGAATCAATTGGACCCCACACATGTGCTTGGCATCTTTTGGTCATATGGTTTTCATGCAAACATTAGTTTTTTTATTTTGAATTACTCTTAGAGAAAAGCATGTTCTTCACTATCTTGGTCTTGAAAACAAGTCCTTCCTAGATTCATTTAGGATCAAATCAAACACTTCATCCATCCAAACATTTATAATCTTCATCCCACAAACAACTTTAGAGCTTTAAAAAAATCATTCTAGACTTGGGTAAATCATCAAACCAAAAATCGCCTTGTTTAGTTAGGATTATGGGAATGCGTCCTTTCTCATACCTCTAATTAAATCAGCAATCCTTTGAACAAGTTCATCCTAAGATCACATCTAAACATCTTAGGGTTTACAAGTTCATTATCCAATCAAACCAATCAAAATCAAATCCTAAGTCTAACATTGATCCAAAGTTCCTAAATGTTCAACACTCATGTCATTCACCCCTTTCATCCTTCATCTCGTCATTGGTCCTAAGAACCTTAGAGGTCACTTTTGCAACAAGGTCAAAACACAAGAAGAACATGGAATATAAACTTGATCCATACATCATGAGTAATCCAAGTCAACTAAGCTACCAAAGCCTTACAATGCCGATTGATTATCAACACTCACATCTATACAAACCATACATGGGATCATTACCTTTGACAAATGTCAATGGCACAACAAGTGTGAGTATGTCCAAATCAAAGATTGGAACACATTTCCCAATGGTAGATCTAAATTCAAACCTACAAGTCTGTGAACCGAACAATCAATGCATGAGTCTTCAAATGAACAACGTCATCCCACCAAATCCCTACATGCCAAATGAGAATGTACCAAGTACAAGTTTTCCAAACATGAATCTAGAAAAATTTGGGATAAATATGTTTGCAAATCACACAAATGTTGTTCAAAGTCCAAACAAGATGTTAACGACCCCAAGACAAGGTAACACCATGCAAAATCAAAGTTACCTAAATCAAGGCAATGTGATTCCCAACATCAACCATGTTCAATTTCAACCTATCATGCCAAATATAAACATCATCTGAAATCAAAACATTGTCCAAAATCAAACACAAGTACACATCCCAAATCTGCTTGATCGAAAACCAAATCAACTATATCAAGGGAGTCAAGATCGAAATCAAGATGAAATATGATGAGACCAAATTGCTACACTTACCAAAATAGTTGGGTCATTATGCCAAGAGACATCTCCACCACCATTTCCCATATCAACATCATTCCTTGGTTTAGGGTTTCCCCCTTTACCTAGCACCAATCACTCCATCCAAATCAATCCACCTAACACCAATCAAGCCATCACATCAAATCCTTTGAATATACCATCGACATCGCACCAACAGATGGTATCTAATCAAATGGAAACATCAATCCTGACAAATAAAAACATGGTCACCCAAGGACCTATCACCTTGGTCATTCTGACCATTCCTATCACCTCAATCACTCCAACCATCCCTATCACACCCATCACATCTCAACCCCTCACTACCATGATCACTCCGAGCATATTTCAACCACTTGTCACTACATCCAACACAATTCTGAAGCCGCCACCACTACCACCAAAACCAAATGCAACAAGACAATATAACATTGTGCTAAAAGCTCACCAAGCCTACCAAAAATCCATCCAATGATATCTAGCCACACAATAAGCAACACAAGCTGAACAAGTGCAACAAGCTTCTCAAGTTGCCCAAGCCTCTCAAGCTACCCAACAAACACAAGCACAAAAATGAAAAATAATAACTATTGGGGGTAATGATGAACGTTCAACCACTTGTGATAGCATTGACAATATCCCCACCACAATTTTTGAAAGCAATGATCAAGATCTATCCATCAAAGAGCACATTGAAGATGTTTTTATCTCATCCAAAGGTCAAATCAACATATATCAAGAGTCACTTTTCAATCATGATCAAAATCCAACCAACAATAATCCAATCCAAGAAATGTCAACATCATTTGACCTTATGGTTGAAAACATTGGAAATCCCTTCACCATAATTGTTGAAAACAATGATCAAGATCTCTCAATTAAGGAGCACATTGAAGACATTTCCACCTCATTCGATGATCAACTCACCATACATCAAGAACCAGTTTTTAGTGATATATTTCAAGGAGTGTTAGGATGGTTTTATCCTATTGAAATAATGCACGATTCATTGACCTATGATCATATTGAAAATGTTTCTACATCACCTTATGAGTTAGGGAACATATCTCAAGAATTCATTCCAAAGCATGATCAAAATATTTCACTAAGGTCTAGCAATTGTCCTTTGCAAGACATGTTGACATCCTTCGATCTCATGGTTACAAATACTGAAGGAACCCTAAACTCGACACTTAAAGATATTGAACCACTTACCATGTCTAATGACGACATACAAGAACCCCTTATAAGCAATCCATCCTTTGGAATTGACCCATTTCAAGAAATTGATCCAAAGCATGTCAAAAGCAACTCTGAAATAATTCAAGATCAAGAATTTGTATCTTCAAGATACTACAATGATCTAATGGAAACTCTCCTATCTACACAAGATGATCATATCCACATAGTACATACTCCTCCATCTACCCATGAGATGCTTTCTATGGATAGACACATAGATGATATTCATTCAAAATAGGATTCTTTTACTCCTGACATTATTACACAAAAAGAGTAGGCTATTGACTTGTCAACATCAAGATCAGATATATCCTGAATTCAGACTGAGGACATAAGGTATGTGGATATCCAATATTATCTATTCAAGGAAACAAGTCAAACAGAATAGTATAATTTAGAGTTAGCAGAGCAGCAAATTGAAATGTCACCTACGGTGGTCATTTATTAGAGAATGCATTATAAATAAGAGCTCTCAGAACAAGCAAAATCAAAGCATGAAGGTACTACTTCCACAATACTGGGGGCAACTTCATCTCAAGAAAATGTCAACATAGGAAGCACAAAGAATCCTTATGATGAAACCAATGTCAATACTACAACCAGCCACATCCTGAATCTTCATCCACCCATCACCACATCCATAAATTGGGACCAACATCAAAAGAAAGATTTGAATCAAAGTACAAAGAACATTATCAAAGCAAAAGAAGCTGGGAAGCATAATGGACAAATCAAATACACATGGATACCAAAGAATACGAAGAAAGATTATCCCTATCAAACTCCATTAGTCAAAGAAAATATGGGGAAAAATAAAAAAGGGAAAAGTATCCATCAAAGATGTCCACAAAAGCAAAAGTAGGCTTTTCAAGTGATGTACAAAGTGTATCAAGTAGTTGGTCCTAATTTCACCTACACTTTTGTATCCACCCATCATTGCTCATCTTTCCAAGTTTGGAGAGTCAAAGATTCCAAGCTATAAACCAATCCATCTTTTATCCCTAAACACACTCCATCCACGCCTCCACGTATGATATCCAATTCTCAAATTGACCGTGTATTGGTAACTACCCTTCATCATAAGGATTCTGAAGGAACTCTATCGCGATGTATGCACAGAGATAGAGTTAACCTCGATATCAATAAAGCAGATCAAGAATCCAAAAAGTTGCATTCAAGTGCACATATCTTAGCAAAGCAACTTCTTCAAGTAGGGTATCGATGGCACATTATGAAACTAAATATTTACACTAGGGGCAGATATTTACATTTTGCTTTGAGAATAAATCTTGATCTATATACTTCGCCTTATGTAGTGATCCGAACGTTGGCAAACATGAAACTAAATTGGTCAAACCACTTGTGAGAAAAAATTCAAATCACTAGCCCATGGCATATTTTGATGAACAAACATCCCTTATCAAGCTTCATCTTTCATCGAACATCAATCTAAACAATCACTATCAGTCGCATCTAGTTTGCATGTTAATGTCGCATCAATCATTCAAACATCTTTTATTTCAAACCAAGCTTCATCAATCCTAATCAATCAAATCCAATCAATCTATCATCATCTTGGGATATTCATCCTAATCCTTGTGTTTCTTAACATTATCCTTGCATTGTTGTGTATCCTCAACAATGTTATCATCATCAATCCTGATCAAATCCTTGCATTGTTGGGTATCCTCAATAATGTTATCATCATCATCAATCCATCAATTCGATCAATCAACCCTATCTTGGTTTTCAATAAAAACACCAAATAGAGCACTGATATCATCACACATATCCATATCCAAATCATCAAAATCATGCGAAAATCTAAAAACATTCAAAACATATCAAAATCCAAAAACACTCAAAAAGTCAGAAAAACATCAAAAGCATTGGAATCTGAACTACGTCGTCTTTGAGCTTAAACGTAGGCAAGGCTAATCTTTGATCAGCCCCTGAGACATCAAAATCCAAAACATTAAAAAAAAACCACAAAATCCAAAAACATTCATAAAATCTCACAAAATCCAAAAACATTTGAAAAAACCAAAAAAATCAAAACATTTGTAAAATCTCAAAAAACACCAAAAACAGCCTCAAAAAAACATTCCAAAAACATCAAAAACATCCAAAGATTTGAAAAAATCCATCCATCCCATCTCGCTTGCACCCACAATAATCAATCATCCATAATAAACTGATCGTCACCTTCATCCTTTAGCAAAACAAACAGAAACAATCATAGCAATCAGCAAAATCAATCTTCAATCGTAAAATCAAAATCAAAACAACAAACCTTTAAACACAAAATCAAAATCTTGATCATTCACAAATATGTCAATCGACCTTATATCAACAGCCTATTAATCAACTTATCAAACCATCATCGTCCTATACAATGCATGTCCTAGGATATATTGTTCTGACAATGGGCATCATTTTGGATATCACTTTGGATTCTTATCCTATAAAAAAAAATCCCTTTTGGCTAGAGATATGAAGAACATTGACTTGTTTGTGTACTTGGTCTTTTTCTTTTGATTTGTCCTATTGTGCTCATTCCTAGGACCTCTCAATGATATCCGAATGAGGGATTTAGAGAGATAGGAATGGGGCAACGATCATTATCTTTTGTCTACTGTGCTTGTTGGACGTTCTTGTAAAATAACTTGGTGAATACTTGCTTTGTTAGGTACGTCCTAGCAAGGTTTTCGTATGTCAAGTGTGAACAAGAATACTCCTATCTATTTGTTGAGTCAAATTCCATCACACTAGGTACAATGCCATCCTAGTTCTTTATACCTTGATGCATCGTATCTACATGTGTAATCAAACATAAGGTAAGTAGCCCTTTTAAAATCACAATACTTGATAAGCAAATCATCATCACCTATCATCATCATCATCTCTAATAAAGTCTCATCAGATCATGGACTTGCTAGATCCTCTTGTCATCACCTGATTTCTTTTCCATACTAACATCACGTCATGATTAGTTAATCATCATCATCACCAATGCATCCATCATGCATTCATCCTGCATCCACAAACCGTCAGCATACCACACATAATAGGAAACACCAATCATTTCACATGCATTTTCATCATCATAATATAGATTTGTTAGTCTAAGCATCTCATAAATCATCCATTTTCATAATAATAGCATATCACATCATCCATCTCATCCATCATCACGTCATATCATCATTTAATTTTTTTGAGATAATATAGATTTGTTATTCTAAGCATCTTAAAATCATCTCATTTGCATCATCATCCATAACCATCCATCTTGAACCTCTTTATCGCAAGATCGACCCTCAAATCAAATCTTTTCGCTTGATCTCTCGAGGGGGCAATGTACCAATGTACTTCTTTCTACTAGGGCATCTGAAAAATCGGATTTTTTTAAAAATTTGATCGCGGTAAGATTATTCTTTGAACCAACACAACAAGTACATTGCTTCAAAGAGGGGCAAAATGTAGACATGCAAAATATGCATACATATCAATCCAATAGTTTAATCAAATAACCTTCATTTCATCCTTCAAATTAAATAAATCCACTTCATCATTACATCATTTAAATAAATCAATTAAATCCTAACATTTCATTAATAACCTTTATCTTACATCATCCTTTAATTAAATAAACTAAAATTTATTTAATTAAAATCCTAAAGTCATATTTCTCCCTTTTGATTTAAATAAATCAAATATTCAAGTCAAAAGGGTCAAACTCACCTAATCATCATTAAGCTAATCTAATCGTAATTAGCCTAACCTAACCACCCATCACATCCTCTAGCTTTTCCCACTTGCACAAATAAATCAATTTATTGATTTATTAATTCATCATTTTCCATCAACATGGCATCTTTGAGGAATATTCCCTCAAGTTTGAATTCAAAATCAAGTGGACATGTACACCCAACAAAGCATTTATGAGGCCTTACATGTCTCTTACATGTCCCTTGCACAAGTCAAACTCAGCATTAACTCTCAAATTCAAATTTGAAATCTCCCTCTCTTTGGCACATTGACCAAAATGTGCTCATCCCTCAACCTATGGCAAGTTGACAAGTGGCGTCATCTCATTTGTCCAATCTTTATCCCACATTGCTATCTTATGAGCATTCTTCCAATTTGAATTTTTTTAAATAGAGGGCTGATTGTTCATCAAATCCATCCACAATCCTCATGCAAAGTCACTCTCTTCAATTGAGATCTGATTTTGTCCATTTCACTCCACAATCTTAGCATTTCATCTCCACGTCTTGATCCACAAATCCTATGCAAAGTCACTCTCTTCATTTGAGAACTAATTTTTCCCATCTTAGCATTCCATATCATTCTTCATAGCATTTTATCATCTAGCTTATCTATCAAGGGTTGGGAAAGGGCTATTTTCCACAATAGCACCAATCCACTATGAGATAAACATACTTCATGTTTTTCATATGCTTATTTAACTTACTTTTTGTCATTTGTTTGCATTTGGGAAGCATTGATGTAATTATTTCATAAATATGTTGTTATTTGCTTTGTTTTAAACTAACCATGCTAATGTGCATTGGAGGTTTCAACAAGTTGCAAATTTCACCATCACAGGTGGTATATAGGATAATCTTGAAGCATTGGTATAATAAATTTGAATGTGAATATAACATTTGTGCATAGTCTATCGATAACCATTTATGCCAAAAAGGCCACTTATCTGCATTTGAAAATGTAGAAACCTTGTGAGTTCCTTTACTACCAACGACTCTTCTTTGATAAGGAATGTTTGAGATACAGATCTTTTTTTTAACAAATGCCCAGGGTAGAATATTGAAATAATTTAAAGAACAAGAAAGATGGATTTCAACATTATGGCCATCCTCGGACTTCACATACACCCGCATATACCTTGTATGTGCAATGCCATCTAGAAATGGGTCTAGGTTCTTAACCCCTTCAACCTGTAACTTTCTCCAAGCCGTTGTTTCTAACTTTAAATGACCCAATGGGATGCAAGCTTGCCAGTAGTATTGACATGTTTTCGACATAGCCTTTATTTGTTTTTCTCTGATAGAGTCTTCTTTTCATAAATTCTTTTGGTGGCATCCACTATTTGCCCACATGAATATCAAGGCATTTGCAACTATATCTTCTGGAGTTAATTGCTAACAAATATCAGCTAGTAAGACAATGGACCCGTATCTTGTGTAGGAAACATTTTAGCCTAACACCGCTGTCACATTATTTTCCTGCACCGAAATGAAGGTAGTCATTGTAGTGGTTTCTCTTGAGCTTCGATGGTCAACTTCAACTCTATGCTAAGACTAGTGTAGTCCCAAATTCTTAGAATGGGGATTATTTCTCATAATAGCAACATACGCAGAAGTCAAAGCAATTAGTATGAGATTTTAAATTTGTACATTGTATAGCATCCTCTATTTATTATGGGAGAAATCAAAGAGATTTATATTTTTCAAGTTGTAGATGGATGTTTCTTATCTAAGATTTATCAATCTCATCACATGGCCTAATCTTGGATGGAAAATCTCGCTTGAAGTACTACACCTTCATCATTAAATTTGGTATGTTACTTTTGATAGACCTTCGTCAGGTCAAGTTGAACCCATCCTAGCTACTATATTGCTATTGTATTATAGTAGTGTCTTTTAGATTATAAACATAGCTAATGTTTTTTTTTGTAAATTTCATTCTTTGGAGGTGTACTGGTATACTGGGTTTTTAGATGCACTAATTTATTCCCTTAACGAAGTCTCATTTTTGAAAGGAGGTCTTCTCTGCAAAAACTCTTCTTTATTCATAGTTGGACCTTGACCATTCAGAGGCAGTCTGAATTGGGAATATTTTATTCACTTTGATTCCTCATTTGCATGCAAGCCTAGTAGGACATTTGCAACTTCCACATAGATTGTTCATAGAACATCTTTTTTTATCATTTTGCATCTTATTTCACTCTTCCTTGGACATTATTTGGAACAGTCTGCGTGTTTCCTTAATCTGCAATAATTATTTACTTCATAGAGTAAGTGTCTGTTATTTTCATTGTTTCATACTAATGCAACTATTGTTCAGAGTGTGAGTTAAATGATTCTTTAAAAGAATAAATTGGAATCTGTATAGTACATGCTATATTGAATTAGTTGTCAACTTTCCTATAATTAGCATACTATCATAGCAGACGAGTATATTAGTTTTTTAGTTTGTGAACCAAGTTATCCATTATCTTGGCTAGGTGATTTCTTTCACATAAAGTATGCATGAGAAGAATAACCTTGCAATTTGTATCGATTGAACCAAGTGCAAGCCTTATACTTCTTGAAAACTCCCTTCTTAAAATTTTGATAAAACGTTTGCAACTTTGGGTATCAATTTCTAGTGATTGCATTTTTAGTAGGGTATTCAATAGACTTCTACTTTATTTTTATATAAGGTTTGACCTGCTTATCGAATGTTGGTAAGTTATTATTTCTCTCTTAGGAAGTTTGAGTATATGAGACAATACACTGAAGTAAATGAATCATTGTTCACTTTCATAGGGATATATCTTATTATACAATAGAGAAGTCTTGTTTATTTATGAATATGTAAAGAGGGTAATTTATTATGTTCTAAAGGAGTATTGAAGTATATATATTTTAATTAGAACTTTCAAAAAGGAAATTGAGGAATATTGTATATTGAATGTGTATGAAAAGGGAATTTATTATGTTTCTTTAAATGGAGGAGAATATAACTAATATTTCATCATTTTTGAAGAAAATTAAGGAAACTTGTTATTCTATATCTCATATTTTGGAAGGTAAGTAGGAATCTTGTCTATTATTTTAGATTATTTAATAGAGTTACCTTCTATAAAGTGTAATTATTTACTATGAGCGATAAATTCTTGCCATCATTGTTGAACTAGTAACCCACAATGCTTAATCATCATTCAGGCATCATGTTGTATTTGAGCTAACATTTTTGGTGAAGGATTTCATGATTCAAAAAGCATTCAAGTTAAGATCTATACAATCAAGCAAGAGCTTATCTTTCATTTTGGTAAGTGCAATGGCATATTGTGTCCTCTCATCATTTATTTAACTTATATCAAGGTTTGAATACCAAAATGGGGTTTGACCGAGGCAAACCCCTATTCACTAACATTTTCTTGTAGGTCTAGGTGGTTGACACATGATTGAACTAGAATTTCTTGTGTAAGCATTCATAGGTGGTCAGACCTATTGAACCTATAAGCTATTTACTTTAAATAAAGTTGATTCTCATATATACTAATAAATCGTTTATCTAAGATTCTTTGATATACCTGTATTTATTGAAATGCATGTCATTCTATATAAGTAAGCATTTGAAAATTATTTACTTAACCCTCTTAATTTCCACCCATTATATAATTATTTTGTTCCATTAAATAAATTTGGAAATTGAGGATGATAATTAGTAAGTGCAAAATGCAGACTCTTTACAATTCTCATATTGGATTAAACATAATGAAAATATGAATAATAAAACAAGATAATGTTACCAAATTTTATTATTTCAAGTGGACTTGCTTAGAGGATTTTGAGATGTAGTTGCTCATTTGTTTCCTTCAAAATCCCTACAACATATACCTATAAGAGACAACTAATCAATTTATGGGAACTCACACCTCCATTTATACTTTTTTGGGAGGAATAATGAATGGTAGAATTTTTTTTGGAAGATTCATGAAGGAGAATAAAATAAAATATGGATGGTCATGATTAATTTGTTTCAGGATGAAGAGATGAGATTATTGGTTAAAATTTGAAAAAGTAATATATAATTCTAGTTACAACCAAAAATGAGAAGGAAATTAGTTTCTCATTTATTTCTAGAAATAGTGGAAGGAATATAGGTAATTAAAGATAAAATATTACTTAATTCAATTATCCACATGAGGTGGAAATACCACAAAATCCATATCTAAAGGCATGCAAATAAAAGAATGATTGAAATTGCAACTCTAAAAGATAACATAGAGTAAAATTTCAAAGTATGGTGATTCTTCCCAATGTTTTCCTAAAGCAAGGTGACAAGGAGACTCTACAAGATTGATGCTTAGCATCATTCAAAAATCCTTATCTACCAAAATTTTATAAGAAATCTAGAGGTGTTGATATATAGATCAATGTCACTATGATAATTCAATGAAACAACTTAACTCACTCAATTAGGAATGGAAAAGAACTTATAATAATCAAAGAGATTACCATTGGATTAATGATCTTCCTTTGCATTTAAGAGGGGTAAGACCCTAATATGATAGTTTTTTTGGTATTTGGGGCATGCATTTAACTAGAAAGAAGGAAAGGCACACAAATTAGAAATAAAGGAAAAGGGAAGAATTATAGATATAGCTAATATAAGGTCAAACATCTAAATCTTCTAAAAAATATAACCAAAGATATCAATATAAAGTCTCATTCTCAGCATGATCAACATAATGAACTATTATAGATCTAAATGATATTAGTAGGACATTAGTTAAACATAAGAAACATATTGTTTATGCAAGGTTTTAGGCTTAACATATTTACATGATTGTCCAACTTTTAACATGCAAAAATAAATAATTTGTGAAAAAATAATAATATTCAGACTTGTAAATAAAATCCTTGAAAGGTTGTGATTTATATAAAAAAAAATAGGAAAAAAATTAGAATAAATGACATGAAGCTCAATTATATTCCTTGTATTCAAAATATGAGAGTTTAAAGTCTACAAAAGAAATTTTGTACAATGTTAGTGAAAGAATTCTTAAATGGAAAGAAAAAAAAAAAAAAAAAGGAGAAATAAACTTGGAAGAAATATCAAATAAGAAGCTAGAAGAAAAAGAAGGATCCTTTCTTTACAACATGATCTCCTTTATATAAATTTTCCTTTGTAACTCCTTGAAAAACTAAATTCAAAATAAAATCTATCCATTTTCCTTTTCTTTTCTTTATGAATATAAAGTTCAATTTTAAGTGATTAAAAAATAACTTATATAAGTTCAATTTAAAAATAAAAGATAAAGAGTTATAAAATATCATTTAGAATCATCCCCATCCTTTTCTTGACTTTGACTGCTAGCTAATTTTGTTGTTAAAACTTGTGGCTACGATAAAACTATTTGAGCTTTATAGTTCTTAAAATATGCTATTGAAAGTGCAAATATTTATCCATTTGGTATAGAAGTACCAGGAAGCCACAATTTCTATATCAACAAAGTTTCATTAATTTCTACAATCATCTTATGTATATCATAAACATCCCTCTAAAAATTTATTAAAAAAGAAAACATATTACTTAATTCTTTCATAGTATTACTAACAATTGTATCCTTTTTAAAAACAACCTCTAAAATTATATCCTTAAAATTCTTCTTGATAGTAGAAACATTACCCAACTTAAAGTATTATCTTATTTAATAACATCAAAAGATTAGAAAATGGTTTGAATATCTCTAAAAAAAATCACATATTTTAGTTATCCTTTTAAATTTGGAAACTAACCTCTTCAAGACTATTAGAATTGAGATATAGCTTTGAAACCATGTTAGAATTGGCTATGGCTTCAAAGACCTTGAGACCAAATGGAAAGAAAAAAAAAGAGAGAATATGAATATGACAAGAATAAACTGTATTCAATGTCAATGATATGAGATGATTATTTTTACAATGAGAGAGACCTTGGTTATATAGCAAAGGTGAGGTGCAAGATGTCATAGGATTATGACAAGTGTCTTAATCATATGACATGAGACAACTAATCACACTTACCTATAGTTGTCAAAAGATAAGATAACAACTAATGAAAACTAGCATCTTCTAGAAAGATTCCTTCCTATGACTTAAGTAAACTTAACATGTGTAAATAAGCCCCCTAGTAATGAATTAACTAGGTACAAGACTTTATTTACACCAACACACCCCCTTAAGTGCAACTTAGGGAGTAGCAGATTATTATGTAAATGACACAAAGATGCAAAAATGGGTCCCGGATACTAGGCCATGTTAGGTACCCATGTACATATGCAAATGAAATCTCTCACAAACGGAGAAAAGGAGAAAACCCAATGGGAAAAAACTCCTAAAAGAAGAGATAAAATACAAAAACATGAATATCTCTCAATGATGGATGAGAAGGTAAAAACCCCATGTGAGGAAAAATACCCCCCATAAGAGAGAAATAGAAGAGAGAAAAGGTAGCCCCCCCTCAATGTTGAGTCTCCAACAATGTGTAGAAGTTGAAAAACCAACTTCACAGTCCCCAAGAATCACCTGCAAGCAATCACCTATCACATGCAACAGATATTTAGAACAAAAATGAAAGATGTTATGTAAACACTCAAAGAAAACTTGTGCAAGCAAAAATCAGCATTGTAATATTGAATGAAATTGTCTTACAAATAATGCAAAAGCCTTCAAAAAGGAAATCATGCAAAAAGCAAGACATGGAAAACCCTAATCTTATTTTGAGCAAAAAGACAACTCAATAAGATAAGGATAATAATTAACCTAGGAAATAGAATATGCCTAAGTAAACTTATACTAAAGTGTAATTAAATAATTAATTACACCAACACCCCCCCATAAGTGCAACTTAGGGAGACAAACAAAGCATGCACCTAAAACTAAGATGAATGCAAGAAAGCATGAATGGATCCTGGCAACAAAGGCCTGATCAGGTACCCAAAAACAATATGCAATAATGAAGTAGAGAAGGAAAACCTAGTGGGAAAAAACCCCCCTACAATGAGATGACTACTGCAAAGAAGCACTGGAAGAACACTGTGGAGTAACAATGGAACCACAATCTAACAAGCAAGGAAATATACTTCTGTCTATAATTGAAACCAAAACTGGAATCATGATAATGCGATAGTAGACCCGATGCCACGAAACACTGGAAAACTCACAAACTGGAACAACCTTGGAATATGTGAAGCAATAGTAGATGAGATGATGACAGAATCTGGAAATCGTGTATCTCGATGCCGATGCCAAACTGTGACTGAAACTCTTCCATGGGAAGGAGTACCATGAAGACTCTGGAACATTAACCATAAAAACATGGCCCTCAAACTGAGAAGAATCTGAAACAATGAGGATCAAGAAACATAATCTCTCAACTAAAGTGTGAACCGATGAATCTAATATGTGTCAAACTATAGCAAAAAAGTGGCCAAAAGAAACTAGGAAACTAGAAAACCCATGTGAGCTACCATCAAATCAAGATGAAGATGGGGATCAAAGTGCATGCACACTCTAATCATATTATTATGCAAAAAACCCCCCTGATGGAACTTTATATCAGTTCATTTATTACAATACCCAATGATTGTAAAAGGAGAGAATGCAAAACATGCATAAACTATAGAAAAAATGTAAACCTAGTGCATGAAAATAAAAATGAGTGCATGCACAAACCAATGTTCACATCTACCTCCATGATGAAAAAAACCCCCAATCTGTGTAGAGGTCGAAACCAGCTTTCCGATGATATCTCATTTGCGAAAATCCAACACCATGGCCAAAAGTTATGATTTTTTCAAAAAAAACTGAATTTAGCTTGCAGGAAATGGGTTTTCTAGCAAAAAAAAAGTTTACTTCTGATTTAATTTCTGCAAAATATGTTCACAATGAGTGGACAAAAATAGAAACCCAGAAATATTTTGAAGCTAAGAACAAAACCCAGAAATCAATTTTTGGTCCAGCAAGTAGAAGATGAAAAAATAATTTTTTTAAACCTTCAGCCAAGAGAAAAATGACGTGCGCTGATTTTTGTACAATGATTTTCTTCAAATCCGTACAAGATATCAAAAATATAAAAGATACACAGTTCAGATTTCGACCTTGGCTACAAAACCTAGAAATCGTTTTTCCTATAATTGAGTGGAAGCTAGATTTATGAAGCAAAAATGAAAAACGGCTTCAATCTCTTACACAGAAAAAAGCTATGAGAGAATATCTTCAAAACATGAACAGGCAGCAATAGGTCTGAAGCTCTAATACCATGTAGAAGTTGAAAAACCAACTTCACAGTTCCCAAGAATCACCTGCAAGCAATCACCTATCACATGCAACAGATATTTAGAACAAAAATGAAAGATGTTCTGTAAACTCTCAGAGCAAACTTGTACAAGCAAAAATCAGCATTGTAATATTGAATGAAATTGTCTTACAAAATGCAAAAGCCTTCAAAAAGGCAATCATGCAAAAAGCAAGACATGAAAAACCCTAATCCTATTTTGAGCAAAAAGACAACTCAATAAGATAAGGATAATAATTAACCTAGGAAATAGAATATGCCTAAGTAAACTTATACTAAAGTGTAATTAAATAATTAATTACACTGACACAATGATGGTAGAAGCTCGACATTGAATGTTGAAGATGATCCAATCTCGCCGAACAACATTCCTCCCCTTAGGAAGAAACAAAACCATGGATATATGCAAGATTTCAAGAATATGGATGATGGATGATGATGTCTCTAAAGCATGCTCAAGTGTCTCCATGTCAATGTCAAAAGCTAACACACTCCAAACAGGCATTCTAGGCCACATTGCTCAAGAGGAAAATCCAACATCTAGTAGAGATGAATGTAGAACATGATCCAAAGAAAAAGATATCCCCTCTGAAGACAAAGAAGCCTCCTCCAAATGTTTTCCAAAAGTATCCACAATCACACCAATCTGCGAAGAATGATCATGTAGAGAATGAACAAGAGGGTCAAGGTTTTCCCTCACAACAACTGAAGAAGGAGCGTCCTCATCAAAGAGAAGATGAATGCTATCGATGATGTCTCCCAAATCTGAAAGATGTGACTCCACAAACAAGTCTAAAATACCTATCAAGAAGCCATCCAAAGTAGCCATATCTGGAAGACTATGTATATCCTATTGCATTGAATCACGAGGAACCCAAACTGTGGAATCACAAGCATCATCAACTACAACAGTGGATGGAGGAGATGAAATACATGACTCAAGAACTAGATTAGATGTGAGAAATCCCAAGTTCAAGAAGCCAAATGTCTCCTCTAAATCATGGTTGTGATCACCAGCCAAAGGAACAGTGTCACCATTAGAAGCAAAATCTACAAAGGTATACAACTGAGATGAATGATCAACCACCCCAGTAGCAATGATCTCTCTACTCTCCAAGTCTCGAATGATGATAGAATTAGGTGTGAAATCTATAGTTCTCCCATCTCCACCGTGTAATCTAATATATGGAAAGAATATTGTTCGTCAAATGAGGAACACACAAAACATCCTGGAAAGTGTTTTCCCCAAAACTAACAAATCCCTTCCCAATTACACTCATGTATGTATTGTTTCCCATCAAAATAGGAGACATAGTACAAGGCTGAAATGAAGAGAATATAGTCTGTGAAGATGCAATATGATGAGATTCTCCTAAATTGAGAAGCCATCTCCTTGATCCTAAACCTAAAAGAGCACAAAGAGCTTGTCCTTTATTTCTTGATGTAGATGCTTGACCTTTGTCCTTTTTAAACTATTTTGAAGAAGGAGGAGGAGATTCAGACATTCTAGAAGGAAAATCAAAGTGATTCCTTTTGAGAATATTTTTCAACTCATCAATATCCTTCTTGTAACAATAGTGTTCTTCATATCCATCCTTCTTGCAATATGCACAAGTAGGCCTCTCCTTCTTTGATGATTCCCCTTTAGAAGAGGATTTTTTTTTGCTTTATTTGAATGTGGATTATTCTTTTCTTTCTTTTGTTTCTTATCCGATTCTAATTCTTTCACCTGACTAACCAACAATGCCTGAGATTTAGAAGTCTTGATGAGACCCATTGAGATAAGCTTTTGTTTCTCATGTATCAACAACTTAGAAAATGATGCAAATGAAGGTGCAGTATATGCAGAACCCATAGTCAATCTATTAGTATGAAAGCTAGAAATAAAAGAAGCATAATCAAGACCAAGTTTGTTCATTTTATTGTAGACCAACTGAATGTCCTTCTTATCAATTCCACATGCTTTACATTGCTCTCTTAGATCATTAACCTTAGTGACGTGGTCTTGGATGTTGTCAAAGTTCTTAGAATCAAGATTCGTCAAATCATTATCAATTTGATAGCCTCTTACTTCATATGTAGTACCATACAATGTTTTTAATTTTTCCCAAGCTTTATGAGAATTCTTACATGATTCAATTTGGAACAACAAACCATGAGAAACTAGTCTATGAAGACACCCAAGAGCTTTGGTATGTTTGATAATCCATTTTAACTTTTTATCTACATATGTAGATTCAGGTACCTTACTTTCAACATATAAAGAGTGACCTTCTGTCATTAGAATACTCCATGCATTTTGATGCCATGTTGAATAATTATATGATGTGAGAAAAAGAACCTTAGAATGATCCATGAAAATGAGAGAGAAAAAGAAAACAAATCAAAGCAATGCACCAAGAGAACCCCCCAAATCACTCATTCAAGAAACCCCCCAAGGAATATCTAATTTGGCACTTTATATTTAGTGCGTTCACAGTTGCTAGATGCCAAAAACAACAAGCTAGATTTGATCTTAGTGCTTACAAATGCCAGAATAGGCCATAGAATCAAGTACAATTTTTGGTAAAAAATAAGATCAATTTGATCATACAATTGATAAGTACACAAAAAATTATGCACTTTTAAAAAAAACTGCACCCAAAAATGTTACCATAGGAGCAAGTTATGAGCTCCCAAAGTTCCCAAAATGAGGACAAAGTAGCAACACTTGTGAGAATCTGCAATTTTTAGAAAAACTAGGCACCAAAACCAAAATATGATTGCACCACTGTGAAGAGCACGAAAAATTAGCCCAAATAAAAAAAAAATTGCTCAAAAAAAGGAGCCAAAATGACCAAGTTATGGGCCTCTGAATTTCGCCTATAAAATTGAAAATGCAATTGGAGAGGGGGGAAATTTTATTTTAGAAAATGATGATGTCAACAGTCAATGACAATAAAATTGATGGTTTCCCACCATCAAAAAAGCATATTCGCCCATCAATGGAATATTCTCCACAACGACTAGAATCTTTGCCAAAATCTAAAGATGCTTATCAAAATATTCTTTCTCTACCAGTAGGGGAATCTAGAAGGAATATCAGATGGAATATTCTGAGGTTTTGCCACTAGTTGGAAATTGTTGATTGTTGGGTTGAATGTGACTGGCTGATTATATTTAGGCCCGCCAGAATTTATTTTGTTGTCCACTGAATTATCAAAGCTCCGTCAGTTTTTCAAAAAATGTCGTTGGATTTTTTAAACCCAACCAACTGGGAATGGGAGGGCCCATAAGGGCACGTAGTGGAATGGTCGCCATGTGTAGGGAGGCGGACCACCTAGTACTATGGGGTACCTATAGTCTGTAGTACTACCACAATAAAAAAAAACTTTTACAATAAAGAATTCAATTGCCCAAATTTTGATTTTTCAAAAAAAAATTGAAAATTTCCAACTAATTTTTTTTCAATTTTTCAAAAAATTGTACCAGGCATAATTATGATGACTTGGGGGCCGTACAACTCCCTGGGTAAATTTTTTTTGCCTCATTGAACAACTGCTCTGATTTGGACAATTTGGCAGTCGATCTTAGGGTTTTTGGCCCTTCTGGATGCGATGGCAGGGTTAGATTTGACCTAAAATGCTCCAAAATTGTAGGTACCTTCTAGATCTAGAAACCACACTTCATCTTCAAACTCTCATAGATTTTTCCTTGAATGTCTGATTTGGAAAAAACAAAAGGAAATTTTGACTTTTTCGAACCTTCCGGGTGCAATGGTGAGCTTAGATTTGCACCAACAAGTTTTGATATGAACTTGCAATAAAGAGCCACAAATGGAAGCTCCCCAAATCTGGTATCTCTCTTCAGAAAAAGACTCTCCAATGGCACCCAACCCACTCTGATACCATGTTAGAATTGGCTATGCCTGCCAAGATCTTGAGACCAAATGGAAAGCACAAAAAGAGAGATTATGAATATGACAAGAATAAACTGTATTTAATGTCAATGATATGAGATGATTGTTTTTACAATGAGAGAGACCTTAGTTATATAGCTAAGGTGAGATGAAAGATGTCATAGGATTATGACAATTGTCTTAATCATATGACATGAGACAACTAGTCACACTTACCTAGGTTCACATGTAGTAGTTGTCAAAAGATAAGATAACAACTAATGACAACTAACATCTTCTAGAAAGATTCCTTCCTATGACCTAAGTAAACTTAATATGTGTAAATAAGTCCCCTAGTAATGAATTAACTAGGTACAAGACTTTATTTACACCAACAAATACCATCATTTTTAAATTTATACCTTCACATCATTTGATTGAATAATTCTCTTTAAGTTTATTGAATATCTTCTCAAAAACCAAAATATTCACATAAATTTTCAACATTTCATGTGGCTTTTTGGCTATTTATTGTCAAATTATTTATTTGTAACTTGACATTCTATTTCAAATTCTATTTTCTTAGAGATAACGTATACTCATATAATTTCATAGATTTTTCAATATATAAAAAGGTCATTAAGAGTAATCCTCCTGTAGACACATAAAAATGACCTAGGCCTACAAGTTCTATTTTCTCCATATTCTTCTCAGCATAATTAAAATATTTAATTATGTCCTTTGGTCCACCTTCTAATATTAATTAAATAATTGATAATTATTTAATTAATTCATGTCTTTTATTCCTCTTGATTATTTAAATAAATAAATTGATTGATTTATTCAAATGTCACTAATTCTATAATGTCTTTCCATAATTAAATAAATTCCTAAATTTATTTAATTATCTTGGTACATTAATTCTTCCTAATTATTTAAATAAGTAAACTTGATTTATTTATTTAAATACATCATTAATTTGTAATATCTTCTCATAATTAAATAATTTTTTAATTTTAATATAGATAGCTGCCTATTCATAAAAAAAAAAAAACCTTTAATTTATTTAATTATTGTCCATCTTGGCATTTTCTCTATTTTAAATAAAATGGTCCCACTTTCAAATTTTCCCTCTTTTAGTAAATAATTCAAATTAATTATTTACTATCACATGACCCTGCCTTTTTTAATTAAATTGATTTTTAATTCAAAATAGCAATTTTCCTCCATAAATCAAGTAATTTCTAAAAATATTCGATTTTTCCCCATAAATCAAGTAATTTCTAAAATTATTTGATTTTTTAGCTCCTCTTTTTCTATGTCATCCTTATCTCCTTGTCACATGCATTCTCAACCCTTCATTTGATTTTCTCAAATCAAATCTTGTCCACTCATTTCAAATTCACCTTAATTTTGCCATAACCCTAATTGTGGGTTGTCAAATTCAATTTTGTCCATTGATTCTAGGGAATTTGTCAACTTTTAATCTTGGCCATTCATCCAAAATTACATTTTCTATAAAATGATAATTTTGGTCTCATTCACACATCTCTCATGCTCTTCATTTCATACATTTTGGAATTTTGGCATAGTGGCATACTCTAGGCTTATTTTATAGTTGCTTACTAGTTGCATAGTTGCATAGTGTAACATTTGTCATCAAATCCTTCAATATTTTTCTAAGGTCTTGGCATAGTCATAGGTTGCTCACATAAAATTTGAGGGAAAACTACATATTATAGCAAATAGAGAAGGTGTAATGGAGATCAATCATGGAGTTTGAAGATATTCGGTGAGATTATTCCTTTTATTTTCATGTTTTCCTCCTTTGTGCTTCATTATTTACCTTGGATTTTGTTTATTTATGCACTAATCTACTAACACCAATATTTCCCATAGTTACATTGGTGAACCTGATGCCAAATATATCTTTTTTGTAGATTTTTGTATGGCCTTTTTGTGGTTTTGCTAGTATAGGTACGATTAGCCACATTTGCAAATTACAAAACCATAATCGCTGCGTCGCGATGCATTCAACCATTAGAACGACACATCCACAAGGTTAAGCTACATTTTCTATCTACAGAGATGCATTTTCTCACATCTGACATATTATCCATCCCAAACAACGCATTTGCAGGATGAGACACATCTATTGTGCAAAACGACACATTTGATCGGTAAGTTCCAGTTTTGACCCTGAGACGCATTTGCTTTGTAGAGTGACACATTCGTCTCGTAAATTTTATTTTTAGTTTTTTCCAGAATTTTCTAGATTTTTCATTTCAAATTAATAGTTTAGAGGTTTTTGTAGGTTACTAATCTATTGTTGCAGCATGTGGCTTTGAATTTTCATGGGTCCAAGACATCTTTTGAGACTACTAACAAGTTGTTTTGTAGGTTCAAATGTACAAGAATTTTATTTTGAAACCTCTTGTGTTTGTTTTAAATTAGAAAACACTTCCATTGGTTCTTTAAAAAGAACATTTGTTTGTCCCATTTAGATTTAATTGGGAGGTCAAATAACTTTACTTGATTGTGCTTGAAGGTGGTAGGTGATTATGCTCCCACCTTATGCAAACTAGGTGATCAGAAATCCAAACCCATCTATTTTATGTTTTTGAACCTTAGAGGGGCTTTCCTCGAAAGAGGGAACTACTCCAACCGATTTTTCACTTGGGCTGGTATATAAAAGGATAAGTCTAAATTGTCAAGTCCTCACGATATGTAGGCCTTAGCTATGTAGTGCCATTCAAAAACAAGTACCAACCTTTTATTTTAAAGGTGTAAGAGCCCCTAGTAGATTGGTTAAAGCCTTAAGTGGCTTGCTATATGCTCGTGAGGTGTTGTGTCCCCGAGTATTTACTAGAACTATTTTGTTTAGTGGCCAAAATCCCATCTATTTTCTAGTGCAGCAACGGTCATTGCAAAGGAATCCACATTCTCACAGTTCTTAGTAGAGATGATTAGCCTGCCATGGGAGATTTATGGGGGCTAAAAGCTTGGTTGACTTGAGAAGTGAGTGCACTATAAGGGGGAGCCCATGTGGCCAAGCTTCTAGATTCATCTGCTAAGAATAAGTGTGATTGGGGTAACCTGTGTGGAATCTAGTAAATAGAGTCCTCTCCAAACCTAGGGTTGTACTTTTCTTCATTGTGCATATTCAAACAAAAGTTGTGCTTGCCAAGTGTTTTCTGAAACATTCAAACAAACAATTTTTTTTTTCATATACCTAGAAACAAAACACTCAACTTGAAACAATCCAAAAATTGGTCAAAATTGCAAACAAATTAGATTCCTATTCCTATAAAACACATTTGTTGCAACACATTTGTTATTCTGCACTACATTTGACACTTTATGTAATGCATTCACTCTAATAATCCACATTTGCTACTCTATGTGATGCATTTTCCTGTACTGCATCACATTTGATTTATATAACACTACAATTTATTTCTCGAGATGCATCTTTTAGCTATAGAGCCGCATTCGCTGAAACTGTGACGCATTTTCCAAACTACAATGCATCTATGACCTGAAATGATGCAATTGCCTAGAAAATTCAAAAGCCCTATTGTAGCCCAAAACCCAATACCAAACCTGTCCAATGTGATACCAAACATCTTTTTGTAGTAGCCTCTGTCAAAAACCAGAAAGAAAATTTCTCAAATCCTCCATTATTTGCATATTTAGCTTGCATGTCCCCATAGGTCCATCATTGCAAAAAAATTTAGTTGCATCCTTAGAGTCCATTATCGTCATCTTCATCCATAAACCAGTCTTTAGGTCATCACTTCATTTGCAGATTTTAGAATAGGGGAACCTACCATACTATGCAAAATTGTTGCCTTCAAGAGTAGTTTGTCATTTGTCTTAGTCAAACTCATTCCTTTTTGGCATTGTCCTTTCGTGAGACCTTTCCAACTCAAAAGTTTAGTTAGAAAAGCTCACTTTGTCATCTTATCTTGTCCTTTAGTCACACCAACAAGTCCCTTTGATGACCCAAATTGAGACATAGATCATGCTTAGGGTGGTTGAGTAAACTGGACCCTTGCATTAACATACATTAGAAAATTCAAGTCATCTTAGTCCTCACTTTGCATATCTTATTCCTAAAAATAAAAAAAAATAGTCCTCATTGTCCTTTAGCATTTGTCATTTCCTTTAAGACAACATTGTCATAATGCATTCCTTATTGTCAAAAACCCAAAAAAATAGTTTGCATTTGCATTCCTTATTCGAAAATCCAAAAAACATAATATCACATTATTTCCATTCATAGAAATAGTTGTCATTGTCATCTTCCTAATTTGAGCAAAATCCTTATATGGTTGAGATTAGGCTTTAAAGAAAAAGAAGACAAATGGAGAATTTTAGACATGACATCAACACTTATAATTTTCCTAATGACATGAATCAAGACACATCTTTTATCAATCCCTTCAGCAACATAAACATGCCATCTTCCTCACATAACCCATTTGAACCATTCATACATAGAGATCAAAATGGAAATGTATTTGAGGAAGACATAGAAGCTGCAACTCAAAATCCTAAAGTAGCCTCTTTTGTGGAAGAATTGGTCTTGCAAGATAGAGAAAGATATTTAGCCATACTTTTACATCAAGGGGCCAAATTTCCACAAGGATTTGACATTAATACCTTAAGAGCAACCACTTCCAATCATGATGCCAACAATAACACAAACAATGTTTCCAACACTAGTCAACCTCAAAACAATGCCAACAATAACATTGGTGCCACCTCAAAAATTGCTACAAGCACTATCAATGCTACCTCTAATGCCATATCTAATCAAAATACCTCCAACATGATCAATGCAACATCCATTGGAGGGACACCAACCATGTCAAAATCCATGTCAACAACATCCTCATAGTCAATTGGAGCTACCTTTGGATCCTCAACAATGGGGGAAAGCTCTGCAAACCTCTTATTTAGAGCTTCATATAGCGCCATGGGTGCATCATCATTAAATCCTTTTATTGGTGCTTAAAGCAATGCCATGGGAACAAATTCACTCAACCCATTTGGGAGAAATAAATGATTAATTTTCATTCCTGGACCCCAACCAAACATTAACAAGTCTATTGGAAGATGAATTACTCTGAGAGGGGGGGATGGATAATAGTAATGTACAATTTTTCAAACTTTTAACTTCATGAGAAAATTAAACAATGACCTTGAGACAACTTTATGAAACCTCTTAACTTGCTAAGTGAACTTTAACATATCAAAGAAATTTTAACAGAATGATAGATTGATAAAAGACTTACATAACAATGTCAAAGCATGATATTGATTGTTCATGTAAACTTGATTGCACAATTCCTTTTAATGGTTTATTACCACAAGAATTCATGTATACTTTGAACACTTTTATAAAAGAATGAAATGTTTAGTCAAGTATCAGAGCATTGCATGAATTTTATTGACAAATGACAGAATGAAAATATAAACACTTAAGCACATGGACTGAAACACAAATGCACAAATTTCACATCATAACACATTATTTTCCTAAGTGGAAAAACCCTCATGGGGTATAAAAAACCTCTCGTAAAATGTTCCTTTTATTCATTCAAAGAGCACCAACTCTGCAACAATGTGGAGCACCAACTCCAAGTAAAAACTAAAGCACCCACTTCAAGTTAGGAGCACCAACTCCTAGTTTTAAAAATGTCACAAATGATAAACCATTAAGACCTTAGAACTACATTGATTTGCAGTCATAAAATTTTAACAACACACCAATAATATGATATTCAATAAAACCTTAAGAAGGCTGTCAAATGATTGAGCCTTTCAAAAGAAACTAAGGATATCCAAAAATGTCATTGTGTATAACATCTTCATCATTATTTCAGTTTAAAAAATATATATTGGAGATAGACCCATTTTCTCTTCTAGTTACTGTTGTCTTAACCAATATCGCACTACATATTCCATTTCAAATCTCTCTCAGAGAAATGGAAGAAATCCATGGTTAAATAAACAATGAAATTTGTGGAAAAACACCAAAATTCTCGAGCTTAAACTCAAGTAACCAAAATAGAAAACACAGATATTTGTAACTAGTTTTTGTTGCAAACTAAAAAAAAAAACCATTTTTCAATCTTCATTTCGAAATGACAGAGATATTGTCAAGATTTTACCTCATTTTATCTCGGACAGATGTCAAACAAAAAAACTTATACAATCTACCAAGAATACCTTCATTTCCAGCTACACATCAAACAACTACCTTGCTATTCCTTCATTTCAGCTAGCTCGAACAAGAATCCATCAAAGTCTCAATACAAGCTCTACAATTTTTGGATGGCAGCTAGGGTTTCACCTTCAACCAAATGATAATTACAAAACTCATTTTTCTCTATTCCTTTTCCTTTGAATACTTTATCCAAATTTACAATCATTTCAAATCTGACAAAAAAAACAATTGTAAACATCATTTCATATCCATACCACCGACATAATAATGGCCCACTCAATTTCCACTCATCCTACCCACATGTATTATACTATCCACGCGACTCATTGAATTGAGTCATCAATTGCAATAACCTATTGACTGCCCAAGTCTCACAATGCCTAAGCCGATTCAAATGAACTATATAAAATATGATCAGCCTGACTATAAAAACAACACATTATATTTCAATATGAAATACCAGATGCCAATTATATTATTGTAATCAATGTTGACTATCTTTCAAAGATGATACAAATAAAAATTCATATGAACTATACGTAATATGGTAAGCCTGAGTGTAAGCCAAAATACACTATGTGATATATAATGCAAACCATATCTCATTTTAAATATGAAGAACCCAATTACTAACAATGCCAAATCAAAGCCATGTGTAATATGTGAGTAACATGATTACCATCAAATGTAAGCCAAAGTCATACATGTCAATATGAAACTGGATAAAGACATCTTATGCCAAGATCATCCTAATAACAATTAATGAAACCGAGATCAAACTAAAATAAAATATTTGTTGAATATACTAAACCAGAACCATTGAGGCCTTGGAGACAATGTGATCAAATACAAAGAGCCTTGTATCAAAGTATTGCACCTTATACACCAAACCATGATAAATCAATGAATGCATTATTGTAATGATATAAAACATATGCCTTGTATGCCTTGATCTACTCATACTAAAACCAAAACTCTGTCATAAAGTTTCATTAACCTATATAATGCCATATACCTATGAAAAACTAAATCAGAGACCTATAATTGTAGCATGTGACTAAAAATCAACTGAGAAATCAATGTGAATTCCAAAGAACTACATAATCAATGTTGACATTGTTGACATCAAGGATACAGATCACAAAACATTTTGACATCAAGGAAAAACTAACAAAACAATTGAAAGCCAACAAACTCCCCCTTTGTCCTTGATAGAAAAACACATATCATCTCTCCCCCTTTTTCTCTCAATGACAGATAATAATAGAGGAGAATGTCAAATGCCATGAATAAAAACAACTGAATCCAACCAACATATATCCATCTAAAAATAATATTCAAGAATCATATCATTACTTTAGGCATAAGCAAATAACTCTTTTGCATATATTGTCTTGTTTCCACATGAGCAAACACAATAACTTTGGTATCCATAATACTTACAACATGTAAATATCATAAAATCAAGTACTGTGAGATCAAAATTATCTATGTATGCACCAATTGCACAAATTAACAACTCACTATCAAAAGCACAAAGAAATATCATTGTTAAGTACCCCAAGAATAAATACAACTTCCATACATCAATGACAAGCTGAGAATGCATAGATCACCAAACTATATTATAACCAATCACCAAAAATATTATGTATCATGAAATATTGAAGAAACCTCTCCTTATGATGCAACACTATTCAATCAAAAACCAGCTATAGAAAATGAAAAAATATAAGAGATCTTAGAATGAAAACATGTAGAACCAAGTTCCCCCTACAAATAAGCACTATAGAAAAATATATCAAAATTGGTATCATTACTCCTTTCTGAGTACCACACTTGAACAAGGATAGAGAGAATTCAGCAAGGAGAAACACAATTATTCAAGTTGTTTCAGATGAAGCCCTGATTAAACAACACCACACTATGTGCATCATAAGCATAAATTTCTAAATACCATGAAGGATATGAACATTTTCAACTAAATCTCTTAAGACGAAAAACAGTATATCATGCCAGAACCAACTTCCTTTTGTATAGCAGCAAATCACTGTCAAGCATAAAGAACTACCAATAAATATTACCACACTATCATCTATCTTACCAATTATCCTAAACCATATCAACAAAATAATGATCAACTCTATGAACCAACAAAGTACTATCACCTGCAAGCTAAAGACCATGAACTTCCAAGTAACAATAAAGCACTGTTATACCAAAGCAATTATTCCATTGTAAAAGCATTGTCTTTTGTGAAAGTTGTGCAAGAGATAGCAAAAAAATAACTATCATCATGTATACTATATTGTCAGCATACAAAAATAATTGTCATAGATAGGTAATATACAAATCACTATCACTATGTTCCTGCAACAGTTATCAAACACTTGTGTGATTGAGTTATGCAATTTTGTCACTTTATCATTTGCATACTCACTATCAAAATACTAGTATTGCTACCATACCCCTGCAAGTACCCTATATCTGTCTTCATGATTACATCAATTCCATGAAGTAACCAAAGCATCAATTGATTTTCCTCTATAGGATACACAACCATGTAAATCACTTCCATGAATTTCTAGTGAAAAAAATTTAGTTTGAAACAATATCAACCACAAATATTGTTTGGTACTGCATATGTTATGTCATTGAATCACAAACACCATGATGATGAACAAGTGATTAGAAAATATAATCATGTGAAACAAGACTATCATATACAAAAGCTATCATCATCAAAAAATGAAGAAGAATAGAGAGAAACCCATGACCAAAAACTTGCAAGTTCATTCTATTATACACATAGCTAGCCCTATCAAAGACTCAACAAATACTCCACAATGATTAGTGATAATATAATTTTTTATGATTATAAGTCTGAGACAAAGATCCTTTGCAAAAATTCTGCTCCTTACTTCTTGATATCAATTCCCTTGATAATACCCTTGACACTCTACAAGTACACCAATACCTCTCACTTTGAATATAACTAAAAAATGCATAGCAATTTAACTCTTCAAAAAGCAACTACATAGTGCACAATCTTACACATAGCTTCCTTGTCTTAGGGGTTGTAGGGTAAAACATTAATATGCTTCCCCTTACTTCATGTTGGGTTTTCAAGCACTTTTGTGAAGTCTCTTGTTTTCTTTTTCAAATCATCATAGGCTCCTTCTTTTGCTTGTTTAAAGTACCTATTATTTTGTTATACTCGCACTGTTGTACTTTATTCCCAACATTATTACATCTAAAACATATAATATGATGAGAAGTAGGGTAACCATGATTACTTCTTGAAAAACCATAAAAATCCAAACCTTAATGTCTTTTTAGCAATCAACAATCTCTTTTCAAGTATCCAAGCTTATTGTAGTTAAAACATACAACCTTGTAGTTCTTATTTGACAATCTATAACCACATTCATTAGCTCTATGACCATATTTGGGACAAACATAGCAATAACCCTGAAACTTAGAATAGTTATACCTCATTAAATAATGTTGTCTGGTAGATGAAATTCCTATGGACCATTTGTTTCTTCTTCCAACTTTGTTGATTCCTTTGTGTTGTCTTCTATTGGTTTCTATTTCAGAAGCAGTAGTATGATAATTCAAGTCTATCTTCTCTTTTGGAGTTTTCCTTACTTTGAAACTCTTTCCATATTTTGTTACAAAGACTAATTCATGTTTTAATTCATCTTGAACTCCAGAATTTTGTCCTATTTCATACCCTAAACCATGAATGTATTTGTGATGTTTTTTCTTATCCAGTATCTCATTTAGCTTGTTGGTACTTTGATCCAAATTCTGATTTTTCTGTAACTGTGTCTTTACACTTTCAATGTCTTTATTTAGAGCAATTACCTCTCCTTCCAGTTTTTGACACACAATCTTTTTAACTTCCAAATATGAATTTGCTACATCTGCTATCCTTTTATACTATTTGACTTCTAACTTAAGACTATTGATTAATTTATTTGATTCTTCTTCTTGTCTTTTTATTAGCAAGTTATTCTCCTCCTTTATCTTGTTTTCTTCTTCTAGTTGATGCTTACATTCTATAACCAGTTTTTCTGTATTTTTAAGATCTATAAGAATTTTATCCTTAACCTCCCTTTCTTCTTGGATTTGCGTCTCTAATTTATGATTTACTTTTCTAAGTCTCTTTATCTCATCTAGAGCAACAATAAGTTCTGCCTCAAGATCAATTTCTCCTTCAATATTTAAATCATTCATATTCACCACAAATTCATCAAGTTCTATATTAGACATATTTTCTTCTACAAGATTTTTCTTATTATTGCTTATAGAGTCAACTAGAAAAGACTTAGCTAGAGACAATGCTTCACTGGACTTAACACTAGTAGTTTTCTTTTGATTTCTATTTCTTTTGCACTTACCCATAATACTCCTCTTATCAAGAACTTGGTTGAACTTAAATTGGTTAGGCTTATGTAAAAGTCTATCTCTTTACACCAATATCAATCAAAATCAAATATGTTTTCACAAAACACATAGACTATACAAACAAAAAAAAATACCTTCTTGAACTTGTGACATATTTGACAAACTTCCAAGACCAGAATCAATCCTAGGTATGAAACCTATTGCAGGACCCTATGCTCTGATACCAATTGTTGGAAGATGAATTACTTTAAGAGGGGGGATGAATCAAAGTAATGTACAATTTTTCAAAATTTTAACTTCATGATCAAATCAAACAATGACCTTGAGACAAATTTATGAAACCTCTTAACTTACAAAGTGAACTTTAACACATCAAAGAAATTTTAACAGAATGACAGATTGATAAAAGACTTACATAACAATGTCAAAGCATGATATTGATTTTTCATGTAAACTTGATTGAACAATTCCTTTTAATTATTTATTTCCACAAGACTTCATGTATACTTTGAACACTTCTATAACAAAATGAAATGCTTAGTCAAGTATCAGAGCATTGCATGAATTTTATTGACAAATGACAAAATGAAAACATAAAAACTTAAGCACATGGACTGAAACACAAATGCACAGATTTCACCTCATAACACATTATTTTCCTAAGTGGAAAAACCCTCATGGGGTATAAAAAACCACTCATAAAATGTTATTTTTATTCATTCAAAGAGCACCAACTCTTTAACAATGTGGAGCACCAACTTCAAGTACAAATTGAAGCACCCACTTCAAGTTAGGAGCACCAACTCCAAGTAAAAACTGAAGCAGCCACTTCAAGTTAGGAGCACCAACTCCCAATTTTACAAATGTCACAAATGATAAACCATTAAGACCTTAGAACTGCATTGATTTGTAGTCATAAAACCTTAACAACACACCAGTAATATGATATTCAATAAAACATTAAGAAGGCTGTCAAATGACTAAGCCTTTCAGAAGAACCTAAGGATATTCAAAAATGTCACTATGTACAACATCTTCATCATTATCTCTGCCTTAAATAAAAAGATTGGAGATAGACCCATTTTCTCTTCTAGTTACTGCTATCTTAACCAATATCTCACTACATATTCCCTTTCAAATCTCTCTCAGAGTAATGGCAGAAAGCCATGCTTAAATAAACAATGAAATTTGTGCAAAAACACCAAAAATATCGAGCTCAAACTTAACTAACCAAAATGGAAAACACAGTTATCTATAATTTCTTTTTGTTGCAAACTAAAAAAAAAAACATTTTTCAATCTTCATTTCGAAATGATAGAGATATTGTCAAGATTTTACCTCATTTTATGTCAGCCAGATGTCAAACAAAAAAACTTATAAAATCTGCCAAGAATACCTTCATTTCCAACTATGCATCAAACAACTACCTTGCTATTCCTTCCTTCATTTCAACTAGCTTGAACAAGAATCCATCAAAGTCTCAATACTAGCTCTGCAATTTTTGGATGGCAACTAGGGTTTCACCTTCAGCCAAATGATAATTACAAAACTCATTTTTCCCTATTCCTTTTCCTTCGAAAACTTTATCCAAATTTATAATCATTTCAAATCTGACAAAAAAAAAATGATAAACATCATTTCAAATCCATACCACCGACATAATAATGGCCCACTCAATTGCCACTCATCCTGCCCACATGTATTATACTGTCCACGTGACTCATTGAATTGAGTCATCAATTGCAATAACCTATTGATTTCCCAAGTTTCCCAATGCCTAAGCTGATTCAAATGAACTATATAAAATATGATCGACCTAACTATAAAAATAACACATTATATTTCAATGTGAAGTACCTAATGCCAATTATCTTATTGTAATCAATTTCAACTATCTTTCAAAGCCGATACAAATAAAAATTCATATGGACTATACGTAATATGGTAAGCCTAAGTGTATGCCAAAATACACTATGTGATATATAATGCAAACCATATCTCATTTGAAATATGAATAACCTGATTATTAACAATGCCAAATCAAAGCCATGTGTAATGTGAGTAACATGATTACCATAAAATGTAAGCAAAATTCATACATGGCAATATGAAACCAGATAAAGACATCTTATGCCAAGATCATCTTGATAACAATTAATGAAACCAAGATCAAACTGAAATAAAATATTTGTTGAATATACCTGAACCAGAACCATCGAGGCCTTGGAGACAATGCGATCAAATACAAAGAATCTTTTATCGAAGTATTCCACCTTATACACCAAACCATGATAATTGAACTAATGCATTATTGTAATGATATAAAACATATGCCTTGTATGCCTTGATCTGCTCATACTGAAACCAAAACTCTGTCATAAAGTTTCATTAACCTGTATAATGCCATATACCTATGAAAAATTGAATCAAAGACCTGTAACTGTAACATCTGACTATAAATCAATTGAGAAATCAATGTGAATTCCAAAGAACTACATAATCAATGTTGACATTGTTGACATCAAGGATACAAATCACAAAACATTTTGACATCAAGGAAAAACTAACAAAACAATTGAAAGCCAACAAGGTCATCACAACTTAATAGTAACACAAACACCAACATCCCCCATCGAAAATTCTACCAATTTGGACAAGGAAATCAAATTACACAACATATGGCTTCACTTACACACCCAAATATTCAAGGTCAACACATCCCGCCAATATCAACTAATATGGTTGGAGGATGCATTCCTACATATGAATCACACATCGACACCCATCAAAATGTCCCTACTCCAAACTTACAATACCAAGAACCTCAAAATCAAAACACATCATACATCTCACAACAACACATTCCACAACAATATCAAAATTCATCTTCACAACAAATCGTGACTCATGGGATACCCATCACTCCCATGTGTGATTGAACAAAAAATCCTATAATTGATGCCTTGGTAGCTCAAATGGAAAACTTGCAAAAATAAATAAAGACTATGCAAATGTCCAATAAAAAGCCACAAACATCATATGACCTATGTCCATACCCTTTTGACACAAGTCTATACATGCCACCATTCCCTCCTAGATATGTGGCACCAAACTTCACTAAATACAAAGGTAAGACCAACCCACTTGAACATATTCGAGAATTCAAAACCAATTGTGTGGACATTGCATATGAACACACATACTTAATGAGGCTTTTCCCTAAGAGTCTTGTAGGTCCTGCACTTGAATGGTTTGCCACTTTAGAAAAGGGAATAAAATCATGGGACAAACTTGCAGACAAGTTTGTATGAAACTATTCCTATAACATTGACACAAATGTCTCCATTACCAACCTATGTTCACTTACACAAGAAGAAGTTGGTAAGACTTTTATTCCATTCTTTCAAAGATGGAGAAGTTTAGCAAGTCATTTCCATATTAACATACCTGAGAAAGAAAAAGTTGACATGTTTGTCCAAACCCTCCTAGGCCCATTGAAATATGGCTTGCAAGTCTACTGCTACACAACCTTCACAAAATTAGTCAAAAAGAGTGTCCATCTTGAGAAGGCTCTTATTGCTAAAGGAGAACTAAAATATGGCCCTAAAAACATGTACACAAACCCACCTCCTAAGAAAAACAAATATTGGGTCAAGAATAAACATGTTACCAATGATGGCGTTGTTGACACTAAGGTGGTAAACACAATGGGTCTTGTACTTAATCTTAAAGGAGCTCCACCACAAATCACACCATTTGTCACACCGATAGGTACTCCCAATGGCATCCAAAATAATCAAAACAATCAAAATCAAGGGCAGCCTCATCAAACAAGGTAATTCCCAAAGAGATGTACATATACTCCTTTGGGGGAACCAATCAAAGATGTCCTTAAGAAGCTCCTTCAATGATCTATTTTAGGATCTATGACAATTGCTAATGAATGCTTAACTATTACAATGATTGATTCAATCTCTACAAATGGAATTAACATAACATAAATACTTAAACAACATAGCATAACAAGGTGATAACAAAATGAAAGAGAGAAAGAGATAGAAGACAAAACACAATTGATAACGAAGTTTGACCAAGTAGACTACATATTAAGATCCCTCTCCAACAGAGTGATCAATCCTATTATGCTCCAAGAACAAGATTACAATTGCAAAACAAAACCATTCCCTTCTAGCACTTCGGTGGAATAACGTTCCTTCGACATACAAGAATGGCTTCAAGTCTTCAATGTAGTTCTCCCAGCATCATCACTTGCTTGATTTCTAAATGCCTCACTCTCCCAATTTCACCCCTTTTTATACAAATTTTTTTCCCAATTTGGGTCATAACCAAATGATTTACAAAATATTTCCCTATCTCCCATTTTTATAATAAAATCCTTCATAATCCCTCTTATTTACATAAAAATCAATAATATCCCCCATAATCTTCCTTTAAAATCTTTATTATATGGTAGAGCCCCTTTAATATTTTATTTTTCTAGATAAGGGGTTTTATTTTAATCTCTTATTTTTAAAATATAGGGGGTTTTAGTTTTAAAATGGGCAATCAGTTGCAATTCTTAGTCATTAAAAATCAATGTCGTTATATTCTTAAAGCCATTCAATGGCTCAATGGTAAGTAATCCTTTTGGGGTCGGGGAGGTCAGAGATTTGACCCACCAACCCTCTATTTTTAAACTCAATTTGGTTTCATTCCTTATCAAAACAAACTATTGGTAGAGTATGGTTAACACAATGTGTGTGGGCTAATGGTGAGTTGTTTGCACCATATCCGCGAGGTGGGGGGATCGAATCCCACCTGCTCCACATTTTAGCAAATTATTAAATAGCTTAAGTCAAAGGATAGATAAATGGGTGCCACATGGCATGCCAAGGTGGTGCCATGTGGCATAACCTAATTCACTGCTTCGACACAGTCAACTGCCACAGTTCAGTCCAATCACCATTCAGAAGCCACGTGTCTGCCGTAGGAGGTGCCACATCACTGCCACACTAGATGTATGGACATATAGCCTGCCATGTGTTAGCCTAGGATTGGTCCACCTCAACAGTCATACCGTCCAGACTACCAAGTCAGCATGTTGATGCCATGCTGACCTCATCATTCATATGGTCTAATCAACCTTGTGCCTATGAACTTTGACTTGGTGTAACTTGCACATACGAGCTCAAAATTTGACGAAACGAATGTCGTTGGAAATGTCTCAACAAGCTATTCGACTTGACGTTGGTTCTATTGAATTCCAAGATAGTGATTTTTTTCCTTTCTAGATGGCCTTAGGTGTTTATTTGACCCATACCTTTGACTGGTTGTATCTTGGGTGTACAGACACCTTTTGAACCTGTCCAAGTTGTGTTGGACTCAAAATTTTGGGAACTTCAATCTGGTGATGATTACTAGAGCATATGGGACACTTCAATTTTTGATGTTGAGTACCCCCCTAGATTAGTCCTCCCCACTGGAGAGCTTCTGAAAGCTTGATTACTTGAAAAGAAAGTGAGGGTAAAGTTCCCTCACTTTATGAATCTCCATCCATTTTTCCTTGCTTGGATTCATTCCCTTCAGTCCCACTCTAAGGTACTCAAAAAATCCTCATCGTGAAGTCCTAACTTTTCTGTCTAAGATGACATCCTTTGGCAACTCTAGCATGTACTTTGGTGAAAGATCATCAACTGACGGAACCTGAATGTCTATGTCTTAATCCAGTATCATTGGAGGTTCGTACAACTTCAAATTCTCAACATTGACAACTGAATAGATGTGCATGTATGGAGGAAGATTAAGGTGGAAGGTGTTGGTTTCGATCTTTTCCAAGATCTCAAAGGGACCATACCAAATCGGCTTGAGCTTCCTTCTCCTTACATTATTTCCTTGCTAATATGTAACCAGACTCTATCTCCAACCTAAAAATGGTGATCGATGCGATGCTTATAATGTCAAGCCTTGTATTTTTCTTGGCTCTTCTCCAACTGTGCTTCCACTTCCTGATGGATTGCTTGGACTTTTTGGATGAACTTCAAAGCCTTCTCTGCATCATGGCATCCATATTCAACATCATCTTTCCTAGAAGCAAAATCCATTGGTGTTTGAGGCACATAACGAAAGCAAGTCTCAAAAGGAGACCTCTTTGTAGAAGAGTACACCGCATGGTTGTAAGCATGCTACAAATAATGAAGACTCTCATCCCACAGTTTGTTGCAGTAACCTCTGAGTAGATGCACAACTGTCCTATTTACTACCTTTGTTTGTCCATCAGTCTATGGATGTAAGGTTGTACTCTTCTTCAGTTTAGTGTCCATGGTTTCCCACAAAGCTAACCAAAATTCCCCTAGGAATCAAGAATCTCGATCTGATACAATAGAAGTAGGTAACCCAAAATAAACCCATACAAATTGAAAGTACATCTGAGCTATCAGTTTAGTGGTGACCTATTTCTTACAAGGAATTAGAAGACACATTTTTATGAAATGATCAACTAATACATATAGATAATCATCTCCCTTCCTAGACATAGGTAACCCCTTGAAAAAATCCATTGAAACACTTTCCCATGGATGGGATGGTACAAGCAGAGGTGTGTACAAACCCAATTTCCTATTGCTAGGTTTAATTGTTGCACACATGACAAAACCTCTAATATACTTATTTACAGTTTCTTGCATATGAGGCCAATAACAATATTTTTGTAGCTAAGTGATTGTCTTGCTTACCCCAAAATCTCCTGCAATCAATGAGGTGTGCACTTCTTGGATTACCTATGCTTGTTCATCTTTTGGAATGCATGACTTTCCCAAGTGATACAAAAATTTATCCTACACATAATAATATTTCTCTTCTACATGTTTTCCTATAATTAGAGCTAAATAGATTTCCTTAAAGTCTTCATTGTTAGCATACTATTCCTAAAAACTTTCATGTACCATGGAACTACCTTTAAGGATAATCAAAGCATTCATAACAGGAGGCCTATACAACATATCTTCTACTTTGTTATGGACACCTTTCTTGTATTTAATTACTAAATGAAATTGTTGAAGAAAACTAATCCACCTAAAGTGACTACTTTGTTGCAGTTTGGATTGTGAATGCAAATACTAAAGTGGCTGGTGATTAGTGTGGATTATAGTTTCTTTCCCCATTAAGTAGTGTTTCCATTTTTTAACACTCTAAACTAATTCATAAAGTTCCTTATCATAAGTAGGATAGTTAATTACTACACCTATAAAGGTCTTAGAGTGATAGAAGATTGGTTTACCTCCTTGCATTAGCACTTCTCCCATGGAAAATCCACTCGCATTTGTCTCAATCTCAAATGGTTGGTGTAAATTTGGTAAAGCTAGAACTGGTGTTGTACTCAAATTTTCCTTCAAAGTGTTAAAGGTTATCTGTTGTGGACCTCCCCACTAAAAGATGTCTTTGTATTGGTCAATGTGTGCAATGGTGATGCAATATAGGAGAAGATTGTAATGAACTTTCTCCATTACTGAACTGCACCTAAGAAACTTCTGACTTTAGTGACTTTACTTGGCTTAGGACATTTTGCAATAACTTCAACCTTCACAAGGTCTACTTTCAATTGACCATGACCTACGACATAGCCTAGGTACACTAAGGATGTCTTAGTGAATTCTCATTTACACATCTTTACAAAGAGTTTTTCTTTCTATAATACATCAAAAACTTTCATTTCATGACTTACATGATCTTCCCAAGTTTCACTAAATACAAGAATATCATCTAGATAGACTATGACAAAATCATCAATAAAAGGATGAAAGAAATCATTCATGGCTCTCATAAATGTAGCTAGTGCATTGCAAAGCCCAAAGAGCATGACCAACCACTCAAACAATCCCTATTTTGTCTTAAATGCAATTTTCCAAATGTCATCTTCTACAATTCTTATTTGATGATATCCACTACACAAGTCTAACTTAGAGAAATATACTGCATGTTTTAATTAATAAAGTAAATCATCAATTCGAGGAAGAGGATACTTGTTCTTTCCCGTTATCTTGTTTAGGGCTTGATAGTCGATGCACATTCTCCAAGACCCATCATTCTTTGGAACCAACACAATTGGAGAACCACAAGGAGATGTACTCGGACAGATGACTCCTTTCTCAACCAACTCTTGAACATGCTTTTTGATTTCTTCATCTTTTAAAACTAATAAACAATACATGCCAATGTTTGGAAGGGGTACATCTTGCTACAACTAGATTTCATGTTGTATCTCTCTTAGGTGGCAACCCCTTTGGCTCCTAAAATAAGTCATCATAAGCAAAAACTATTTTGACCATATTAGTTTTATGCTCTGGATCACACCCCTTAAATGCTTCAGCTTTTCCAGCCTCTTTGGGTTTTACAAGCATTAATACAAATTTCTTACTAGAATTCACCAACCTTTTCATTTGACCAGCATTAACTAGTGCAAGATTAGTCTTAACTTTGTGTGCACGTACAATGTATTCTATCCCATCCTTAAAGAGATGATACTTATTCTCCCCCTATAAAAGATTGTTTTTCTTTCATACAGATAAGGACTCCCTAACACAAGCCTACAAATATCCAAAGGAAAAACATCTACCTCTACTTCATCAACAAACTTTACAGTGATAGAAAATTTCAATTTACATTGTTTTGTTACCTACAGTTGAGCATCATTGCAAACCCATCCAAGAGGATATGGATTTGGATGAGGTGTTGTAGCTAGATTAAGTTTCTTTACCACCTCTTCAGATATTAAGTTGACTTGAGAACCCATATCAAACAGTGTGTCAATCTTAGTGTGCTTAGTTACAACTCGAATATGAAACAACTCATTATGTTGTTTATTAGATTTAGGAGGAGTAGATACTTTACTTGTACTTGCATTAGAAAAATTTTCATCAGAAAAGAGAATTATGTGTTTCCCTTTACCTTAGACCCTAGCAGCAATAATTTTTGTTTCATCTCCAGAGTCGGATCCAAGATCTTGTTGAATCACTACAACAGTCTTTTGCTTTCCTTTATTGCCTCCATATATTTTCGGCCTTAACTCTAGATGCAAATTCCAACACTTTGAATCATCATTCCCCTCTTTCTTGCAATGGGAGCATGTGGGTTTATCACCCTCCTTAACTATAGTTGTCTTCTTCCCTTTGAATTTATCTTTGTCTTTTTCTTTACCCTTAGACTTAGATGGTTTCTTTGAGAAATTATCACTAAAAGTATTCTTACCACTTGACTCTAAATGAATGGCTTGGACTGACACTTCATCTAGATTACTAGGGCTCAACATTTAAATAGTATGTTTTAGGTAAGAATGTGAACGAACTATGTACTTAAGTAATGTATCCTGAGTATACAATGGAACATTTAAAGCAATAGCCCATTTTCTAAACTCATGGGTGTAATCTTGGACAGACTGACCCTTACCCTACCTAAAGGTTTTCCAATTCATTTTTAATTGCTGCATATAACCTAAAGGGTAAAACTATTTTTTAAGGGCAGCAACAAACTCCATCCAAGTCATATTAACCTTACCATGGCAAGCAATTTCCTCCAAAGTCCTACTCTCCCACTAGGTGAGAATTGTACCTCCCAACTAGAGAGTGGCAGCTGGATCATAGAAGCATCTTCGGGTAGGCCTTGAATCCTACAATATGCTTCTACCTATTGGATCCAATCATCTAACTTTTTGGCATTTAGCTCCCCACAGTAGTTAGGCAATTCAAATTTTACATCCAGTTTAATAATAGGCTTAGACTTTCTCTTGAAATGATTAACAATAGAAGTAGTAGAAGAAGATGAAGAAGGGGAAGATGGAGGAGATGGAGCTTCTAGAGCATTTTCTTCTTTTTCCTTTCGATCTTCCTTCTTTTCTCACTTTGAAGAATCTCCCTTTTTCGCGCTTCTTCTTTTCTACATAAAGCTCTTCCACCATAGCCTTCATGTCCAAAAAGGCTCGCTAAAAAGACTTATCATCAAGCTCAGGCTTAGTACTCTTCCCAGCTTCAGTTTCTTCCATCATTGGAAAATTCCTTCACTTGCCGATCTCAGGATTGTATTCCTCTAGTTCACCTTCACCTCATTGTTTCTTGGAACATGTTAGCATCCACTTCTACAATACTAGTCACATAAAACTCTGATACCAAACTTGATCAATTTTAGGATCTATGACAATTGCTAATGAATGTTTAACTATTACAATGATTGATTCAAGCTTTACAAACAAAATTAACATAAAAAAAACTTAAACAACATAACATAACAAGGTGATAACATAATGAAAGTGAGAAAGAGATAGAAGAAAAAATGCAAATGATAACGAAGTTCCTTTGAGTGGACTACATCTCTAGGTCCCTCTCCAATAGAGTAACCAATCCTATCATGCTCCAAGAACAAGATTACAATTGCAAAACAAAACCATTCCCTTCTACCACTTCGGTGGCATACGTTCCTCTGACATACAAGAATGGATTCAAGTCTTCAATGTAGTTCTCCTAGTGTCATCACCTGCTTGATTTATGAATGCCTCACTCTCCCAATTTTTCCCCTTTTTGTACAAAAATTTCACCCAATTTGGTTCATAACCAAATGATTTACAAAATATTTCCCTATCTCCCATTTTTACAATAAAATCCTTCATAATCCCCCTTATTTACATAAAAATCAATAATATCCCCCATAATCTTCCTTTAAAATCTTTATTATATGGTAGATCCTCTTTAATATTTTATTTTTCAGGCTAAGGGGTTTATTTTAATCTCTTATAAATTTTAGAATATTTATCTTTTTAAAATATAGGGTGTTTTAGTTTTAAAAATGGGCAATCGGTTTCAATCCTTAGTCATTAAAAATTGATGTCATTATATTCTTAAAGCCATTTGATTGCTCAATGGTAGGTAATCCTTTTGGGGCCAGGGAGGTCAGAGGTTTGACCCCCCAGCCTTGTATTTTTCAACTCAATTTGGTTTTTTTCCTTATCAAAACAAACTATTGGTAAAGTATGGTTAGCGCAATGTGAGTAGGCTAAAAGTGAGTTGTTTGCACCATATTTGTGGGGTGGGCAGATACAATCCCACCCGCTCCACATTTTAGAAAATTGTTCAATAGCCTGAGCCAGAGGATAAATAAATGGGCACCATGTGGAATGCGAGGTGGTACCACATGGCACAACCTAATTCGTTGCTTCGACACAGTTAGTTGCCATGGTTTAGCCCAGTCACCATTCAGAAGCCACAAGTCTATTGGAGGAGGTGCCACGTCATTGCCATGCTAGATGTATGGACATATGGCCTACCACATGTCAGCCTAGGATTGGTCCACCTCAACTTTCATACTGTACAAACTGCCAAGTGAGCATGCTGATGCCATGTTGATGTCATTGTTCGTACAGTTTGGTCAACCTTGTGCCTACAAAATTTGACTTGGTGTAACTTGCACATACAAGCTCAAAATTTGACAAAATGAACATCATTGTAAACATCTCAATGAGCTCTTTGACTTGATGCCAATTCCATTGAATTCTAAGATAGTGATTTTTTCACCTTTTTGGATGGCCTTGGGTGCCTGTTTGACCCATACCTTTGACTAGTCATATCTTGGGCATACATACGCTTTTTGAGCCTGTTCAAGTTGTGCTGGACATAAAATTTTAGGCACTTCAATCAGGTGATGATAACTAGAGCATATGGGACACTTTAATTTTTTACGTCAAGTATCCCCTAGATCATTCAAAATGGTGTCATTACATTATAGGACCCTAAGCCATACAACCCAGGATAGTTTAAGGCATCTTGGTGGGATGACAATGTGTTATGTGATTACCATCATGCTAAAGGGCATAAGACCTCATTGATAATCACACTATTGAACTAGGGGGCCAACAATTTGCATCAAATGCAAACCATACTATTCACAAAAGCCCACTACAGGACCATGGTTCAAACAACCCCTCAATGTCAGGTCCTAAGATTAATAATAACCATGCCAATTGCACTTGTACTACCTTCGACTATTCTGGTGGACCCATTATTAATCACTTACAAGCTACTAATGAATATGTCAATACCATTACTATCAAAAGAGCACCTGAATGTAATGTCACTACTCATGGTGGAAAAGTCACTATAGCTGGACTTCTTCCCTCTAAACAACCGAAGATTACAATACCTGGTCCATCTATTGAGCATTCACAAATGGGACCATCTACCAAATCATCACAACCAAAGGGGTAGTTCATCCTCATTGACCAATTAGGAAAGACACCTATGCAGATCTCTATACTTGTGCTACTTTGTATCTCTCTCGTACATAAGGCCATACTTGATAAAACCTTACAAGAGTCTTCAGTTCCTCATGGCATTAATGTAAACTAGTTTGAGGCCATGGTGGGATACCTAAACACTCCCCATCACATAAAATTTTCAAACCAAGACTATTTGTCACCAAAATCCAATCATAATGACACATTACACATTGAATTATTTATCCATAAGCATAAGGTCAAACGAGTTTTAGTACATGGGGGAGTAGGGATGAACATATGCTCTCTAAAACTGCTAAAAGCTCTGGGCTTCTTTGATGCTTGTGAAGACGCTACAAAGAGTATAGTTATAAAGGAATATGATGAAGAAGAACGCTCCTCTTGGGGTGTTATGACTCTTCCTATCAAAGTTGGGCCAGTCATTGTAGACATGACATGTCAAGTCCTAGATCTTGAACTTCTGTATAACATCTTACTTGGTCGACCTTGGATTCATTCCTTGAAAGTTGTTCCCTCCACTTACCATCAATTCCTAAAGTTTCCTTTTGATGGCACTGAAATCACCATATATGGAGACCCCAATCCTTTTCAGTATTGTACCAATCTAAGGTGTATTTCAGAACATCAGGTGCCCATTAATCAAGAAGCTTTGGCCCCATCCTCTTCTAAATACATTGACCCTTCCACACTCACCAAATCATCCACATCCACTTCCTCCACTTCTGCCACACCATACCCCTTTGTTCCGAAGGATAATTCTAATATCAAGATCTAGGACCAAGGTTGCGGGGAATATAAATTAAACATGGCCTATTGCATCACAAAAATACCCAAGTATCCTCAGGCTTATGGTTGACCTTGTTTTAGAATGGAGCCTAAAGTAATTTTCAAAGTTCCTCCAACATGCATTTTTATAAAATGGGGAGAAATGAGCAAAGAAGACTTTAAAGACCTCTCAACATGGATTTATAAGGACCCAGAAGATCCATCTCCATTACCAATTCATATATAAGACAAAGGTTATGATATAATGAAGGAAAAAGGCTACGATGGAACTAGTGGCCTTGGAAAAAATAAAACTGGAATGCGTGAAACAATAATGCCTTCTCGAAGACCAAAGCTTCTTGGGTTAGGGTTTGGGATACCTGAAAATGATGATCAAGGGACCACTATACTTTCAGGTGAGAGCATGAATGCTTTGGAAAGTGTCAAGACTATTGAGGAATCCCTTACCGAAAATGACTCCCATGAATGGGAATTTGGCTCCCACCAATCCCTGAGTAACTGTTGCCTTGATGAATTGTTCCTTGAACTTAGAGAACCTACTTTAGAAGAAAGATTTTGGAAAATGTTTAAGATTGATCCAACACAAAATAATGACAACATTAAAATCCCAAGGAAAAGAGAAGACTAGGATAGACTCTTTTTCCCAAGGAACAATGACAAGTCTAAATTATCTTCTATTCCCATTGGCAATAATCCCGACATACCTATCTATCCATCTGAAAATAATGACCAACATTTGGATTCATTTGAATTGCCACATGAAACTACCGACCCTAATACCATTCCATCTCACCCTTATTTTGACATTGATTATGAATCAAGTGAAGGAGAATATTGGATAGAATCCGATTGGGAATTGGATGATGAAAATTTCATATTTACCTTTTCTGAATTCATTTACATGTTGCCCCCATCATCCCCACCATTTACCAACACTGACGATGGTATCTCCCTTGTCCACCCACAACTAATTATTGTGACCAACAAGGCCCATCGATTATGGACATATTTCAGAATGATGAAGCTATTGCAAAATTCATGGGACTATGTGAGGGCATACTAAGTGGAGACCACAAGGCTGAATTTTATATAGACCTAGATTGTGCAACCTACTTCAGGGATATTGTACCATCCTCTAGTAACAAAATTAAAAACAAAAAAAACAAAAAATGACATGTCTTTAGGTGAAAACCAAAAGGCACCTTCTGATGGTAAAAAAGTAAAAATAAAGGACGTATCCACAAGTGAAAACCTCTTCAAGGCACCCAAGGATGGAGAACTGGAATTTCTCCCCATGAATCAAGAAAAATCAACAATGCTCATAGAGGACACCATGGAAGTCAACATAGCCACAATAGAAGATCTCAAAATTGTCCTCTTTGTAGCATCCTTGACATAAGAAGAAAAACTTGAATTTCATAAATTATTTTTAGAGCATAAAATTAAATTCGCATGGTCATATGTTGATATGCCTGGGTTCAATCCAGAATTAGTCTTGCACCATTTTCCATTACTTCCAGATGCCAAGCCAGTAAAACAAAAGCTACAGAAAATGCATCCTCAAATCACCTTATTAGTCAAAGCAAAACTTAAGAAATTGCTAGATGTGGGATCCATATGATCAATAGACTACGCTAAATGGATTTCAAATATGGTACCTATCACCAAGCTGAATGGTCAGATACACATCTACATAGACTTTCAAGACTTGAACAAGGCGCGTCCAAAGGATGACTTTCCATTACCCAACATAAACATCATAGTTGACCTTACAACAGGATATGAGATGTTTTCCCTCATGTATAGTTTCTTGAGTTATAATCAAATTCGTATTACCCTTGAAGATCAACATAAAATAACATTCACATGTCCTTGGGGTACATATTGTTGGAACGCCATGCCTTTTGGTCTCAACAATGTAGGCAACACATATCAAACAACCATGACAACAATATTCCATGGCATGATGCACAAGCTAATGGAAGATTATGTGGATGACCTTTTGGAAAAATATTTGACATGTAAGGATCACCTAAATGTGCTAGACAAAATTTTCAAGAGGTTGGAATAATATAAGGTCCATTTGAATCCTAAGAAGTGTGTCCTTGGTGTGACATCAGGGAAACTTTTGGGATATATAGTTTCTTGTAGAGGCATTGAAGTTGATCTTTCCAAAGTGAAAGCAATATTAAACATGCCTCCCCCAAAAGGGATAAGTGAACTCAGGACATTGCAAGGCATATTATAGTCTATTTGTCACTTCATCACACAACTAGTAGACAAGTTTCAACCATTTTAGTATCTCCTATGTAAGGGCATCCCCTTTGTGTGGACTGATAGATGTCAAGAGGCCTTCCAACAAATAAAGGACTATCTATTTTCACCACCTATTCTAATGCCACCTATTGAAGGAAAAGCTTTGATTCTATACATTTCTGCAACAACTTCAGCACTGGGGGCATTAATGGTGCAAAACAGTCATGATGAGAAGGAAAGGGTGATATACTACATCAATTAGACATTGGTTGGATACGAGAAGAACTACACACCTATTGAACATGCTTGTCTAGTAGTTTTCTTTGCCACCCAAAAATTAAGACATTACATGTTGAATCATAAAACACAACTTGTGGCAAAGATTGATCCCTGAAATATCTCCTAATTTGCACAACATTGATAGGATGTTTGGAAAAATGGGTAATGATTGTGAGTGAGTATGACATTCAATATGTGGAATGAAAGTCCATAAAAGGACAAGTGATAGAAGATCAACTAGAAGATGCACCTATACAAGGTGATCATCCATTGGTAGTAGAATTCCCTGATGAGTTCATATTCCATACAGAGCCTAAGTCACCTTGGAAACTTTACTTTGATGGATCTCATACTAGTCATGGCTTGGGAGTAGGAATATTGTTCATCACATTGCAAGGAGACTCCATCAATAGGTCATTCTGTATTGCTTTTCCATGTACTAGGGTAAACTCACAATAGTGGGTTACATTTTTTCAAATGAAGAAAAATTAGAAATTCCCATCAAAAATTTAAAATGCTTTACCCCTTCTAATGAAGGGGGTTCGAATGAACCACCCCCTTCTAATGAACCCCCTCTTGCACCATATAGTGGGGGTTCAAATGAACCCCCTTCTAATGAAGGGGGGTTCTAATGAATCCCCTTTTTTCACCTTCCCCTCCACCATTTTAAAATTTATGCATTTTTTTACTATCGAAGCTTGGGAAGGAGGTGCAAATGGAGTCAACTTGATAAACCAAGTTGGATCATTGTAGTGATCGAAACGTGCTTTCCAACAACTATAAATTTAATATATATATTTTTTATTTTATATTTTAGTTTTTAGTTTTATTGTACATAGGTTTTTCACGGAACATCAAGTTCAATGAAAAATCATTGTGGAAAAATAGTAAATTTGAGGATTTTTTTTTTGAAAAATATATACGCTCTAGGTATTGATGTCCTCATTCCAACAAAAAAAAGAAAAATTGAATTTCAATACATACCAAAAAAACTTATGCGAGCCGAAGTGCACCTATGTCTAAATTATAAATGTTTTGACTTCAAAACTTAAATAAAAGAAAAATATTCAACAAAATGCTATGAAACAAAATGAAATAACTAGATACTTGTGTTATCAATCTAAATTCAAAAGAATCAGAATTTTATCCTTTGTAGAAAAAATTTATGTGAGCCGAAGTACACACCACTTTTTAAAAATGTTGTTTACTATTAAAAACTAGTTATCAAGGGAGATGCAAAAAAATTACAATATAATTTCAATTTTTTTTAAAAAAAATACATTTAGAATCTACAGACAAAATCTCACAAATCACTAGTTTACATCATTTTCAAATTCCTAATAGTTTACCTACTATAAGTGTCAAAAAGTGAAGTTTTCTCTAAAAATGTTGATTTCAATGTCAAGTTTGGCCAAAAAGTGTAACCCATTATTGTGGGATGACCCACTAATAATGTTGAAGAATACAAGTCCCTTATCATAGGACTTTGAATGGCCATAAAATGTAAAATTAAAACAATTCTAGTCTTCGGAGATTCTCAGGGGGTCATCAACCAAGTCAATAATAAATACGACACCAAGGACAAAAAGTTAATGCCTTAAAAGCGCATGGTTGATAGTTTGTAGACTTATTTCCACAGGCTTGATTTTGAAAAAATTCCTAGGGAACAAAACAAGGCAACAACCGTAATGGCCACAATTGGATCTCTCCTAGACATTCCAAGCAATGTGCCATAATTCAAGTTCTTGGTGGAACAAATTTTGATTCCTACATATGACATTTCGAAGTCAAAGATGGTTTGTGATATTTTTGGTCCCAACTCACCATGGTATTAAGACATTTATGACTATCTCCAATCCTAGACTCTTCCCTTGAAACTATCCAATAACCAACAAAAGTCCTTTATTCGTAAGGCCACTTTATACACCATCATCAGTGACACCCTATACCATAATAGTTTTGACAATACCCTTCTTTGATGTATTGACACTGACGAAGCATGAACAACCTTACGTGAGGTACATGAGGGCATATGTGGATCTCATTTGAGTGGTCCTACTTTAGCTAAAAAGATCATAAGACTTGGGTATTACTGGCCAACAATGGAAAAAGATGCACTTGAGCTTGTCAAAACATGTCGCCAATGTTAGAGACATAGTGATTTGATTCATGCACTAGCACAAGAACTTCAGCCAATTACTTCTCCTTGGCTCTTCACACAATGGGGACTCAACCTCATGGGAAAAATCCATCCTGCCTCTTCCAACGGCCACAAATTCTTTATCACCACCACTGAGTTCTTCACTAAGTGGATGGAAGCCATCCCCCTCACATACATAACCAACAAACAAATTTCCAAATTTATCGTCATCTACATCATCTATCAGTATGGCATCCGATAGTCCATCATCACAAACAATGGTCATCCCTTCAAAAACTAGGATTTTTGTGAGTTATGTGAACACTTCCACATCCAACATCATTTTTCCACACCATACTACCCCCAAGGAAATGGTCAAGCTGAGGCATCCAATAAGACAATCATCAAAATTCTTAAGAAGATAGTCAATGATGTTGGCTATGACTGGCACATTCAACTTAACCCTGCTCTATGGGCTTACCGCACTAGCATCCACACACCTATAGGAGCCACTTCATTCACCTTGGTCTTTAGAGCTAAAGTCATCCTACCCATTAAGGTTTAAATTCCATCCTTGCAAGTCTCCATGAAGGGTCTAATCATAGATGAACAATATAGATAGTCATGACTACATGAGCTGGAAATATTAGATGAAAGAAGACATAATGCCCCGAATCACTTACAGGAATATCATAATTATCTTTGTCGCAATTACAACAAGAGAGTCATGGAACAGAAATTTGACATTGGCAACCTGGTCCTAATGCAAAATCCTAAGAATCAATCTAACAAAGAAAAACCTAGCAAGTTCGAGCCCAATTGGTTGGGTCCTTACATCATCACATCCTCTTTTGGTTTTGGAGCATACCAGCTAGCTACTTCAGATAGTGAACAACTGACAGACCCTATCAATAGTCTACATCTTTGAAATTTCTATGCATAGCATCAAAGAGCCTAGCTGAAAACCATAAAAATACAAAAAAATTGTCACCCTGACAAAAGCTTGGAAAACAGGCATCTTGGTGACACCAAAAAATGAAAAAAAAAATGACAAAAATAGTACAAAGAAGTAATTCATCGAATAGTGAAAACCTGCTAAACAAATGCTTTGGATAAGTACTTACCATGTGTAGTCAATCTTTTCTTTGCCATCTACTATCACTCTATTTTCCCTAGTCCATAATAAACAACCACTTTTTTGACACCATCATGACACCCGTCACAAAAATTTTCCATTCCTTTCATGGCTGACAACTGTTGACATCAAGTCCTACATACCATCCATCTGTCATCCCATGCATGACCCTTTTACATGTCCATAAAACTTGGCTAGTCCTAGACCTAACTAGGGGCAATCCCTTATCACCTAACTACAATGGGTATCACACATAGACCTAAAAATATGAAACTTCCTAAAAAATACGTAAAAATCATAAAATGTCTTAAGAAAAGACCTAAAAATTAAAGTCTTGAAAAAATACCTAAAAATTGAAAAAATATCTTGAAAAAAACCTAAAAATCAAAAAACGTCCTAAAGAAATACAAAAAAATCAAAATATGACAAAAATGCAAAAAAATAGAGTTGTATCTTATCATATCAGTCAGTCTATGTCATCGTCAAACTACATTGTCTCTGCACATTTTCTACATAGGCAAGGCTCATCTTTGGGCCCTTGAGACATTAGGTCAGTCCTTTTAGGTTGTCAAAATAAAATCATGATTCATTCTTTGGTCATGTCGAACTATGAGGTCTCTGAGTGTATGACATAGGCAAGGCCATCAATCGATAAGCCCTCGAGGCCGCACTAGGTCAGTCCATTAGGGTTCATGACACTACACTGGCACACATGTCAAATGTTTCAAGTCAAACAAGTCATTCCAAAACAAACAAACTCCTAAAACAAAATTTTAATAAACATATAAATTACATCAACATGTCAACACGAGCATGTAGTCAAAATAGTCAAACTTAGTCAAATTTGGTCAAAACCATTCAAACTATCAATTCTTGGTTATTCTTCAGATGTGTCCTTCTAAAGGATCACCCTTTTCATTTAATTATTCCTTAGGATGTATCCTTCCTAGGCATTGTCACCGTCATTTGGCATTTTGGAGGATCCTCACAACATTTGAGGACCGATCCTCTCGACATCGACATCATTTAGGATGCGTCCTTCCTGAATTTGGAAAATTTGGAATTTCATCACCTAGACATTAAAAACTTTGACATTCATCATCTTGACATCATCAAACCTAGCACCTTGACATCTAAAACACCTAACATTCAAACACACTTGGAAACACTTGGCGAACACTATCCTGTCGCTTTGTCCTTTAATTTTTCATCATGCTACTAGTTTCTCAAGGATGTCCTGACAACAAGATATAGAGAAGCAGTGACGTATCATGATGATTGGCTTGTCTTGTCTTTTTTTTAAACAATCATGTTGCTAGTTCCTAGAGGATGTCCTGGTAACAGGATTTAGAGGAGAAACAATGTTTCATGACTTGTCTTTATTGTTTGTTTTGTCTTCTTTATGCTTGTGGTTGATTATGGAAAAAAGACTGGGGCAATAATGCTCTTGGTATGAGTCATGATCATCCTTGTCTACAACTGCTTGTCTCATGTGATGGTACAACCTTGCACACCTTGATCTATGTCATATCATGGTGTTTTTTGGCCATTACAATAATACACCCAATGATGATTAAGAGCAACAATTATTGATCCTATGATAACATGTTGAAGGATTTGATTTCCATGCTAACATCCATCTCCTTTTGTCTTGTCATTTTGCCTCATCTATCTCATGATGATATCCTATGACATACAAAAATATAATTGCATACATATCATATAGGAATTGCATTAGATTTTTACACATTCACATATTTCCATTTACATCATTAACATATCATTTTCATTTATCAATTTGCATCCACATAACATATCAATACATTTAACATTTCCACACATTATCCATATCATTAATAGGAATACATCACATTATAAGACATCACATATTGCATTATCCATACATATATAGTCATGCATTAGCACATCTATAATAATAAACATGGCATCCATTAGAATCAAAACATTACGCATCCATATAGAAAAACATTATAATCATCATCATAACATAACATCATGACATATAAACATAAAATAACCATCATAGTTGCATACATCACATGACATATAAAATGCATCATCATAATCATCATCATAAAAGCATATATCATAAACATAATCAACACATAATCCATCATCACACAACATATATCATGTAGGCCACATCAAAACTACATCATATATATAATCTCAAAAAAATCATGTCATAGGATAGAGTCATGAGATATCCCACAAATAGAGCTCGCAGGCTCGATGGTCAAAATATAAATGTCATAACATAATATCTAAAACATGATAATAAGATAACAATGTCAAATGACCCTAAGTTGAACTCTCCTCATCCCCTCAAGAAGAAGACCAAGGTGACTGATACTCAGTGATAGGAATTGATATTGATGCCATCATGGTAACAACATGTTGTCTATGAAGCAGATGGATCTCTAACCAGAGGTTGACTATGCTCTGACCTATGTTCTGAACCGGATGACCCATGGTTGTGGCTAGACCTATGCCCTAAAGAATGTTTGTGGCTATGGTGGGACCTATGACCTGATGTATGTCCTGAAGAAGTAGAGCCACCCACACTACTCTAGCTATGACTAATGTGAGTGCAATTGCTACTCCCTAACCCTACCCCTGTCCTATTGTATGATATAGATAACCCAGGTTCCCTCTGATCAGCTGGCACTGCCCTCTCATATAACATGCAATACTGGCCCCTACTCACGCTAACCTTGGCTATCGCCTTAGCAACATCTACAAGTGGCCCTAAGCATAACTGAGAAAATTTGACACACTAGCTCTATGTCTCCCATCGTTGAATCTCTTCCTGATCTCTCTCAATGCGTGTAACCTCAAACTCTTCCTGTAGGGATCTAATCTCAATAGTGGCCTCATCTAGTCTCCTGTACATGTCTGCCAATCTTTGGTCCACCGTGGCATCTCATAGCAATGGAGGAACCCCAAATATATCATGCTCCCCATCTATCATCCTCTCTCGAAGTTGCCTCTCTGCCTCATCCATCTCATCACCAATTGCCAACTCCTCATCATCATCACCCACATCCTCCTCACCCCAATGGCCTCCTCTCTACCAACATCTAGAGCCTCCTCTACTATGTGCACCTCTTGTCTCACCTCCACCTACCTAGGCCCCTCATCTCTCTACTCCTCCTCTAGCACCTCGAGAATGGCATCTAGGGAAACCCTCTCGACTCACTGTCTAACCCTCCTTACCTGCATCCCTCGATCCCCTCCTCCCCTCCTCCTCTTGCCACCACCACCACCTCCTCCATCATCTCCATGTCATAGAACAATGGCCCCTTGTCATTTTCATGGCCTTTTAGGACTTGTTTCATGGTGTTGGAACTATGTTGCGCTAATTTTATGTTGTGACATGGCTTGAACATGCTTATTTAGGTGCTAAAATTCAAATTTATTATAATTCACCTAAAATTCACCTTTTCATCACTAAACAAGTCATATTTTGAAGTGTTGTAAAGTCTTGTAACAAGTTTTCATGCTCTTCTAGGAACATCTTCACTATTTATCCCTTTTTCATGCTTTGTTTGACCCCTTTATGCTCTCATATGTTTACGGTAAATGCAAGAAGATTACTCCATGAAACATGGAAGTTTTTGCCTTAAAAAATCCGAAATCAGCTTCAACAAAATGGGATTCCATTTTTTAATAAACGAGATCCCATTTAGGTTCAGGAACCTGAGCCAAAAACGAGATCCCACTTTTTAAAAAATAGGATCCTATTTTTAAACCATTTTTCAAAAAGTGGGATCCTATTTTCAAAATGGGATCCCATTTCTTAAAATCATAAAAAATAAAAATCTGAAAATAGGATCCCGTTTTTTAAAATTTGATTTTTTGGTCAAATTTTTTCTTTTTTTTTTGGTTTGAGAAAAGGCTTGGGGACCCGAACCTACGCTTTGGACCTAGTTTGACTTGCAAGTTGAAGGCCTTGACAATGTCACAAGAAAATAGTGACTTTGGGCATATATCTGAAGACTTTTTTTGCAAAATTTTTTAACGAAATTAAAACCCATTATAGATGAGACTGTGCAAATTCTAAACATCTAATTTATTTTACAATTGAGCTATTTTTTCTATTTTTTTAATTAATTTCTAATGAAACTAGTCAATAAACTTGAAATATTAGGGTTTTTTACTATTTTAATAACTTTTTATAAAACATTTTTTTTATAAAATGAATTGCACAAGAACGTACTTCAGACAATTATTTTCAATTTAAAAAAATCAAAAAATGATAAGTTTAGGTCATCTTATGCATGTCGTACATGACAATTTTTCAAAATGACAAATATGGCTAATAAAAATTTAACAAAAACAATATTCAATAAAAAATTACAAAAATAATTAAAAAACGTACTTCAGTGAGTCACAAATATTTTCCCAAAAGGATTTAGAAAAATACGATAATTTAGGTCAAAATATGGATGTCATACACGTGCATGGTATGGTAAAAAAAGTGACTTTTAAACAATGGTTTTTAGAAACACCTATTGAAACTCAATTTGTACCATCTGGGTATTGAAATAAATTACATATTTGGAAACTACATTTCGAGTAATACATTTTATGATTAATGAATTTTTCAAAGATTCCATCTCTAATTGCTTCAAATTTTAAGGTCAAATGTGTTAAATTCTGAAAATCAAGGAAAACACTACCACTTTTTGGCCAAAAAGTGGACTCAACTTCCCCTTAATTAAGTGTAATTTTTAGTATTATCCCAACAAACAGTATTAAATACAAAATTTCTCCCAAAAAACATTTTTTAGGTCCTAGGTGGGACCCATTTGCCATGGGTGGCGAATGAGTCCCCCTTGGCCCCAAATTTAAAATATTTAAAATTTCCTTTTAGGTTTTTATTCAAAAATACTTGATGCCCGCCTATGATGAGGTATGAATGGGTAACTAAGGCACAAGTGTGTATAAATAAGTGATTTTCACCTCATTTCAAAACCCATACATCAAATTCACTTTTCCATCTATTCACTCAAGCATTCAAGCATTCGACAACATCAATTCAAGCACTATTCAAGCACTTTGAAGTAGCCATTGACATTATTTCAGACTTGCATCATCTAGGGTTAGGTAAGTTGATAACAATTGCATGTTGTTATTTTATCTTTATCTTGCATTTATTTATCTTATTAAAGGTTTAATTACCAAAAGTGGGGTTTGACCAAGGCAAACCCCTATTCACTAACCTTAAAGAATTTTCTCCCCTTTGCATGTTTGTTTGCAGACCTAGGTATGCACATTTGACAAGATTTTTGGTGTTGAAGATTGGTTTACAAGTCAACTAGGTGCTTCAATTCAATTCAAGTGTATTTCAAGCTTGGAGAAGGCTTTTTGTCTGTTTTTTGTAGAATTAACTTCAACAACTCGACAAGCAGTGATTTTTAGATCTGGTGTTGTAGAGTTGTCTCTTGATTTTTTAAGAAATTTGAGAGAGGACTAATTCTCGACTAGTTGTGAATAAGTCCCACCTTAGGACTAAAAATCTGAATTTTTTCAGATTCTGGATCCCAAAAGATAGAAACTTGTTTTTGACAGTTTTTCACCAAGAGGAGGACTGATTCGCCACCCAAGGTGAATGAGTCCCACTGTGAAAAATCAATGAATTCAACTAGCATCCACAACATTCCAGATTCTCTAGATTTTTCCTAGGTGCACTCAAATTCATCCTTTTCCTTTCTGTTTTGCACATTTTCTTCATTGTCACATATCACAATGTGTTTTCAAACATAGCTTAATTTCACTTTTGCATTCATTTTCATCCATTTAAATTAGTCAATTGCATTTAGTTAAAATCATTTAACTTAGACAACATCACACATAACATAATTTGAATGAACCATTAGCATTTTTGCTCCTATCTCTCTCCTCTTAGGTGAAAAACCCTAGAAGTGCAAGAGTTCATAGGAGCCAAAAATCAACAGTTTAATCTCCTCCTCCATCTCCATCACCTCTCCCCCCATCTCCTCTCCCTACATATCCTCTCCCTACATCTCTTCGATCTCCATCTGTACCTCTCCCCCTACCTCTCCAACCTCCTCGCTGCACCCGTGGTATAGCTGATCTTCGATCAATAGGTGTTGGTCCATCAAGATCTGTCAAGGGAATAGGTTTGTGTATCTACCACCACAATCAAAATCTACAGTCATCCTCAGATCTGTAGGACCTCCACTCCAACCCCATGGTTGCAACACTAATCTGCTGGTTGAAAAATGATACTGATATGCTGGGACCCCATGTAGGATCTTATGATGATCTAGCATACTCTACAGTCCTCAAAGGTACACCCTGCTACTCCTCGAACTGACATAGTACCTACTGGGGCAAGTACATCTTGATGATGAGTTTTGAATGTACCATGGAACCAATCAGATATCGAAACTATCTACAAAATGGAAAATGGTCACCTTCATTAGCCCACTACATGCAATCCTTGCACAACCTCCAAACAAATGAAGTCATGGTGTCTATCTGATACCACCAGAATCTAGTCTCTCTGAATCTCATCTGTTAAAGAGTGCTCATATATAAGAACACATATGGCATACCCTCGACTAGTTGTGGCCTCTAAATAGGTGGGTGAAAGACATGAATGTGCTCCCAAGCCCAGATCATAAGCAATGTCATGCCACAGCTAGTATTATGCACTCCTCTATAGGCTACCTCATGTAACTGGTGATATAACATACCAAGAAAATAGGGCCTCCAAGCAAAGACTATCTTGTCCCTCTGCATCCGCACTAGCACATATTCACATCTGATCATGAACCCATATCCTTGGTGATCTAGAATGAGGACTCTGACAATCAACGTGCATAAGATGGCATCTCACAGTGGATAGTGCTTAGCTAGGTACTCTGACCGAATCTCATATCCCTCAACACCAAGGCTCATGCCATCATCTACCTCGTATAACTCGATCATAGCCTACACTCCCTGATGTGGATCATACACCACTCGTGCCTCTTTTATTAGAATGCACAAAATCTGATACACGTCCTTTAGATTAATAGTGGCCTCCACCATCGATAAGTGGAAAGGATGGATCTTTGAATACCATCTCTCAGCCAGTGCTATCAATAGCCCCCTATTAGCCCAGATAATGGGCATATAGGTGACATAGTATAATACTAGCTGCATCAACCACCTCTACTCTCAGTCCGTCAACTGATCCAAAAATGCATATGTGGATGGCCTGAACTCACTCATATACATCGGTGGTAATCGTTTCTGCACATGTAGAAATGAGAGAGTACATTTTTTAAAATCATTATTACCATATATCTAATTAAACATAAGCAAAAAGTGATCCTAAAACTAAGTCAACTCTGGTCAACCATGGTCAAAGTAAAATGTGTCATGTTGACTTCATTTGCATTGCGACTTAATGTTTACATCATTTCATCCCGCACTTGCATCATGTTTTGGTACTTGCATCATTTTGAGTCACAAATGTGTCATGTTCAATCACTTGCATCGATCAATCCATCAAATGTGTCATTGATAATCGAATGCATTGCATGGCTCCACATAAAAGCTGCAATCTTGTGAATGCATCGCTAAACCTATCACTTGTAGTGCAAAACGATGAATGCATCTCGCTAATTAGCAAATGTGTCACACCTAAATGACCCCTTGATGAAACTGCCGTGTTTGTGTCATGACACATCAATTGCATTGAATGTGAACTCAAATGCGGCTTATGTGAATGTAAATGTGTCGTGGCACATTCATTAACCTACCCTAAAACCCTAAAAAAAAGCACAAAAAATGATGAAAAGATAAAGTAGTAAGGCGTACATACCGTTGGGTCCATGCCCTATGGCCATTTGAAGGTTCAGACAATGTATTCGTAGTGCTCAGTCACCAGAATCACCATCTTCACGCGAGGTCTCCTAGCTCTGAGCTCTCAAAATTTACAAATTTGAAAATGAAAATGAATTGACTTTTACACACTTTTAACCTATTTATAGGGTCAATGTGGGAATTTCTACAAATTTTTATTACTGGAGGCTCATTTGACCAACTTCAACTGACTTTTTGACTACTTTAAACATGTTGAAATCTGAAACCGATGTGCCATCACTTTTCTAGTAATCAAATTGGCTTATCGGGACACTTTCCAATTTTTTGTCATTGGGATAAAATTTGAAATATTTCCTGAGGTGGCATGGATACTCCATACCTTTATTGGGGGCATGTTTCTAACTGAATTTTCTTTGTCATAATGCGACATACTACATTATGACAAAGAGGGGAAAAATGTAGACACATAAAAATGACCTAGGCCTGCAAGTTCTATTTTCTCCATATTCTTCTCAGCATAATTAAAATATTTAATTATGTCCTTTGGTCCACCTTCTACAATTAATTAAATAATTTATAATTATTTAATTAATTTGCGTCTTTTATTCTTATTGATTATTTAAATAAATAAAATGATTTATTTATTTAAATATGTCACTAATTCTATAATGTCTTTCCATAATTAAATAAATTCCTAAATTTATTTAATTATCTTGGTCCACTAATTCTTCCTGATTATTTAAATAAGCAAACTTGATTTATTTATTTAAATACGTCATTAATTTTAGGGTTCAAACCCTCATTGGGCCAAAGTGCTCACAGGCCTCATTCCTTCACTAGGCCATTGTGCTCACAGGTTTGGTTGTTTCTTATGGTTTCTTGTACCCGGTTCATAGCTCTGGCCAAAAGTGTTTACCCCTAATAATATGGGTGTATTGCACCTAAAAATAAAAAATAAAAAATACGTCATTAATTCCTAATATCTTCTCATAATTAAATAAATTCTTTAATTTATTTAGTTATTGTCCACCTTGGCATTTTCTCCATTTTAAATAAAATGGTCCCACTTTCTAATTTTTCCTCTTTTAGTAAATAATTTAAATTAATTATTTACTGCCACATGACCCCACCTTTTTGAATTAAATTGATTTTTAATTCAAAATAGCAATTTTCCTCCATAAATCAAGTAATTTCTAAAATTATTTGATTTTCTAGCTCCTCTTTTTATGTGCCATCTTTATCTCCTTGTCACATGCATTCTCAACCCTTTATTTGATTTCTCAAATTGAATCTTGTCCACTCATTTCAAATTAACCCTAATTTTTCCCTAACCCTAATTGTGAGTTGTCACATTCAATTTTGTCCATTGATTCTAGGACATTTGTCAACTTTTAATCTTGGTCATTCATCCAAATTTTCATTTTCTATAAAATGTCAATTTTGGTCTCATTTGCACATCTCTCATGCTCTTGACTTCATACATTTTGGAATTTTGTCATTGTGGCATACTCTAGGCTTATTGTTAACTACTTAAATTATCTGTCATCCGGCAAACACGTGGCAGATCTATTTTGTTGGAAAAATGTTACATGTGGCATTTGTGACATGGCATGGAATATATGATGGCATTTGTTTAAAGCGGAAAAATTGAAAAGGTTTAATGATGTTGTCGGCAGTTTTAATTGAGTCCACTGTAAACTGACAAATCTGAACGCATTATTGATTATTGTCAGTACTTTCTCGCCAAGTATGGACTTTGCATGGCGGACTCCAAATTTTGGTTAAACTTGATTAAGGTTGTGGGTATCGGTTTATTCTGAGCAAACGGTTTTTGTTGTGTTTTTAAAGTTGAATTCATTTTGCAAAACAAACAGGATGTAATCGGTTGGATCAAGGTATTTTTGTGTGAAACAGGAAAGTTGATTGATGGATACAGGCAGGTTCATTGTTTGTTTTTTATTTCAAATGGAGTTTTAGGTTTATGCATTTATTTTTCTTAGAAAGAATAAAAGTTTGCTTATATGTTCGTTTTTGCTCATGTATGAGGATCTGGGGCGTATGAAAGAAGGAAGAAACTTCCTAAGGCTGGACAGAGTCTTGTGTCTCAGGTATTAAGGCCGAACAAAGTATTGTGTTTCTGGTTTGAGGTTCTTTGGGCAGAATCTTAAATTTCACAGGTATGAAGGTTTATGTTCTTGTTCAATTCTGAAGAGGGTCTCGAACCCAAAATATGGCTTTGCAATGTTTTAGAAGTTTGAATAAATCTTTTGGGGTTTTAAACCCAGGGTACTATATACAGTTTTTGTTGGTTCAAAGTAAAAGGAAATGTGTAAACATTTTCTGTCAGTTGCAAAGCATAATGCCGTTATGGAAACTGTCTTCGAATATCTCACAAACGAAACTTAATGATTATCAGTTTTGTCTAAAACAGTTTCGTAATCTGAAACTGCTTTTTGAAGTTGTTTAAGAGGAAGTTTGTTGAACAGATTCTAACTGGTTCAGTTAGAAGTATGTAACTGTTCTGTTTCGAAGTTCATATATTTAACACTTGTAATCTTCAGATATATATATGTGTGTGTGTGTAAAACATATATATATATATATATATATATATATATATATATATATATATATATGTATCTGAGGATAAGTGGGTAAAAAGTTTTGATCATAAACTTATGTACATGTACGAGTGATATAAGCACATTTGTATATGTGTGTGAGTTGTGTTAAATTTCTGAGCAGTAGTGACTGCCGATTGTAAAGGGTTGGAATGAATGAAAGATACAGGTTCATGGAGTGGTTTTTCTCCCTATGACAAAATCATGAGATTTTGGAGGGTTTTCCACTCGGCACAAATTTGGTGTTTCTTCATGTTTGTGAGTTTCATTTCTTTATGCTTATGATGAATGCTTACACTTCTCCTGCATAAATCGTAAATATTCTGTTGTATATTGCTTAGTGCAAAAATTTGTAAGGAGTTTTCAATTAAACAGTACAGTTCTGATTCACCCCCCCCTCTCAGAACCGTGACACTTCCAACAAGTGGTATCAGAGCGTAGGATTCCCTTTAGGAATTGATCTCTGGTTATTGGAAGTTATGGCACATTCTGAAGGAGCTTTCCTTAATAGGGCACCTTTATTTGATGGAAATGATTATGTTTTCTGGAAAGTTAAAATGGAAGCATTTATACATTCTCTAGATGTAAGGATGTGGGATGTAGTAACAACAAAATACACTGTTCCAGCGTCAGTTCCTACTGATGCTGATGAGAAACTAAAATTTGAATTAGATAAGAAGGCTAGATATGCTCTTCTTTGTGGTCTTACTAGAGATGTCTTTGCCAAAGTCATTTATTGTAAATCTGCAAATGATATATGGGTAAAACTTGAAACTATCTATCAAGGAGATGACAAGGTTAAAGAATCTAAACTGATTACTCTTAAAACTCAGTTTGACAATCTGAAAATGAGTGAGGATGAAACCATTGCTGCATATTTTTTAAGAATTGAGGAAGTTGTGAATGCCAGGAAGGGTCTAGGTGAAGACATAGAAGAACATGATGTTGTTTCAAAGGTTATTAGGTCAGTCCTACCTAAATTTGAAACAAAAATTTCTACATTAGAAGAAAAGAAAAGTTTTTCAAAAATGACCTTACATCAACTTCAAGGAACTCTAACTGCATATGAAATGAGAATTAGCAGTCAAGCTAGTTCTTCATCAAAAGAGTCAGCCTTTAAGGTTGAAAAGAATGATGAGAGTGATTCAGATCTAACTGATGCTTTAGAAGCATTATTGGTTAAAAGAATGGCAAAGAAATATAAAAGCAAACCTAAATGCTTCAGTTGTGGTCAATTAGGACATTTTGCTGCTAGATGTCCAAATATTGAACTTGATGATTATGATGAGAATTCTGAGAAGTTTTCTAGAAAGAAGCCTTGGAATCAGAATAAAAGGTTTAAGGATTTCAAAAAGAAAAGTCTTTTTTCAAAAGAGGATCCAAATGAAGAATCCAGTGATGCAGATGAAGAAGGGGAAAAATTGTTTATGGCTGAAATAGTACATACTCCTAAATTTGAATCAAATGAGCCTGAATCCTCATCTGATTTAGAAATAGAAGTAGATCTTGAAGAAGAACTTCTAAAATCCCTACAAGAAATTAAAAGGTTAAAAAAATCAGTTGCAAATCATGAGACTGAAAATCAAAAACTTCAAGATGAATTAATAAAAGCAAATTCAATTATAGAAAGTCAAAAATTCTTACTTGAAGAAAAGGATAAAAAACTGAATATCTTGCAATATTCTTCTGAAGAATCTACTAATCAGAAAACAAAGTTGTTTTTCAATGGATATTATTTCAACTGTAATATTTTTGGGCACAAAGCAATCTTTTGTAAAAATAGCACTAGTCAAGGCAAAAGAAAAGTTATTAGGTGCTTCAAATGTTTTTACTATGGTCACTATGCAAATCAGTGTAAACTAAATCTGAGACCTAAACAGATATGGAAACAAGTAAAGACAAATGAAAAGTCCTTAATTGTTGAAACAGTCTTATTTGCTCAAAAATCTGCAACATGGGTGTTGGATAGTGGCTGTTCTCATCATATGACTGGGTGCAAGAACAAATTCAAAACCTTAGAAAACTTTGATGGAGGTTTTGTACGTTTTGGTGATAACTCAGGAGCTTATATAACAGGAAAAGGCTCAATAATCTTAAATAATGATACACCAATACATGATGTGTACTTTGTTGAAGGGTTGAAACATAATCTTTTAAGTGTCAGTCAGATATGTGATAATGGATATTCTATCTCTTTCAATGCAAAAGAATGTCATATTAAAAATGGGAAAGATAGAATCATTGCCAGTGGGTTAAGAACAAATGGTAATTTGTATAATCTGATAGATTCAACTATTCAAGAAACATCATTGGTCAATACCTGCTTTATGAGTCAAGTGGAAGAAAATTGGCTATGGCACAAAAGACTGGGACATTTGAATTTTGATAATCTTGCTAGAATCATCAAGAACAAGAAGGTCAGGGGACTACCACAAATAACTAAACCTGCATCTGTTTGTGAAGAGTGTATAAAAGGTAAGAAAACAAGAGTTTCTTTTAAAACAAAAGAATATCTGTCAAATAGACCACTTGAACTAGTACATACCGATTTATGTGGTCCAACCAAAACAGCCTCTTTAAATGATGAAAAATATTTCATGCTGTTTATAGATGATTATTCAAGAATGGTTTGGGTAACATTTTTGAAACATAAATCAGAAGCCTTTGAACGTTTCAAAATTTTCAGGAAGATGGTGGAAAGAGAAACTGATTTAAAACTGAAATGCTTAAGATCAGATAGAGGAGGAGAGTTTACTTCTCAAGAATTTATTGAGTATTGTGAAAAATGAGGTATAAAAAGACAATACTCTACTGCTAGGACACCACAACAAAATGGGGTTGTAGAGAGAAAAAATAGAACTGTCAAGGAAATGGCCAGGACCATGTTAAATGAAGCAAAGCTGCCTGACAAGTTCTGGAAAGAAGCTGTTCATACAGCTGTCTATATTTTAAATAGAGCTCAAATCAGAATTAGGACAGCTTATACACCATATGAACTATGGTATGGGAAAACAACAAATGTTAAGAACTTTAAAATATTTGGTTGCAAATGTTTTATCAGAAAGAATGATGATTCTCTAGAAAACTTTAACTCAAGATCTGATGAAGGGATTTTTCTTGGGTACTCTACACATAGCAAAGCATATAAATGCTATAATAAAAGGCTGAACAAAATTGTAGAAGCTATAAATGTTATGTTTGATGAAACATCTGTATGCTGTAATGACAAAGAAGAATATGAAAGTTTATCTTTTCAAGAATCAGAAAGTTTTTATAATGGAAATTGTGAACAAGATAAAGTTGAAACTGATGATGAAGATGAACTTGCAATAGAATCAGAAAATTGTTCCAATTCTAAAATCACTAGTGATGGATCAAAGATAAAAACATCTTCTAGAATAATAGCTAAGAGACATCCTGAGTCTCAAGTTATTGGTGATATTGATAAAGGAATTTTAACTAGAAGAAAAGCCAAAATAGGAGAACAAGTAAATATTGCTGAACAATTTTGTTTGATAGCAGATTTTGAACCAAAGAATGTAACAGAAGCTTTATCAAATCCTAGTTGGCAAAATGCTATGCTAGATGAAATAAATCAGATAGAGAAAAACAAGACTTGGGAACTTGTTCCCAGACCTGATGGTAAAAATGTTATTGGTGGAAAATGGATATTCCGCAATAAACTAAATGAGGAAGGTGTAGTGATCAGAAATAAAGCCAAATTTGTTTGCAAAGGATATGCACAACAAGAAGGAGTTGATTTTGGTGAAACCTTTGCACCAGTTGCAAGGTTGGAGTCAATCAGAATCTTTCTTGCATATGCCACTCATAAAAAATTCACTATTTACCAAATGGATGTCAAAATTGCTTTCCTAAATGGATATCTTGAGGAGGAAGTTTATATGGAACAGCCAGAAGGTTTCAAATCTTCTGACAAGCCTGATTATGTTCTTCGTCTCAAAAAGGCCTTATATGGTTTAAAACAAGCTCCTCGAGCTTGGTATTCCAGATTAGATAAACATCTAATTGCAAATGGATTCATTAAAGGAAATGTGGACAGCACTTTGTATACAAAAATGGACAATGAAAATTTATTGGCTGTTGAAATATATGTTGATGATATTATTTTTGGTTCTACTAATGATCATTTAGCACAAACTTTTTCAGGAATCATGGAGTCAGAATTTGAAATGTCTATGTTAGGACCTTTGACATTTTTCTTGGGAATTCAAGTCTCTCAGCTTGAACATGGTTTGTTTATCTCTCAACTGAAATATGCTAAGGAAATGCTTAAAAGGTTTCAAATGGATACTTGTAATCCAGTTGGTACACCAATGGAAACTGGATGTAAGTTGATGAAAATTGATGAATCTCCTCTTGTTGATCAAAGAGAGTATCGATCTATGATAGGAAGTCTTTTATATCTTACTGCTTCTAGACCAGATATAATGCACTCTGTATGTCAAGTTGCTAGATATCAAGCAGCTCCTCGTCAATCTCATCTCAATGTTGTTCACCGTATCTTTAAATATTTACAAGGTACTTTGGATTATGGTTTGTGGTATCCAAAAAATGATGATTTTGCTCTCATTGGTTATACAGATGCTGATTGGGGTGGATGTAAAGATGATCAACGAAGTACTAGTGGTGCTGCATTTTTCTTAGGTGATCGGTTAGTTGCTTGGCATAGTAAAAAACAAGAATGTGTCACTATTTCTACTGCTGAGTCTGAAATTATTGCTGCAACAACATGTTGTACTCAGTTAATTTGGATGTCTTATCAGCTTTCAGATTTGGGTATTCATGTTCAAAAACCTCTAAAAATCCTTTGTGACAATACCAGTGCTATTCAGATTTCTAAAAATCCTGTTATGCATTCTAGAACTAAGCATGTTGCCATCAAATTGCAATTTATTCGCGAACATGTGTCATCAAATGAGGTCATTCTTATTCATGTACCTTCTAAATTACAAGTTGCTGATATTTTTACCAAAGCTCTTCCTAGAGAATTGTTTGAACAGTTCAGAATTCGATTGGGAGTCTTCTCCCAATCCATGCTGGGATAAGTTTTTTTTTCCCTTTTCATATTCTGTGTTAGGTTTCTGCTTCTTTCATAGAAAACGTTTCAAGCAGATGGTTAGATTTTTGATGCATAAATTTTGGGGGAGTAAGTTCAGTTCAGTTTTGGCAGTTTGATCATCACAGTTCAGTTTTGATTTGATCTTTTGGCACAGGTTCATATGGCACAGGTTCATACAGGTTCAGTTTTTGATTTGATCATTTGGCACAGGTTCAGTATTGGCACAGGTTCATACAGGTTCAGTTTTGATTTGATCTTTTGGCACAGCTGATTTTGGTTTGTTCAGATTTGGTTCGTGTATTTGGATGCACTTGGTTCATAGGTTAATCATGTTTTCATGGTAAATCTGTTTGGCATTTCAGTTCATTATCTTGTTTATAATTAACATGGTATTTCAGTTCATTTTATGAAATGGTGAAAATTTTTGCATCAAAAATGGGGAGATTGTTAACTACTTAAATTATCTGTCATCCGGCAAACACGTGGCAGATCTGTTTTGTTGGCAAAATGTTACATGTGGCATTTGTGACATGGCATGGAATATATGATGGCATTTGTTTAAAGCGGAAAAATTGAAAAGGTTTAATGATGTTGTCGGCAGTTTTAATTGAGACCACCGTAAACTGACAAATCTGAACGCATTATTGATTATTGTCAGTACTTTCTCGCCAAGTATGGACTTTGCATGGCGGACTCCAAATTTTGGTTAAACTTGATTAAGGTTGTGGGTATCGGTTTATTCTGAGCAAACGGTTTTTGTTGCGTTTTGAAAGTTGAATTCATTTTGCAAAACAAACAGGATGTAATCGGTTGGATCAAGGTATTTTTGTGTGAAATAGGGAAGTTGATTGATGGATACAGGCAGGTTCATTGTTTGTTTTTTATTTCAAATGGAGTTTCAGGTTTATGCATTTATTTTTCTCAGAAAGAATAAAAGTTTGCTTATATGTTCATTTTTGCTCATGTATGAGGATCTAGGGCGTATGAAAGAAGGAAGAAACTTCCTAAGGCTGGACAGAGTCTTGTGTCTCAGGTATTAAGGCCGAACAGAGTATTGTGTTTCTGGTTTGAGGTTCTTTGGGCAGAATCTTAAATTTCACAGGTATGAAGGTTTATGTTCTTGTTCAATTCTGAAGAGGGTCTCGAACCCAAAATATGGCTTTGTAGTGTTTTAGAAGTTTGAATAAATCTTTTGGGGTTTTAAACCCAGGGTACTATATACAGTTTTTGTTGGTTCAAAGTAAAAGGAAATGTGTAAACATTTTCTGTCAGTTGCAAAGCATAATTCCGTTATGGAAACTGTCTTCGAATATCTCACAAACGAAACTTAATGATTATCAGTTTTGTCTAAAACAGTTTCGTAATCTGAAACTGCTTTTTGAAGTTGTTTAAGAGGAAGTTTGTTGAACAGATTCTAACTGGTTCAGTTAGAAATATGTAACTTTTTTGTTTCGAAGTTCATATATTTAACACTTGTAATCTTCAGATATATATATGTGTGTGTGTGTAAAACATATATATATATATATGTATCTGAGGATAAGTGGGTAAAAAGTTTTGATCATAAACTTATGTACATGTACGAGTGATATAAGCACATTTGTATATGTGTGTGAGTTGTGTTAAATTTCTGAGCAGTAGTGACTGCCGATTGTAAAGGGTTGGAATGAATGAAAGATACAGGTTCATGGAGTGGTTTTTCTCCCTATGAAAAAATCATGAGATTTTGGAGGGTTTTCCACTCGGCACAAATTTGGTGTTTCTTCATGTTTGTGAGTTTCATTTCTTTATGCTTATGATGCATGCTTACACTTCTCTTGCATAAATCATAAATATTCTGTTGTATATTGCTTAGTGCAAAATTTGTAAGGAGTTTTCAATTAAACAATACATTTCTGATTCACCCCCCCCCCTCTCAGAACCGTGACACTTCCAACACTTATTTCATAGTTTAGTACTAGTTGCATAGTTGCATATTGTAGCATTTGTCATTAAATCCTTCAACATTTTGCTAAGGTCTTGGCATAGTCATAGGTTTCTCACATAAAATATGAGGGAAAACTACATATTGCAGCAAATAGAGAATGTGTAATGGATATCAATCATGGAGTTTGAAGATATTCAGTGAGATTATTCTTTTTATTTTCATGTTTTCCTCCTTTGTGCTTCATTATTTACCTTGGGTTTTGTTTATTTATGCACTAATCTGCTAACACCAATATTTCCCATAGTTACACCTCCCTACCCTAAACTTTGTTTCATCATATGATTTCTATTTTTTAATTTCATCATGATAACTCTACTTATTCCTCCTAATGATACATCAAAATATTCTAATGGAAAAACTTCAAGGGGGTGTGTAGTGGTATGTATAAAGGAATTAACATATGATTTTGACATTTATACATGATCTTCAATATACTCTCATGTTTTCTTTTCTTTCTCCATTCATTCTATTGATTTTGTCGTAGATACTCAGAAGTTTTGAATATCACCTTCATGCATTGATAAGCCAAGGTCTATCTGTGTAATAATATAATTTAATTTCTATGTCATTTCTTCTTTATTTTTCTCTATGATTGGCTTAGAAATTTAAATATATTGATCGCCTAAAGAGGAGTCTATCATCAACCTATAAATAGTAGAATCCTTCCTAGGCTGAGGCATCATTTATAAAATCCTCACTTCCACATCAAAACTAGGGTTAATCATTTAAGTGTGATTCATCTTCTTAGAAACTAATTCTTTTAGCCATAGTGATGGAGATAATGTTGGTTAAGAATTGTGCCTTGAATAAGAAGGTGCAATAGCAAGTAAATTTATTAGGAATAATATAAAAAAATATATTACTTGGAAGTAGTGAAGGAAGAGGAGGTGGATGAGGAGGATATGGTGAAGTAAATAGAAATGATGTAGGCTATGAAAAAAGGGAAGTAACCTAAAAAAAATTATTAATTTGAACTTGAGAGTTTCTAATGAGGGTTGCACTACCTAAAACCCACACAAAACACAACAATAGATACCGACACAAAAGCTACAAGACAAAAAAAACTTACTTTCAATTATTTAAAAAAAATGAAATTACAGATTTGGAACTTACAATGCTATAGCCTCATGGGCTTGATTCATTACAACAAAATCAACTCTAAAAACAAAATATATTATTCAGAGCCACAATCTACACTAATGGAGCCACCCTCTACAACCCCCACTTAACCTTTTCTATTTTACCCAATAACTGCCCTAGAATTTTTTAGAAAGTTCAACTTTCCCTTTTGTTTGGTGCCAAAAGTCTCATTGTTTGATTTATTGCCTAGGAAGAAATTTTAATGAAATTCACCTTTTATTGGGACAACTTCGCGAGGCCATAAATTTTGATCCAAGTGTCTGATTTTCTATTATAACATATCATTGGAAAGCTCTCAAAGAGATCTACAATTTCGAACCGTCAAAGATTGGTTTGTCAAATTTTTGAGCTATTTCAAGGCCTCTAAGGTTTTCATGTTTGAATTTGAAGCTGCATTGGATAAATTTCCCAAGACAAAAACTTCAATATCTCCCAAACCGTATAGGGTATTGAGATGATTCTTTCATGATCAGAAATATTTTTCAATCCTGCTCCTTGGGTAAATTTTCAAGTCCATACAAGTCCATTTAGGCTGATTGGCTAAAAATAGTAAGTGAACATTTTCCACCTTTTCTGACTCCTAAATATCTTACACCCCTTAAGTGCCATCATGGGACCAAAACAATAAATAAAATAAGGAAAAATATTTTTTTCAGTGATCAAGATTGCCCGTTGATGCAGAGTAGCAAGGGAAGCAACTTCCTTTTCAAAAGCTTCTCTCAAATACTCTATATGCACACACCAACTTCACTATTCCTCTCAACAATGCAACTTGATCACTCAACTTGACTCACACAAGCAGACATCTCAACAAGACTTGGGAATGATCTAAACACTCTTCATACAACACAACATGACCAAACAAATAGACCTTACACCCAAAAAAATCCATTCTTCCATTGCTCCTACAACCCATGCAACTTTGCAACATTCACCAATAGGACAGTCAAAATAAAAACCGATTAGAGGCATTAACTAGACAATGCAACATGGTTTTAAACTCCTAAAACCATCCTCCACAGTTTCCCAAAAGCACAGGATCAAAAATCCAAAACAAATGTATCAAAAGATTGATTGAAAAGCCATAAACAAGGCTTAACTAGGCCTATACAAGGAAGCTTTCAACTTGTCAAGGCAAAACCCTACACCCCTAATGCCTTTAAAAGACTCCAACAGGTTCCCCAAGACCTAGGGAATCAGATAACTTTTACAAACCTCTATCTTTCACTCTAAAACAAATTCCAGCATGAAGAAGGGACCTAAACCTAACATTCCACCAAGTTTTAGATTTTTCCCATGGTAGAAATGGGAATTATGACCATTTTGGTGACCAAACCCTTGCTTGGTAGCGTTTCAAACCCTCTTTCACTAAAATTGATGTAACTTGCTTATTTCTCAATTAAATCAAGCCAAATCATTGCCAAAATGAAGCTATATCTTCCCTTTATCAAACCATGAAGTTTTGGAGGCCACAAACTTATGTATTAGTCTATACCAAACAAAATAATAGTAAAAAACACTACAAAATTTGGAAAAACAAAGTTTTCTCTTATTTAAATGCTTCAAAACTTCAAAAATGCCAACAACATCCCAGCTCAACCCAAGGGAGGCTTTTTATATATTCTCCCACCTTCCCCAATGGCCCTCAACTAATTTTTTAAAAAAGGGAACCGTTGGTTAGTGAAATTACATCATTATGGTGAAATTACACAAACTTACAACATGACAAATTTGCAATTTTGGACCAAATTTAAATCCTAAAGACCTATGACCTCAAAAACCATTCAAATAACCTTGAAACAACCTTATTACATTGTCAAGACCCCAAACCTTGCACACTTATGGTGCAACCATGGTAGGAGGGTCCTTAGAGAGAACAATTTGGACCATGCAGCAAGACTAACACAACGAAAGCAATACAAAATATGGAAGAAAATGCATATTAACACATTCTCATTAATAGAAATCTCAGTTACATTCAGTCAGCAACATTCGGGCTTACAAATTTGACTCACAAGCCAAATTATACATGCACAAAATAGAACATTCTATTATGCTCCTATATGTGAGTGAATTCTTACAAATACAATCTATCAACTACTAACTCAATTCTCACTATCTCAACTCACCTATTCTAATGATCATTTACAAGCTTTATACTATATTTGTAGTTTTGGAAACATCTGCATAAACCAAAGAAAATATAATGGGCCCATGAACAAGTTAGCCTCAAATTTGAATTACTCCATCAACAGGCACATAAGACGATGTGTGGACCTATAATGAAGGTTGGGGGCACTCCAAGGAACATTTAAAATCACACTATTAAGATTTGTAAGTCATGGGAACAACCCATGAATGATCAGATTAAATATTAGGCTTGAAAACTATTCCAGTGTCGGTAATCCGAAATCGATAACTTGCCAGAAAATGATCCAACCTAGCTCAAATCTTGGAATAAGGAAAATGAACATCTCCATGATGTATGTAGAGATCCATAGGGTCTAGTGAGCAAAGATGATGAATCTGCCAACATGAATTGAGAAAGAACAAAACAAGGACAAAACTAAAAGGAAAATATTTTTGGTTGATGCAAGATTGCCAAAAACCAAGGATGCTCCTACATCAGACATCCGGGGTTAATGAAATTGAGTCTCTCACTTTGTAGGGGCCAAAGGAAAACCAAGATGGTCTACCTCATCCTAAGAAATCCATTAAGATTCCTCCATTGGTTTGCCTTTCCACTTCACAAGATATTCTGTGTACTGTCTTCCACGAGTCTTCCTCCCATCTCTGATATCTAGAATCTCCTCAACCTCATTTGAATGTTGTTTAGGAAACTAATTCTCCAATTCCATTGTACTATCCTCACTGAATTCTACTTCATAATACTAGTGTAGGTCTACAATGTTGAATATAGGCGATATACCCATACCATCTAGTAACTCCACTTCGTATGCATTTTCTGAATCAAACTTCTTCAAGATCTTACAAGGTCCAAACTTCCTCATCTTCAGCTTTTTGTATGTCCCAACTAGAAATATTTCCTTCCTCAAATATACCATCACTTCATCTCCAATTTCAAACTCCTTATGTCTCCTCTTCTCATCTACCCTCTCCTTATACCTCTAGTTCATATCTTCCAATTATTGTCTCACTTGAGTATGTACTTTCATGTGTTATGCAAATTCCTCTACTTCTGCACTCTTTTATCTTCCATACTAATGTCTCTTAACTCTGATATACTTCTAGGATGAATTCTGATAACAATCTCAAAAGGTGTTTTTCTTGTACTCCTATTCACTAAATTATTGTATGCAAACTCTACTTGTGCCAGGACTAAATCCCAACTTCTAGTCTTCTCTCCAACCAAACATCTCAGCAAATTTTCCAAGCTCCTGTTCACTACTTCTTTCTATCCATTAGTCTATGGGTGAAAGAACTGAACTTCAAATTTTCTTCAACTTCTTCCAAATTTTCCTCCAAAAGTAACCAACAAACTTTACATTTCTTTCTAAAACAATACTCCTAGGTAATCCATGCAATCTGACCACTTCCCTAAAAAACAAGTTTGCTACATGCACAAAATTTGTTGTCTTCCTACAAGGTATGAAATGTGTCATCTTAGAAAAAATTTCTACCACCACAAATACTAAATCATTAGCTCTTTGTGTCTTTGGAATTCCAAGTATGAAATCCATGTTGATATCCTCCCAAGTTCTTTCCAAAACCATCATAGGATTATACAACCCAACATTTTAACTACTCCCTTTTGCAACTTGACAAACTCTACAACTCTGCACAAATCTTCTAACATCCTTATGAATCTGCAGCCAAAAATAATTCTCCCTCACCAAGGCTACTATCTTATCAATTTCAAAGTGTCCTACCAATCCTCCACTATGCTTTTCTTTCACCAAGTTTTCCCTCATTGAACTCTAAGGTATACACAACTAACTACCTCTAAACAAAATATCCTCCTAAATGAAATAATCCAACCACTGGCTTCTATCCTCCAAAACTAGTTCCTTACAATCCTTTCAAGATTCTGCAAAATTCGGGTCTTCCTCATACAAGTTCTTCAACTCATTAAAGCCTAATACCTCCATTCTCATCTCTATCAGCAAATTCCTTCTCCTACTCAATGTATCAACAACTCTATTTGACTTTCCACTCCTGTGCTTTAAAAAAAAAGTATAACTCTGCAAGAATTCCACCCATCTCATGTGTCTTTGGTTCAACTTACCCTAACTATTCAAATATTACAATGCCTGATGATCTGTATATAGCTACAAATCCCTGGGCAATAAATAATGTCTCCACTTCTTCAAGGCTTGAACTATGGCATAAAACTCCTAATCATACACTGAATATCTTCTCCTAGCATCATTCAATTTCTCACTGAAATAAGTTGCAGGTCTCCCTTCTTGACTCAACACTACTCCAATTACATTTCCACTTGCATCACAGTCTACTTGAAATACCTTAGTGAAATCCAATAAATCCAACATAGGCTGCTCAGTCACCTTCTTCTTTAACAATTTGAAACTTTGATCTACTCCAAATGTCCATCTAAAATATTTTGTATCTCCTCTCATCATTTCTATCATAGGACTGCAAATAAAACTGAAATTCCTAATGAACTTTCGGTAGAAACAAGCCAATCCATGAAATGATCTTACCTCTCCAATAATTTCAGGTGTAGACCACTCAACTATTGATGTAATAGTCTTAGGTTCTATCTTTAATCCTTCCATAGATATCACAAATCCTAGATATACCAATTCCTCCATAAAACTAAATTTCTTAATGTTTATTAGCAACTACTCTTCTCTCAACCTTTGCAAAACTTGTCTTATGTGTGACAAATGTTATTCTCTACTCTTACTGAAAATCAAGATGTCATCCAAGCACACAATCACAAACTTACCCAAGAATCTCTTTAGTAGTGCGTTCTTTAATCTCATGAAAGTACTCTGTGCATTTGTCAATCCAAAAGGCATCACCAACCATTCATACAATCTTTCATTTGTCTTAAATGTTGTTTTCCACTCATCTGCTTCTCTAATTCTGATCTGATGATATCCACTCTTCAAATCTATCTTTGTAAAGTATCTGGCTCCACTCAAGAAATCCATAATGTCATCCATCTGGGGTAAAGGAAATCTATGGGTATGTGCAGGATCATGATGGGCCAAAAAGTGGCAATATGATGGGTATATGGCTGACGACTTTTTTTTAACCCAAAATTGTTGAAACGAAAAGGGTTTTTAAAGGAGATTATTAGCTTTCTACCAATATAAATTATGCTTTACTTTGAATTTAATAATAATTATTATTAATTTTCTATTTGAATTATGACTAAAGTCATAATTGATAGGCTAATTGAAAAACATCTATTGCTTTCAAACAGTATCACATTTTTTGAATCCAAAACATGCATCACATTCTATGCTTCGCATACTATAGGATTACAAAAAGAAAAATTGAATTTCATGAAGTTTTTAACAAGCTAAGGTGGTCAGACATACGATTTTTTTATATTTTTTAAAAGTTGTTAAAATAAATATTTTAGCAGCTCCTTTCAGGTTTCTTTTGTATTGTGTGTGCACTGGCATGTGCATTGCCGAGTTTATTCGGCTTTCCATCAAGTTTTGATCTACCACTTTGCATATCTTCTCTTTGCAACTTCGGGTAACAGCTTCCCTTTCAGGTCCTAAAGAGCTGCGCTGGGTGTCCATGTGTTACGCTTGCGGGAGGTTTTATTTCTTCTTTCCTTAAAGTCTTTTCGGGTTGTGAAAGGCTTCCCCAGGGCCATCATTTCTAAAGAGTGTTAGAGGGTCCTACATCATGCTACGTGGCAGCAGATCGTAAATCTTTCAATGCAATAAGGAAATAAACAACTGCGGGCAGCGAAACGCTGCCATGCACCTTTCATACCCGGTTGATGTAGCTTTCTCTCCACTGCATTAAGGATCTCAGCCCATTGGACATGTATTGCATCTTCGCAAATCTCTCAACAGCAATGGGAGAAGTTTTCATATGGGCAGCGGAAGGCTGCCACGTGCCTTACAACTGCTCTGTAGAGCGAGCGATAGGCGGGCTGAGGGAGATAATGCTATTGGGTGCCGCTCGTCATAAGTCATTTGTAGCGGTGGATGACAATTGTCACCTCGAGCTTGGCTAGGACCACTGCCATTATTACAAAGGATGCACCTACACCTAGATGACCGGATACTGTGTTCTAGCTCGATGTTGTTGTAATGGCCTTGGGAATCTTCTGATTCAGGCATCATTGCAGGGGATTGTGGGATCTTTTTCTGTTGTAGTTCTCCAAAGCAGTGGGAGTTTTCTCTCCTGCTATATATACTCTCTCTGTCGATGAGAGAAAGGTCCAAAATTTTTGAGAAAAACACACTGGTTTTAGCAAGAGACACCAGGCCTCTTTTACTATTTTATTCGCAAGAAAATTTCAAACTGTGCCAACTGTTTCACCTTTCTATTTTTCATGTTTTGATTAAACTATAAAATGTGCTTTATACTGTCTTAAGCATTTCATTTGAGGAACTTCTATATATGTTGAATACAAGCTTGCTTACCTAAATCATTTCTAATGACTCTTCTTAGTAGTAAGAATGTATGCAATATTATTTTATGTCAATGAGTGAATTATTTATGCTATAGCTTTAAGTCTCTGACGTTTTGGAATGCAACAACAACATTCAGGCCCCTAAATCTATGATTTATCGTGCCCATCAGTAAATTTTGGTGCATCGCCTTAGATTAGACTTTGCTTTATTATATCTATTTCCTTTTCCCTTTCCAAAACCCATTATAGAAGAAGCTGACTTCTTTAAAATCTGGAGGTCACTCAGTTTGGCGCAAAGGGTCCCCTTTGAACTGAGTTTCCCATAAGACACTGTTACCTCATCAATTTTTGGCATCAACAGTTTGTTCTTTTTCTGGGATGCCCAGTGGGACCCGAACTAATGAAATTACCTTATAGAGGGGTGTATGAGCCATCAGCTTGTAACTAGATTCCAAACTGCAAGTAACCTAGGTTTACTAGTACCTCCACTAGAGACAGTCCAGGCCGCAAATCAGCTGGTAACCATTCTATTCTCACCACCCTTTCCCCTCACCATGTTGCTGGCCACAAATAGGAACTATGTATCATGGGATGTTAGAAGTCCCCTGGTAGCCCCAGTAGTGCCTGCTATTTGGGGTGCTATCCCGGTTTCAGCCCTAATAGCTATTCCCAAATTTTCCAGAGACAACTCAAAAACACCAGCAGAGCATTTGTAGGATGCAACAGATGTTTGTCTGGTACATGGTATTATAGCACAGAATGTAGCCCTGAGGCTCCTCACCGCATCCTTCAAAGGAAAGGCTCTGGATTGGTACCGAACGTTGACTCCTAATTCAATTCACACCTGGGATGAGCTCGGAGATCTATTTTATGAAAGGTTCTCAAACGACGGAGATCATTTTTTGTTATATTATTAGTTATCCATCATTAAACGAGCTCCCCAGGAGGCTCTGATAGACTTCAATGCCCAATTTCACTCAAATTGGTAGAGGATTCCTATGACTATCTGCCTGACTCCAGAATTGGCATTCATATTTTATCTGAAGTCCATTAATCCTGACATTTCTGTGATGATCAAGTCTTTGGGAGGAGCCACTCTACCAAATGCTTATCCTACTGCTATCAAAGCTGAGAATCATTTGATAGATTATGGAAAATTTCCTTTGCCTCCTCGACCTATTATGCCGATATTTCCTAAAATATCAAACTCTGCACAAGAGGTCACATCGACTAATGCAACAACAACTCCCTAGTCGATGTACTCATATGCGGCTGCTCCTGAAAGCTTGGTTTCTACATCAAGTTCTTCCAAGGATGAAATAAGCGACCTCAAGGAGATGTTGCGAACTATGGAAAATAACATAACAACTCTCAAGTAGAACCAAGCAATGCCCCCACAGCCTGCATATCAAAACTATCAAGGTGGGTGGTCTACTTATCAGCAAAATCAATATCAGAGTGCGTCTCGCACTAATCCACCAGCGCCGACTACAAACCAAATGGTCCCAGTGCCTACTCCGCTAACAAGTGCGTTGCCAAGCTCGAGTAGGGAATTAACCGTAGGACAAAACAATCTTATTGATGATATCAATCCATGGTGTTTCCCCTACAGTGATGCGCATATGCCCCAAAATTGTCTGCATGGCAACCTACAGTAGAAAGTGGCAGAGCCACGCAGTCAAGGCACTATAGCAGAAAATGGAGGTTATGTATATGCCTCACTAATGGAGAGCGCGATCCTTACCGTGCAAATACAAGGAATGTCATTAGAACAAGAGTCTAATATTGTTCCTAATCATGCACACTTCTCCTGGATGGAAGATAAGGAAACGGTGTTTTCCAATGACGCATTCATATCTGAAACACTGCAAGTACAGCCTGATTACAACACGCGCACAAAGAGGAGATTCACCGGTGAGCCTGTTGTTTCACTTCTGGATAGCTAGCAACGCAAAAGCTTGTCTGATCAAATTCTCGGTGCTTTGACCGTCTCTTCACCTTCTCAACCACAGAAGGAAATTATTATAGCAAGAACCAAGGAGCAGAAATCTCAGAGCTTGCCACCTTTTAATGTGGTGGAACAATTAAAGAAATCATCCACTAATGTGTCTTTATGGGACATTCTAGCTATCCCAAAATAGAATACTATACTACAGAAGGCGCTTCAGCAAGAGATCAACTCAGCACCAACGAAGCCGTCTGCCAGTACAGAGGTGGTTTATCAAATGCCACTAGCTAAGGTTCTTACAGATAAAGCGAAAGAATCCCATGCAGAAGACAGAAGTAGGTCGAAACCTCAGCCCTTCTTCTTAACTCTCATTATAGGAAAGAAACTATTACACAATGCTATGATCGATTCTAGCACTAGTACAATGGTTATGCCAAAACTGATAGCCGAAGCTTTGGGACTCAGCTACGAACCTATGAAGAAGGGGGTGATGCAGCTCGATAGAAATAAAGTTGATACTGTAGGTGTCATCAAAGTGCTTCCTTTAACTCTATTTTCTTGCCCCAGTATCACGGTCCCGCAAGATACGGTGATCATAGATGTTCCTCCTATGTTTGGTCTCTGTTTATCCTGAGAATTTACTTCAAAGGTGGGCGGGTATTTGTCTTTAGATTGGTCACATCTAATACTTAGGACCAAGCATGGTGCAAAGATGAAGATAGAATCAGTGGCTCTACATTCAGAACATGTGGCGGATAAGGCCCTGATCAATTTTGAAGCCGCACATACCTCTATCACCAAGCAAGAAATGTATAGTGTTGAATTGCTAGAGGAAGAGAAGGTGAGTGGAGACCGAAATGATAAGGAAGATGCTATGTTGAGTGAACACATAAACAATGATCCTTTTGGGAATTATCATGCTACAGGATTAGGCACATATGTGATTTATGACGAAGACCAGTTCTTCCGAAGGTCGCCAAAGAATCCAATGGTAACCAAGCGAATGAGCTATGGACATTGTATTTTGATGGAGCAAGAAGCAAAGTAGGTGCTGGAGTAGGGGTATGTCTAATATCCCCACAGAATGAAAAGTTGTTGAGGTCTTTCCTCTTTCAATTCACCTGTTCAAACAATGAGGCTAAATATGAAGGGTTAGTCCAAGGCCTAAGCCTTGTGGAACGAATGGGTATTAAGCAATTGATTATGTTCAAAGATTCCAAACCGGTAGTCAATCAGGTCCGAGGAATTTCTGTAGCGAAGAATGTCTGCATGAGATCCTATTAGCATTGAATCTGGGACCTGATTGAGGGTTTCGAAGCTTTCAACATCCGGACCATTCCCCAAAGGTAGAATAGCGAAGCAAATCATATGGCGGTGATCGGTGCTTAGTTTGATCCTGTCTCTTACTTGCTTCAGAATGAATATTCAGTACAGGTGCTTGTCTGACTAGCGATCCCCGACAACAATCAGAGTTGGCAAGTCTTTGAGAGCGATGAACACATCGCTTCATTTATCCAGCACTTAGGGGAATTTGCTGATCAGCTTCAACCAAAGATTGCCGAGGCCTATGAAGGACAAATTATGCAGCTCAAATCAAATAAACTTCCAAAAGGGTTGGTTACTCTTGAAAACTTTTTTGATTGTAACGATGCCCGAAATGATAAGTAGAAGTTTGTGGCGGAAAAAAGTGATTATGAGGAACTTCTAATCTCTGATGGTAGGAATCTTCGGGTCAGAAAAGATGTCCCACATCGAGATAAAGAAAGGCTTATCAGCTTTTGCGAGAAATATGGAGTAGTAGCCTAGTCCTATGATGATCTGGAGGGTTACGATCCTGACATCATTCAACACACTATTGAGCTAATAGAAGGTGTGAAACTAGTCTGACAGAAGTAGAGGCCAATCAACCCCAAAGTTGAGGCCCTAATGGCACAAGAGCTGACCAAGCTCATTGAGTCACGCATTGTTTTCCCAATCAAACATAGTACTTGGGTATCGAATCTAGTACTATTCTGAAAGAAAAATGGTGATATATGTCTATGTGTGGACTTCTGAGACCTGAATAAAGCATCTCTAAAGCACCAATATCCTTTGCCCTCTATGGAAGCAATCCTACAAACTGTGGCAGGATAGGAAATGTTCTCTCTGCTGGACGGATTCTCTGGCTATAACCAGATTTGTGTTAAAGAAGAAGATCAACACAAGACTACATTCACCACCAAGTGGGGAATATTTACATATGCTAAAATGCCTTTTGGTTTATCCAATGCAGGGGCAACTTTCCAGTGGGCGATGGACATCGCATTCAGCGAACTGATCAATAAGTTTATTCTAATCTATTTGGATGACCTTACTGTGTTCTCTAAATCTAAGGATGATCATTTTGATCACTTGGAATTAGTCTTTCAAAAATGCCAGGAGTTTGGGGTTTCCCTGAATCCAAAGAAATGTGTATTCAGAGTGCCGCAAGGTAAGCTATTAGGACATGTTGTGTCTAAAGAAGGTATTTCAATTGACCCCAAACGAGTAAAGGCTATCAAAAAACTTCCCCCTCCGGTAAATAAGAAAGGTGTCCAGTCTTTCCTGGGCAAAGTAAATTTCGTCAGCAAATTTATTTCTGATTTTGTGGGAATGATTAGGCCAATCACCCTAATGCTGAAAAAAGATCAAGCTTTCAAATGGACAACGGAAGCTCGGGAGGCTTTTGAACGGGTCGAGGAAGCAATCTCCACAGCCCTGGTGCTAGTTAATCTGAATCAATGCAAAGATTTATAATGTATGCTTTCAATAGCAAGTCCAGTATTGCTACCGTTCTAACCCAAAAGGGTAACACAGAAGAAGGGGAACACCCAGTGGCATTCTATTCCTTAACCCTAAAAGAATATGAGGTGAATTATAACTTTGTCGAAAGACAGTCCTTTGCAATAGTAAAGGGACTTAAAAAATTCTTCCATCTAATTTCCTGCAACAAAGTTCTGGTATATGTCGCACATTCTAGTGTGCGTGAATACATCATGGAAGGAGAGATCATAGAAAAAAGGGCTAATTGGATCACCAAGATCCTGGAATATAACATCGAAGTCAGGCCTACTAAGACTATTAAAAGCAGAGGACTGTGTGAGTATATGGCACAGCACGAGGAGGTACCTGCCAAAGAGGAACAATTAAAGCTAGTCTTGATAAATGGATTGGGATTGGAAGATAATTGGCTGACTGATAGAATGAACTTCATGCAAACCAGAAGGTATTCGCCAGCCTCTCATCCCAAAAAAGAAGATATTACTAGCTTCAGAATCACAGGTATACACTGATAAGAGTCCTTTTCAAAAGAAATTTCAATGGTGTGCTCCTACGATGCGTTACTTCAGGGGAGGTGCAGAGGATCCTCGACACATTCCACAATAGCGACGAAGGTGGACATTTCTCAGCCAAAACTACCGCCATCAAGATTATGCAAGCTGGCTATTACTGGCCTACACTTTTCAGTGACTCCCACTTTTTGGTAAGGGCTTGTAAAAAATGCCAGTTCTTCTCTGATAGAAGGAAGAATTCAGCAATGCCCCTCAGACCTATAGTGGCAGATGAACTGTTTGCGCAATGGGGTTTGGACTTCATCGGAATGATCAACCCGATTTCTAGTGCCAGACATAAGTGGATTCTAACTGCTACAGACTACTTCATAAGGTGGATGGAAGTTGTTCCCCTTAAGGGTGCAACAAAAATAGAGATTGTAGACTTCCTCGAAGTACTAGTGACAAGGTTCGGCCCTCCAAAAATGATCATTTCGGACAACGCTAGAGCATTTCTAGGAACAAAGGTATGTCACTTTGCATTAAAGAATGGCATATTCCTTAAAACATTATCAAACTATTATCCACAAGGAAATGGTCTAGCCGAGTCAACAAACAAAAGCTTAGTCTGACTCCTTAAAAAGGTTGGCTCAGAGCACCAGAGCGAATGGCATAAAAATCTCTAAAAAGCACTCTAAGAAAACTGCATAATCCCTAAGCAAGTCCTTAAGACTTCACCTTATGAACTGGTATATGGGAAAGAGCCACTGCTACCTATCTCCATGGAGATCCCAGCAATATAGTTATTGAAATCCCTTGAGATAAAACAAAATAAAGCCATAGAGGTTCGGCTCACCGAGCTGTTGGAAGTACAAGAAAAAAAGGAGAATTCCCTGATGGCAATGACAAGCTGTCAACAGGTGGTCAAACGATGGTTTGACAAGAAGGCTTCCAACCAGGGTCTAAAAAGTGGAGACTTAGTGCTAAAGTATGATAGCAAGACTGCAAAGCCAGGTCAGCACGGTAAATTTGATAGCCTATGGGAGGGACCCTTTAAAATCATTCAGTGCAAGCAACACACCACTTTTGAGCTGGAGAATATGGAACAAAAACCGTTAGGAATCCCAGTCAATGGGATTCATCTTAAGTTGTTCCATTATGCATTAAGCTCTACTTTGTACATATGTAAATAGCGTTTTTATTTTTTTCTCGTTATTTAGCTGGTTCTTTTTCTAAAATATGTTGTCGTTCTGGCAAAATTAACTCATTATCATTGGTGGGTGAAACACCAGAGTTTCTTTACACAAAATACACTCATGTACGGAGAAATAACATATAAAACTTGCAAACCCAGAAAAATTTATGCACAAAAGCAAGAAAGAGCATGGATTTCCTTAAAAAGGGAGATATATATTTATATATATGTTCTTTGGTTACAAAATGGCCGGGGGGCCGTATTCTAAAGTATACAAGCATATTGAAGTATATTATATATGATAGCCTTTTATCAGGCTTATATACAGCAGGAGAGTTACATTTTGAGCAGCAAGCAAAGGGATTGTCTATCTGAAGGCATGACTAGCAGCAATTGACATATTCACTGCAACGTCCACTTCTTCCTCATCCACGGGCTCCTCGGCGGCACTAGCAGCATCATTTGGCACAACCGTCATTGGCGGTGGAAACACCAGGTTCTTGAAGTCAGTATACCAGTCTACATCATAGAAAATTATCACATTGTAGCTCTAAAACAAGAAGTGTAGGGCCTGAGTAACCCTCTGCTAGTGCTAGTCACGGGTCCACAGGTGGAATCCGCTGAGGAATGGCAGCCAAGCAACGACAGCTTTTTCTTCAATAAAGCGACGCAGGTCATTGGGTGTTGGCAGGCCTATCTCATATGCAGCATGCACAATGACCTCACCAAGCCCATTCAGGTATTTCTTTGGAAATATTTCTTTAACCAGCTTCAGGATAAGTGGCCGGGGAATGCAAATGTCTAGCATGGATGCTACAAAGTGGGAGCATACATTGGTATTCACCCTATACTTATTCTCATATTCTATGTAATATTTGCCTAAGACCCACTTAATGGCTACCAAAACCAGAGAATGTTTGTTCTTCGTCATCCTTTTCAGTCTCCTAGTTGAGATCTCAGCTAGGAAAACCATCTGTAACTTATACAAGGTTAGATGAATTTTGGTATCCATTGTTCTAACACTATTCCTAGGCTTCTGAGATAATGTTGAATTTGTTCACCACTTAACCTATGAAAGGACTTGTTTAACACTCTGCTACTGACCTATCACTTCTCAAATGCTAAGTATGTTTTGCTCACTATCTACTGACTTATTTATAAAAAAATTGACAAGACCCATGCTAATTTTCCTCTAAGAAATGTGATGTTATGCTAGTTGCTATCTTGAAAGGCGAGCCTACGTTTATTCACATTTTCGGGCCAGTTGTATCCGTGATAGCATGGCTCAATATATGCTTAATTAAATGAAGTTGATTAATTAGTTTTAAAAGGGTGGCGCTTGTTGGTGGAGGGACGTATGGCCGTAGGCTATTGTGTCATCTCTTAAGCACATCCCAAAGCCTAAGGCAATACTCATATCTTTTCAGGTGGTGATCGTTTGCTTGGCGTAATCATTCCGGCTGGGATATTAATTGCCAGTGCATGCTAATGCAGTGTTGGCAAGCCAGTTGTAGCTCAAGTTCCAAGGAGATCATGGCGTATCACATGATCACCCAAATATAATAATGAAATCCGGCTGCCTCGGAATAGCAATCAGTTCATCTTGTATGAGTTGCAAGATTAACGGTACATGCCGAATTAAATGCAAAAGGTTTGCTTTCGCCTACCACCTTGGGAAGGTTGCTATTATTGCATGAAAAGGCTTAATATTTTAAAGTCTTTTTACAAATGCAAGGAAAAGTGCAGAGTTTTTTTCTGTCTGTCTATCTAAAGCCAAGCATAGTCACAGGCCAGGAGCTTACAAAATCTTCAGAGAAGAAAAAATGTTAGAATCTTCAGCACAGCCAATGTAGGAGGAAATCAGCCAGGAACTATTCACGGCTATTCATTCTTCAATTGAGGTATATTTCTATGAGGATGTAGCGTATGCCACGCCTGGTATACCCATCAAAATGAGAAGAGCCTACACGGAGGAGCTAGATAGACCCAACAAATGGAGTAACTAAAAAAAGGTTGAGGAAAATTGGGACAATATCTATGACCCAAAGCTCGCAAAAAACCCTAAGTCCCTCAGAGAGGCAGCTTGTGCAAGGTTATCAGCACCAAAGGCAGACCAATCCACAGCAAGTAGAGTCTAGTATAGTGGTCTCCCACAATACATGGTCCCATTGGTGCACTATTGCCCAAAAGTGGTTGATATTGCTATTCAGCACTATAATCCAGATACCCACTACATTTAAGGCCGCAATTTAAGGGTGCATATCTACCTAGAGGCCATCTGACACATGTTATGTATCCCAGATCTGAGTAAAATGAAGGAGACTATCGAGCCTTTTCGCCCGAGTAAGGGAGAGAAAATATGGAGGAAGATGAAGACTAGCTCAGAGCTCTTGTTAGAGGAGACTAATAAGACAGGCATCTTAGCCACTAAAACGCCAAGTATTCTATTGTCTCGTAGTACATTTCGCGATGATCTCCAGGATGCCATGTCCATGCTAGCCTTTGTTTGCGGCCGAGACTCCGATGAGAAAATAAAAAGCTTTCAGTTGGGACCGGAAATGCAATTTCGCAAGCAACACAATCTTTTCTGGTATGATTTTGCTGAATTCATAGTTGAAGAAATGAAATAGAAAATTGAGAATTATCAGGCGGAGAAGAAGTTTAGGTTTCCTTCCTACCTGGTCCACATGTTTCTGCATCAGAATCCAGATTTCTTTGCCTAATTTTTTCTGCTATCAATTTTTGATGAGCAGAATAAAAGAAAGCCAGTGTCTATATGGACACCCTTCCTTTCCGCATCATTTGACTATTATGCGTTTGCAGACTATTTCATAGCCCCAGTTTTGAATGATTTAATTGGAGAGGGTGATATTGTCTGGCTCGATAAGGAGCAGACCAGGATGCAGAGCTACACTCCTACTTGTGATTGGTTCTTAGGCAGGGATTTTACAATCCTTCGAATGCAGGGCTTTACTAGCAAACCTTTCCTGCTCCTAGCTTACCTTACGAATAGAGTGCTCGTGCTGGAGATGTTTCGGCAGGTGTGTGTCATTGATTTCACTTTCTATAGCAGCGGAAAGGTCAAGAATAATTCATTTTTCACTTGTCCAAAGAATTTCAAGTCGATAACTCTAATTAAAAAATAATCGCACAAGTTGTTAAAGGACAAGCTGGCACATCTAGGGTTGGTACTAGTAAATGATAAGTGGGAATACAACCCTTTCAATGACTTGCCAGAGCCACATATGAAAGTTACCTATGTTTCCAGACCATACTAGGAGAAGCGGCTTAACCCATGAACGGATAGAGATGAGGATTTTGTAGAATTAGCGTAAATCCCTATGCCAGATACTAGAGGCCCATGGCACAAATTCTACTTTCCTGTGGTCGTGGCTAAGGATAATGTTCCTAAGGAGCACAGCATGTATAACAAGTTGAAGAGGGATGAGGAATGGAGTGATGAAAAGATAAAAGCTTTCTAGAAATATCACCAGGAAGTAGCATAGTTGGATGCTCCTTTCAATTAGCTAAAGTATGACTAGGAATTTGAAAGATGGTGGAAGGAAGGCCACCCCAGCCTGAGCTCTAGCATTGATAAGATTGAAGAGGGGGAGGAATCTGAGGAGCAAGAAGAAGAAGCGGCGGCATCGTCCTCCTCAACACAAAGGGGAAAGGTCTTTGGGCATGTCGCCTATGTGGCCACAAACGTACGTTTTAATATATCGAGAGGTTATTCTATTGTCACAAGCGGCTTTTCTAAGCAAGGCACTAGATGGCATACGGGGAAGTTTCACCGAATTAGGCAGGATGGGGCTGTCGTCCTCATTCCTCGAGGATGGCTCTATTGTCACAACTACACAAATTGTTGAGGTTATTATGTAGTAGAAAAATGAATCTGAGGCTTTCAGGGAGTTCAATAGCTCCCCAACGGTAGCTGACATTGAGGCAATCATTCATCCACTCTCGCAACTGCTTTTCCATATACAAGCAGGCACCGGTCTATCTAATGTGTTGCCTCACAAGGAAGCTATTGATCTACGCAGAGCACAAAAAAATTTGCACAGCATAGCCAAGCTGTCCGAAAATGAATGGTCACCCTTGCAGGTGGCTCTTTCCAAACTCTAAGTCTATTAGCCCCATGCATAAAGCTCTAGTCTACAGCACCAGAGAGATTTTTTGGGTTCTCTGTTTCTTATTCGAAATGCCCTTGATAGTCGCCAAAAGCTATTAAAATAAATATTTCAGTAGCTCCCTTCGAGTTTCTTTTGTATTATGTGTGCGTCGGCCTATGCATCACCGAGTTTATTCAATTTTCCATCAAGTTTTGATCTACCACTTTGCGTATCTTCTCTTCGCAACTTCGAGTAATAGCTTCCCTTTCGGGTCTTGAGGAGTTGCGCTGGGCATCCACATGTCGCGCTTGTAGGAGGTTTTATTTCTTCTTTCCTTAAAGTCTTTTCGGGTTGCGAAAGGCTTCCCTGGGGCCATCATTTCTGATGAGTGTTAGAGAGTCCTACATTATGCTACATGGCGGCGGATCACAAATCTTTCAATGCAGTAAGGAAATAAATAGCCACGAGCAGTGAAACACTGCCACGCATCTTTAACACCCGGTTGATGTAGCTTTCTCTCCACTACATTAAGGATCTCAGCCCATTAGACACGTGTTGCATCTTCGCAAATCTCTTGACAGCAATGGGAGAAGTTTTCATATGGGCAGCGGGAAGCTGCCACGTGCCTTACAACTAATCTGTAGAGCAGGCGATAGGCGGGCTAAGGGAGATAATGCTATTGGGTGCCGCTTGTCATAAGTCATTTGCAGTGGTGGATGACACTTGTCGCCTTGAGCCTGGCTGAGACCACTGCCATCATTACAAAGGATGCACCTACACCTGGATGACCGGATGTTGTGTTCTAGCTCGATGTCGTTGTAACGGCCTTGGGAATCTTCTGATTCAGGCATCATTGTAGGGGATTGTGGGATCTTTTCTGTTGCAGTTCTCCAAAGCGATGGGAATTTTCTCTCTTGCTATATATACTCTCTCTTTCGACGAGAGAAGGGTTCAAAATTTTTGAGAAAAACACACTGATGTTAGCAAAATACATAGACCTCTTTTACTATTTTATTCGCAAGAAACTTTTAGACTGTGCCAACTGTTCGGCCTTTCTGTTTTTCATGTTTTGGTTAAACTGTAAACTGTGCTTTATACTGTCTTAAGCATTTCATTTGAGGAACTTCTATATATGTTGAATACAAGCTTGCTTACCTAAATCATGTCTAATGACTCTTCTTAGTAGTAAGAATGTATGCAATATTATTTTATGTCAATGAGTGAATTGTTTATGCTATAGCTTTAAGTCTCCAACATTTTGGAAACCCAACAACAACATTTAGGCCCCTAAATCTATGATTTATCATGCCCATCAGTAAATTTTGATGCATCACCTTAGATTAGACTTTGCTTCATTATATTCGTTTCCTTTTCCCTTTCCAAAATCTATTATAGAAGAAGTCAGCTTCTTTAAAATCTAGAGGTCACTCAATTTGGCGGAAAGGGTCCCCCTTGAACTGAGTTTCCCATAAGACACTGTTACCTCGTCAATTTTTGGCATCAACAGTTGTAATAAAAAATTCATAATTAATATTTTACTTGAAAAAAAATTACAAACAAATATGCATCACATTGGGACATGAGTCCTCTACTTATATCTAAAATATTATAAAAAATATTATTATTTTATTGTGGTTAGGGTGGTCAAATAGACACCTACTTATTTTTTCCCTGAAATTAAAGTACTATTGCATTGAAATTTCAAATTTTCACCTAATAGATATTTTTTTTTTTTAAAACAAACCTCATAGTTTAGAAACTACATTCAATTTGTTATAGATTCTATTTTTACATATTTTTGAAATAATATAGATAACTTATTCAAATTTTTACGTCAAGTTTCCTAACTCTAATTTTTCTAATTTTTTTGCCACTTAAGGGTCTATTCTTTCCATGATGATCCTACACATACCCCTATACTTCATTGTGATCTTATTTATGGCTCTTGAATCTATACACATTCTCCATTCTCTAACCTTCTTAGGTGCCAACACAACAGGTATTGCACAAGGACTTAAGCTTTCTTTTATCAAACCTTTTCTCAACAATTCTTGTACTTGTCTATTCATCTCCTCATTCTCTATAGGCATCATCTGGTGTGCTGCTTTATTAGGAAAACTAGCTCCAAAAATAAGATCCATGCAATGACTAATACTCCTCACAGGTGGTAATCCATCATGTACATTTTCTGAAATGATGTCCTCATATTTTTTCAACAACTCCTTTATCTCTTCTAGTTGCTCTTCCACATGCTTCAAGTCTTCAACTTTCTTAAAGGAGCTAAAGTGTAACACATATTCTCATGTCTCAACCCATCAAGGAATCTTCTTCCATCAACCAAATAAACCCTAGCATTCGTACAAACCTCAACTGTAGGAATATCTTCCAATGGCAACAAAATTTGGTTCATCCCATTAGAAACAATGGTGTATATATTCTTCTTTCCATCATGAATAGCCTATCTCTCATACTGCCAAAGCCTTCCCAACAAAATATGACAAATACCCATAGGCATGATATCACACAAAACTTCATCATGGTAATTTCCTATTTTCAATTTCACCAAAAATTGTTCACTTACTAGAATCTTATGCTCATCTTGTATCCATGCTATCTGATAGGGTTTTAGGTGCTTCAATCTTTCCAACTTCAACTTAGTCACCATTTCTTTAGAAACTAGGTTCTTAGAACTTCCACTATCAACTATCACCTTGCAACATTTACCAGCTACTTTGCATCTTGTTTGGAACAAATTCTTCCTCTGCAACGGTTCTTGCTCCAACTCACTCTGACATAGTACTCTTCTATTTACCAACACTTTTCCTTCTTCCAATTTATTAGATGATCCGACATGATCTTCCTCAACAAAGGTGGTTCTTCTATTATTCTTGGTCTTTTCGCTCATCTCTCCCTGATTGCATTCAAATACTTTATGTCCTTCTCCTCCACATTTATAACAAGTTCCTCTGAATACCCCTTTTTCTTGTCCTCTATCATCTCTTCTATATCTTTCATTCTAATAACCACTGTATCCTCCTCTTTTGTATGAGTTACCATCACTTTTCTAATATGCATTATAATTCTTACTAATCTCCTTATCCTTGTTCTGATTTGGAAAAGATCCTCTTCCTCCTCTAGCAAAATTTCTTCCTCTTTGAAATCTTCCACCTCTTCCTCTCTATCTCTACTCATGTCTTTTATTCAGCTTCTCTTCTTCCTTAAGGGCACACTGATATGCCTCTTCCACAATCTACAACTTGATCAAACTAATTTCATCTTGTATAGATGACCTCAAACCATTCACATATCTGGCTACTTGCTCAATTTCCTCCTCTGAATTTCTAGATCTGATATTCAACTTATAGAATTCCTTAGTATACTCTATCACACTTGAATCTTTCTGCTTCAAATTTTGCAACCTTCAAAACAAACTAATCTGATAGTCTACTGGCATAAACTTTGTCTTCAACTTATTCACCATCTAATCCCAAGATTTTATCTTCTCTTTCCCCCTTCTTTGCCTATCTATCTACAAATGTTCCCACCAAAGGGATGCATGTCCTCTCAACTTTGTACAAGCAAATTTCACCTTCTTAGCTTCAACGGTACATTCAAATTCAAAATATTTTTCCATCTTTGTTATCCAATCAAGCAATTCTTCTAAATCTAACTAACTAGTATAATCTGGTGGATTGAAATGTGGCTTTGTATTTTCTCCAATTAGGGCTGTTATGAACCTCTCTTCTCCCTGATCTAGGCCAAGATGCTCTTCTCTTCCTCCTTCTTCCTAAACTTCTACCTCTACATCACTTACATCATCAACTAGTTGACCTCTTCTCTGGGTCATTTCAACTGCATCTAATCTTCCAACAATTCCTCTTAGTATTTCCATTATAGCTTGGTTTGCATTTCCACATGCTCCATTTCCTCTAACATTTCTTCTTCCAACCATCTTTACAATAGTCCTCTGCAACTTCAGGTCGGATCCTCAATCCGCCACCCCACAACAAATCTTTTAAAGGACTTTGACATTTCTTCTTTCAACCATCTTTACAACAGTCCATTATAGCTTGGTCTGCATTTCCACGCACTCCATTTCCTCTAACATTTCTTCTTCCAGCCATCTTTACAATAGTCCTCTGTAGCTACAGGTTAGATCCTCAATCTGCCACCCCACAACAAATCTTTTATAGGTCGGATCCTCAATCTGCCATCCCACAACAAATCTTTTATAGGAGTTAATCAATCCAAGGTTTTGGAAACATCCGCGTTGGCCAAAGAAAATATAACGGGTGCATGAACAAGTCAGCCTCAAATTTGAATTACTCCATCAACAAGTACATAAGACGAAGTGTGGACCTACAATGAAGGTCGGGGGCACTCCAAGGAACATTTAAAATCACACCAAATGTTAAGATCTGCAAGTCACGGGAATGATCCATGAACGATTAGATTAGTCGTTAGGCTTGAAAACTATTCCGCTATCGGTAATCTAGAATTGATAACTTGCCAGAAAATGATCCAACCTTGCTCAAATCTTGGAATAAGGAAAATGAACATGTCCATGACATATGTAGAGATCCACAGGGTCTAGTGAGCAAAGATGATGAATCCACCAACATGAACTGAGAAAGAACAAAACAAGGAAAAAATTGAAAGGAAAATATTTTTGGTTGATGCAAGATTGCAAAGAACCAAGGATGCTCTTGCATCAACTTACATACAAATTCATGTTTTTTCCTTTAAAGGCTACAAAAGGAACTTTTATTGCAAGATTACATTGTTGCACATTTTGACTCAAAACTCAAAAACTCAACCTAAAACCTATCCAATGGTCTTATTAGACCTTATTGAAGATGAAAAACACTCAAAAGACTTAAAAATACTCTTTCTAACCTATTCACCATCAAAGAATCCAAAATGGAGGTTGAGGTGTAGGTGGTCTTACACCATACACCCCCCTAGAAAATACTCATGGCCCATGAGTTGTTGCCGATACCACTATCTCCAAGCTTCATAGATGCTCCATTGGTCCAAAAATCCACTCCACTGGTTCATGTACACAGGTTGTGCAATCTACCCTGCACTTCTATCACCTTGGATTGTGTTCACATAAGCATTTTTCCTTTCGTCTGTTCTTAGACTTGCAAATAGTCTTTCACCTTTTCTCTGACTAAGATTTAATGGTTTATGATGGTCTACACCTACAAACAAATATGGATTAGTAACCTTTATGATTTTTCTTCTTTTCTTTGTCATGCACATGCCTGCAACAGTCTTTAAGACCCTATTTTTTCTATCCTTTATTGTTTGCCCCAACAAGTTGCTTTGTCACTGTTATATCAGGCTTTTGCACTGTTATGCCTGCAAACTTTGTTTGTTTCTCAAACTTTCTCTCAACCACAGGGCATTCAATGGTTCCTACTAGCACATTCTCATACAAACTCATTGTACTCACCTTATTTACCTTTGTATTTGCCTTTGCATCTATTATCCCTACATTTTTAGTCTTAGAACTGATTACATGATCGAAATATTTGTTCTCCTTTATTACATTTATAGATTCCTTCTTGCCACACATTATTACATTTTCCTTACCTTTAACATCTTCTACAAGAGGATTCAACACAAAAGAAAAAGCATCTTTAACTATAGTGTAGGTATTTTCCCTACCATCATACAAATCCCTTTTATCACATTGCCAAGGTCTTCCTAAGAGAAAATGACAATAGTCCATTGGAAGAACATCACACACAACACTATCATGATAACCACCAATCTGAAAGTCTACAACAACCTTCTCATTTACTAACAAAGATTGATCATCATTTAACCATGAGGTCTTATAAGGACATTCATGTGGAATCTTTTTCAATCCTAACTTGTTGACCATTTCACATGACACCATATTTTTAGTTGAGCCAGAATCAATCACCACTCTGCATACCTTGTCTTTGCACTTACAATTTGTCTTGAAGAGGCTTTTTCTTTACAAAGGTGCTTCCTCTTTTGCTGCCTTAAAAATTGTTTTTCTCACCATCAACATCTCCCCAACCAAAGGATTTTCATGCTTACTTGTGGAACAATGACTGTCACATTCCTCTTCCTGAACCAAATATGCTCTCCTATCAATCTTCTTGTCTCCACTAGATGAACTACCAACCCTCTCAGGACATTTCCATGAAGGATGGCCAAACTCATTGCATGTGTAGCACCTTCCTGCAAAATCATTAGAACCTTTACAAACACTAAACCTTCCTCTACCTCTAAAACCAAAACCACCTCTAGAATCAACATTGTGATCTTTACCTTTGTTTTCTCCTTCCTGATCTTCACTTGGCTGCTTTGATGTAGAAGGCATTCCTCTTCCTCTTGCACTAGGACCACCTCTTCCTCTCACTAATTTCTCTTGTCTCCTTTTAAGCTTCTCCTCCACCTTGATTTCCATTTGATAACACTCCTCTACATTCCTAGGGTTGGCCAAAACCAATTCATCTTGTATGTTTAACCTCAAACCACCAATATATCTAGCAACTTTTCATCTTCATTCTCATGATGACCAGACCTTAAACTTAATTTATAAAATTCCTCAATATAAGACTTAATATCCATTTCCCTTTGTCTTAAGTTTTTTAATTTCTTAAACAATTGAACTTAATGATCCTCAAGGGTAAGAATTTACTTTTGAGTTTAGATATCATCTTGTCCCATGAGGTGACTTTAGACTTTCCTTGCTTCCTCCTCTTAGATTGAAAGTAATCCCACCATACCAAAGCATGGCCTTGCAACTTGGTTTTTGTAATCCTTACTCTCTACTCCTCAGGAACCTCCATTTTGAATTCCATTGAGGTGTAGGTGCTCCTGCACCACCTCTATACCACTGGATGCTCCTGCATCAGTTTCCCTCTTCTATTTGAACCAATGACCTTTTTACTTCTAATTTCTTCCTTGTCTCAAGGCTTCCTCCTTCACATGTATTATTTAATTCTACCATCTTCTTAGGATCTTCATTATCACCTCCCCTATCCATTGTAGACCTAAATTTGGTTGATTATGTCATTATAATGAGTGGATGAGATGAAGACTTAACATGCTTATTCCTCTTTTTTTTTCTTTTTTTTGGAGATGCTTTGGTGGTAATGTGTTCTATGACTCTTGATCTCATTATATTTTTATTTTCTATACTAACAAGACATGTTATTTCATAGATATCAATAATTTTCTTACCAACCCAATTAATGGGAGTGATTTGTTGCATTTGTATGGTAGAAATATGAACTTGATCAACATGTCTAAGCCATATTCCTTTATATCATCAATGTTACATTCTAGAGTGAAGGATTTGACATTCTCCACTATTAATCTCAGATGATCTTTCCTTATAATTTCAAAATCATTTTTATAGATTCCCAATAATCTTCCAAAGGTGAAATGCAAATACATACCAATCCATGATGTAAGTGATCTCTAGCATATTTTTTTCCATCAAAAGAGAGTATTTATATGCATATAAATGTGAGTTGATATTTCCAAAGAAATCTTAGTATTTTGGGTGTCCAAATCAGATTGACAAGTATATTATCTTAGATTCAAAGGAAAGGGGTTCCCTACCTTCTTCCTTTTGTTATATTTCTTATTAACTAGGCTCATCTATCTACATACCTCAATGATAAAGAGGTTATCACTTATATAGTGAGGTAGCTTGTAAGAATTATCATCAAAATCTAATATGTTTATGTGAATCTTGGAAATTGGATACGCCCATATGTGTATAGAAATGGGGGACCTAAAGGGTAGGGAAAACTTTAGTGGCTAATCTTCGCCAATTGGAAAATATTAGATATCGTCCAAGTTGAAAATGGAGAATTAATCACATCTAACAGGGTGACCAAATTGGCCAAATTTTATGAATTATCTATCCAATGCATGTCCATTTGCCATCGATTTATTTTATGAGGCATAATTAACTAATCAATTTTTCATAATAAACTATGCATTTAAAATGGACCAATTAATATTTTCACCTAGAATCATAGAAGGATGTAATAAATCGCCTACATATTGACCAATACTATTAAAACAACATTGTGTATCAAGACCCATTTGGTCAATTAGAATTTATAAATAGTTTTTTATGAGGACCCATTTTGCCAATAACATTAAAAAATAATTAAATTTGAGGACACATTTTGCCAATTATTGTGACACTTCCTTCCTAATCGTAGGGCCATAATTTCCTTGAAAATTACAATGTATCATTTTATAATCGTGGGATTCGTCAAATTTTTAATATACCATTTAAAAATACCATGGAATTCACCAAACCTAGATTGATATAAATACAATTAAAACTATCATTTATTATTACACATTTTGTTTAGTTCTAAAATTATGAACTCTCGATTTGGAAGTTGGACTTGGAACCTTGAAGTTGATTGTAGTAAAGTTAAAAACTTAAAACATAGGCATTCCTGCATTAACGAATAACAAGTTAGTGAGAATTTAAACTTAAAGGTGAGTGATCATTTCTTTATATATAGTGTTATAAGATTTATTCACCTCTTTTCCATTCTTGCTTCAATCTTAAAGATGATATTGAGTAGGGAATGGGATCTATATTATCTGTCCTTCTTAAACAAGAAGATATTTTTTTCTAGCTTTTATTTGAAGTGAGGGATCAATATGTCGAGCAGCAAGTGCAACAAGGGTAAGACTTCTCAGGGTGGTGAAGGGACTGGGAGCCATCAAAATGCACAAAAATAGAGTTACCATATAGTCTTACTTTGGAATTGGCAATGCTTATGATCCATCAGATCAAGATGGAGCTACATCATCAAATCTTCCACCAAATATTAATGAAGAAGGAATTCACAATACCTCACTAACATCGGAAGGTCAAGGTGAGATTTTCATTGAGTTAAATGAATCAAATGAGGCTAGAAATATTGCAGAAGATGTTCTAAGGGATGCCCTAGTTAGCCAAAATGAGATAATTGACTTGGATGATGTTGGTAGCAAGAAAAGAAAAGGAAAATGAAAAGTTCTTTCAGAATATCAATCCTTGATTGGAGTAATATATGAGCATTGTAACACAGTAGACAAATCTCCTAACCTCTTACATAGGTTAAGCGATATAGACACTCTTTACTTTACCTAGTCTTCTCCCCATGCTGGATGAAATGAACAATTTTGTGAAGAAATCCCAAGAAAAAACTATGTATATTAATGAATACACCAAACTATGTACACATGCATGCATGGCCCTCAATCATCTATATCTAGATCTAACTTCTAAAAGCCCTTTTTTTTCATCTAGCAAAAAACTATTGATTTGAATTAGCTTGATAATTATTTATAGTTTAATGCAAGCGGGAACTTATGTATCTTTGTACATAGATTTGAGATACCAATGTACCATTGTATGATATCCAGGAGCTCTATCAGAGAGGTACCTGTTAGAAGAGAAGATTTTAACAACATTGTTAGATCTATTAGTGATAATTTGAAGGAAATTCCAAGATGCAAATCCATAGATATTTATGATAAATTCCCTCGACAAGAAATATTTGAAGCCATGGGTATTGTGTATCCTCAATTTTGGGTAAACCGAGATAGCCCAACCTATTTTCATGATAAAGTAAATATCTTGATCGAACACATTTCAAAAAGTGTAAAATACAATGATAGACAATAGAAGTAATTATAAATGCATATAAGCTTAGACAACAATGTAAGAAATTTTCAAGAAGTATGATGGACTAGTTTGATTCCATGGGCATGGAGAAATCCTTTGAACCAAGATCAATAACAAAGGCTTGGAAAAACTTAGGTCAAAGTGAAATATTGCATGGTTTGATATAAAAATATTTCAAACTTGTTGACTTATGTCAAACAATGATATTGGGGTTGATGGAGGATAAGAGAGTTTTTAGTTCATTGGCATTTTTGAAATCAAAGATAAGAAAAAAGCTAGACAAGAATTTGGAAAATTGCTTGAGGGTGAAAGGAACTATGTGTAATGTCAAAAAAATTCTTTGTGAAAAGGCATTCACAATCTGGATGTCCATATGTGAAATAAGATGGTTGTGCAACACTCTCAACACTAGTACTAGTGGCACTAGTAGTGGGACAAATGGCAGTGACACAATGAATTTTGAATTTGAGACGTAGGGCATATAAAATGAAGACTAGAATCAGAATCACGACAGATCATTTACTCTATCTCAAGTTGAACGTAAGTTTTTGGATCCTGACTCCATTTGTGAAATGGAAGTGAATTAGTATCTTTTAGGTATTTATACTGTACTTCATGAATCATTTTCCAAACTGTAGTTGATGTATTTTATATTGTATTCCATGAAATTGTGAATCATTGCACTTCATGATATTTTATCTTATATTGCACTTCATGAATCATATTTGAAAATGTAGTTGATGATATTTTATATTGTATTCCATGAAATTGTGATATTTAATATTTTACATTGTATTCCATGATATTGAATTTGATATGTGATTTTGCATCATTTTTAAAGAACAACACTTATCACACTACTTATAAATTTCTATTACATTCCCATTCACACAATATTTGATAAATAACTGAAAGGAATATTAATCCATTCCTTGAAAAGAAGCTAACAGTCAACATCCATGACATAAACACATGATAATAGTACTAGAAAATGAATATAGATAATGGTGCAAATTCAAAGCCATTTCTCTCTCAGTGTATTTGTTATATGAACTATGAATAAAATGATCAAGGGTTGTTTTGTTGATATTCATTTTTTTCCAATGATGTATGGATTTTATCTTTGTTTTAATCCATAGGTACTAGTGGAACCTATTGTGTGGTCTCACAACATGCCCCAAGATTGTTAGAATTGGGGACCCCAAGTGAAAACTAATGCTTATGGAAGATGTTGGCTAGTTGAAAAGATCACTGAAAGTGAAAAGCAAAGAGAAATCTTTTGAAAGAGTACTTCATAATTCAAGTGTTCTAGATACTAGGAACCAAGAATGTCTGAAATGTAAAAGATAATGAAAGGGTAAAGCAAAGTGTTCCAATCCAAGAGCCGAGGTCTGGTGAAAATGGAAGTTCTAATAAAACTAAAGTCTGGGAAAATCATCGGTAAAGTTGAATACTGGGTATTCGGTATCGGGTAACAAGGCAAGCAAAGTTTTAAAATTTTATAAAAAGTCCCATATTCTAGTAACCCAGTATAAAAAGATAATTATGCAAGAAAATATGATTTTCTTGAAAGTGTGATATTTATGATGGATTTATGTGATAACGAATTAATGATGGTTTTATTTACATCATATATTTTATAAATGTTTTATTTTAAAAAAATAATTTAATAGATGGAATTTGTGATTGCAGGAGAAGCAGATTTTGTGTGGAGTTTGGTTATGGATGGTCAAGAAAATTTGAATCATAGATAGAATCATATCCAGATTAGGTTGCATATTATGAGAAGTTATATGTAGAGGGGCTTGAATCCATTGAAATACTAGGGATCTAGGTATTTCACATATGGCGACAGAAAGTGCCAACCTCAAAGGAAGCTCATTCTCGAGATTATAAAGCTCAAATCAGAACAAAAGTGTAGGAATAGGATAATAAAGCAATCATTCTGAATATATGGGAAGTTCTTATATACTATCCTAATTCAAGCTATTATCCTAGCCATAATAAGAAGATGAAAAACTCGAAGGAATTCAACGTGTAGATGAAAATTGACCTTTGTTGACTTCATTTGCAATTGTCTTACCAGTCACCACATTCCATGTGCCTTAATGTGATTCATCCCTTGGATTTCCTCTCATGTATTTGTCTTATTCTACCCGTTTCTTACTTCTATAAAAGGCCAGGGGATACCTTTTTTTAAGTTAAGTTCAAAATTTGTGGATGTTGGAAGAGCCAAATCTTCTCTAATTTTTGTTCTTTTTCCCTATTTTCTAAATCATTCTGGATCAAAAAAATTTATGCACATAGAACTTAATCAATATCGAAGCCAATTTGATAGCTGCCTATCTCATGTATCTTTGGTAGTTGGTTTTGTTAGTTCAACCAAACAAGATTGTATGTTGCATCATTTAAGGGTGCATACAAAACCTACTTGGTGTACAAACTAAAATCCCCTTTTTTAAAAGTTTGCATTGTTTCATACCTAGCTATGAAGCAATCTGGAGAAGTATAAAGTGGTTTACTTTGATTTGGTTAAATCTTGGGGTATGCATGGAGAATAACTGGGAAATTTTTTATTTTTAGTATTTTGATGCTTTATTTTAGATTAGATGTTTAAATTTCTAAAAATGTTTCAAAAAATAGATTAATGAATGGAAATTTATTGAAAATATTTCATTTTCTATGAAGTCATTGAATGCTTAAAGCTAAATCTACTTAAGTGATATCACAAGTGTTTAATGTTCATGAAATATTATTGCAAATATTTTTATTTCATGAGACTATTTTATGATTGAATTGGAAATCCTGTATCTAATGCTTATGATTCTTAATGAAATTGATATTTGCGATTGGAGATAACTGTAGACCCCTTGAGATTAATAGAAATATCACATCATACCCTAAAGTGAACCTAGTATGGTCAAGACCTAACTATCAGGGACTTGAAATTGAGTTGAGTCAACCTTTTCCTATTACATGGAAACCTTGAGGTTGTCGTAGTTAAGTCTTTCAAGAAGATAGGTTCTTTGCGGTTTTCCTGTGAGGATTTTATCTACACTATTATCGTGACTGGCATCATTTCCAACAAGAACTGACACTTGAAGGAGGGTTGCTTTCCACTTTTCTTCATATCCTTATCTTTGTGTTTCGTTTAGGAATCTATATTGGTTTTGAGCTTAAAAGGTAGCTTGTAAGGTGAAAACATGATGCAAGCCTATATCTCAAAAATGGAAGTTGAAGAACTCCAGAAAATTCTTAACTAGAAATTACGTCCTCTAAGTTTATTCACCTTTGGTAGAGTCACCGATTGTAGAATTCATTACACAATTGATCATGGTGAACTTGTTTATGATTTTTTTTTTAACTAGGGTAAGTGTGGCTACACATAAGGTGATTTCGTTAATGGAAGAAGTTTTAACTACTAGAAGAAAGGGACTATTAACCAGAAATAAGTATAACCCTAGTGGAATTGAAAATGTTAAAAAATTAGCTGATATATCAAAACAGTTAGATAACTACAATTGTTATGAAGAAAATATTAAGGTTTTGCAGGAAGATAGGCGAGAATGCCAAGACTTAGAAACATTGCACCAAAAACAAGAAAATGACATTGATGAGTCATGATTCTCTTCATATGTGGAAATTTAAGTGAAGAGAAGGAGCGAGAGACACATGGTTTTTGTTCCAAATTGAAAATTCACAAGCTAAAAAAGGAAATTTTCTTAATTTTATGCAAGATACAAAATATCAAGATTTTACTTTTTCTTTCTCTGATAACAATATGAATTGTGATATTGCTTGGTCTAACAAAGTTCAAAGTGAAGACAGGGTTGAGGACACGAAAAAATTTTGGAGGAGAAGAAAATCAAGAAATGGACACAACCGTTCATGGAATTGAATAAAGTAAAGAGGAAAACCATGAACCAGGGCTGAAAGAAGGTAGATTATTGATGAACTAGAGAAGGTGTGTGCAATTGAAATTTAATGAGGTTTTTTTATACATATAAGCCAGGTTATTGGTAAGTATGCTTTTGAATTTACATTTGTTAAATGCAGAAAATTTAAAGAAATTCATTGTTACAGTAGAACATTTGAAATTTATTCTAGTGAATTCAAGAATAAACTTGTTGTAATTCATATGAAAACAATAATGAAAATAGCTATTGAGCTTAAAATAAATTTCTTTTTTAGGGTTAGTCGTTTGTTAGATTAGAATTTTGGTTAGTTAGGGTTAGTTTTCTTTTTGTAGGGTTCGTTTTGTTTTCATTTTTTTTCCTTTCTTTCTTTTTCTGTTTGGCCCTTTGCATTAGCATTTTTTTCTTATCATACACATGAGAGTTAATTCAAAAAAAATTAACATTGTCTTGTGAAATGTAAAATGATAAAACCATACACAGTAAATACACACTTTAAAATGTACAAAAAATCCAAGTATATATGTGTGTGTGTGTGTATCATGTATATACATAGAAGTATCAAAATTCTTTTTGTAAAAGAGGATTAAAAAAATGCAAAAAGAGGGAGCTGAGTTTTAGATAGGAGTATCTATTCAGTCAATCTGGGATGCCTTATCCATCAGGGTTAAATACCCTACATAGGCAATTTCTCGGTGAACTTCAAATTTAGGAGTATGGAGGTCAGTTAGAAATGGCCAAAGTGGAACCACTTCCCCATGTTACAAGAATCGAGGAATATCATCCATGGAGGGATTCCAATGGTCGGATGTGCAACAGATAGAACAATATCTAGATTCTCCAAATATTTAGGTTGCACTATCCAATGTGCAACTAAGCAAACATCTTTAACAAGAATCCCAATGTCCTAGAGTGATGCTACAAAGTGAGAAGCCAAGTCGGAATATACCAGTAGTAAGCTCTAGGATTCACATATTGTTCCTCAAGGACTAAGCACATGTTTGGAACAATAAAACTGGTAGTTTGAATGAAGAAAACCTTTTCAAGCCTTTGAGTCGTGATGTGACCCATGAAAACATTTTGGCGGTGAGAGAAGGTCAAAAAAATTAGAGTATCCATGACCTAGAAGCAAGCACTAGTAGAAATAGAAAATACAAAATAAAAAAATAAAAAGAAAGGAAAAGTAGAAATGTGGAATTTATAGAAAACAGTGAGGAAGTTACGGTACATAGTTGCCTAGATTGAAGTCTTGAAAATTGTAAGAAAGAAGGCAATCAGATGAGTTTCTCCAGAGTAGAATGTTAAATCAAATTAATTTTACACATAATTGATGACAATTTGCTTCAAATTTGACCAGTACAAAGATTGTGAATCAAGTTAAAGATTTCAAAGATAGTGGTGGTCATTTCATTGTGATTTTATTAAATCGTATTAATCATGAAGGTGCCCATGTGTGTAAAGTAGAAACGAAAATGAAGCCACTAAGGCAACATATGTCATCACTTGGGAAATTTGAAAGAAGTAATATGTGCAAATTAAGGTGTGCGAATTTAATGCAAAATAATGTGATCATGTTTAAGTGTCATCATGACATTTTTGATGGATTAATGTGCTGCAGTGCCGTCAAATAAAAATTGCTAGCTGAGTATTTAGTAGTTGCCATAAAATTTGATCAGAAGGGTGGTAACTAATGGTTGTAAATTTAGATTTAAATTTGGCGATTAAGTTGTTTGCTACTAAATTTTAATTTATGCATATTTTCTAACATATAGTGAGTTGCAATTAGCTAGGATTTGGCATAAAAGTGGTAAAGTTTAGCCAGGAATACACACCAATAGGGAATCATTAAATGAGTATTTGGGAAGTAGTGAAATGATGAAGGGATTTGCATTGAATGAAAAATCAAAAGGTAACCTTTGCTACCACTATAATTCTCAACCTAATAGTGGGCTTCATTGCTTGCAAGTTGAAATGAGCTGTCAATGAAATATCAAAAGAGATATACAAAAAAAAAATTATATATCAACTCTATAGGCTATCCAAATATCTCTACCTAGGCTATAGATGCCTGGCTGGTAGTAGAGCTATGTTTGGGGGAATTATAGAGATAAACTTGTCGAGGCTATGGATGCTTTAGCAAGGCTCTATCCTTGGTCAGCTTTGGAGGATTACCAAATAATGTATTTCAATGTCAATGGACTAATTTTTTTCACTAAGTTCTAGCAATTGGAATTAATCAGAGCACACACAGATATTTCCAGAGGAATTTTATTATTTTTATGTCAGAATCTAGGTAAAGGTAAAGATTTATTATTTTAAAATATGTATAAATTATAATTTATGACTAGTGATTTAATCTCAAGTTTAGGTTTAAATTTAGTTTTATTGGTTGTAAATTGTTGTGTGGTATCACAAGTGAAAACTAACACTTATGGAAAATGTTGGCTAGTTGAAAAGATCACTGGAAGTGAAAAGCAAAGAGAAATATTTTGAAAGAGTATTTAATTCAATTATTTCAGATACCGAGAACTAGGAACCGAGAATGTCAGAAATGTAAAAGAGAATGAAAGGGTAAAGCAAAGTGTTCTAGTCCAAGAGTCAATGTCCAGTGAAGATGGAAGTTCTAGTAAAACCAAAGTTTGGGAAAATCATGGGTAAAGCTGAATATCGGGTACCAGGTATCGGGTAACAAGGCAAAGAAAAGTTTTAAAATTTTAAGGTTATATAAGAAGTCTGATAGTCTAGTAACGTGATATAAAAAGATAATTATGCAAGAATATATGATTTTCTTGAAAGCGTGTTATTTATGATGGATTTATATCATAATAAATAAATTATGGTTTTATTTACATGAGATATTTTATAAATGTTTTTTTTTTTTTAAAAGGAATTTAATAGATAGAATTTGTGATTGCAGGAGAAGCAGATTGTGATGCAGAGTTCGGGTATGGATGGTTAGGAAAATTTGAATCACAGATAGAATCATATCTAGATTGGGTTGCATATTTTGGGAAGTTATATGCAAAGGGGTTTGAATCCATCAAAAGACTAGGGATCTTGGTATTTCACATATGGCAATAGAAAGAGCCAACCTTCAAAGAAGCTCATTCTCGAGAGTATAAAGCCCAAAGAAAAATAAAAGTGTAAGAACAGGATGATAAAGCAATCATTCTAAATATATGGGAAGTTCCTACATACTATCCTAATTCAAGTTATTATCCCGACGATAATAAGAAGATGAAAAAATCAAAGGACTTCAATGTGTAGATGGAGGTTGACCTTCATTTATTTCATTTTCAATTATCTTACTATTCACCACATTCCACATGTCTTGATGTGATTTGTTCCTTGGATTTCCTCTCATGTATTTTTCTTACTTCTATAAAAGGCCAGGGGATACCTTTTTTAAGTTAACTTTAGAATTTGTGGATGTCGAAAGAGCCAAAACTTCTCTAAGTTTTGTTCTTTTTTCCTATTTTTGGAATCATTCTGAACTAAAAAATTGTATGCACATAGAACTTAATCAATATCAAAGCCAATTTGATAGCTACCTATCTTATGTATCTTTTGTAGCTGGTTTTGCTAGTTTAGCTAAACAAGACTATATGTTGTGTCATTTAAGGGTGCATACAAAACCTACTCGATGTCCAAACTAAAACTAAAACCCCCTTCTTTAAAAGCTCACATCATTTTATACCTATTTGTGAAACAATCTGGTGAAGTATAAAGTGGTTTTCTTTGATTTGGTCAAATCTTGGGGCATGCATGGAGAATAACCGAGAGAAATTTTATTTTTCAGTATTTTGATGCTTTATTTTAGATTAGATGTTTAAATTTTTGAAAATTTTCCAAAAAATAGATATAAATGAATGGAAATTTATTGAAAATATTTCATTTTCTATGCAGTTGTTGAACTCTTAAAAACCTAAATCTACTTAAGTGATAGCACAATTGTTTGATGTTCATGAACTATTATTGAAAATATTTTGATTTCATGAGATTATTTTATGATTGAATTGGAAATCTTGTATCTAATGCTTATGATTCTTAATGAAACCAATATTTGAGATTGGAGATAATTGTAGACTCCTTGAGATTAACAACAATATCACATCATACCCTGAAGCAAACCTAGTATGGTTAAGACCTGACTATCAGAGACTTGGGATTGAGTCGAGTCAACCTTTATCTATTACACAGACACCCTGAGGTTGCCTTGGTTAATTCTTTCAAGAAGATAGGTTCTTCATGGTTTTCCTATGAGGATTTTATCAGCATTGTTGCTGCAAGAGACATCATCATCAATAGAACCCTTCAAATTTTTTTGTTCCACTGATTATTATTGCAAAACCTAGCTATTCTATTGATTTGGAATGTGCCATAAGGCTTAGGGTTCTAGTCATTCTCATGTTCTAGGTTTTATGTTTTTAAACCCTCTAAAAAACCCCAAGTGTCTTTTCCTTTTTCCTACATTCTATTTCATAGTTGACTCGGTTTTACCCATTCTCAGTCTCTTAAGTCATATCTTATGCCTTTGTGTCTATTTACTCACCAACCCCTTGAGCCTAATGTTTCTAGTTGCTACTATAGACACTCAAAATTTGTCCTCACAATCATCCTATTTTTGTCTATTAACTAAATGGATATTATCTATATGATTAATTCATGTAATAATTTCTTCTATTCATTCATTAAATCACTTAAATCATTAAAGTATTATAACCATTTATCCATCTGCATAATCAATCATTTATACATTTCATATTGCACCATTTGCACAATCATTAAATTATCCATGCATTCAATCCATTAAATCATTCATCTAAATTTACTTGAATCATTAAATCATTTAATCCACCTCCATTTACATATTTCATTAAATCATCTACATATATAAATCCATTTATTTATATCATTCATCTAAATTAAAAAATTCACTTTATATTCTAAATGCCTAAACCTACATTATATCATAAATCCACCCATTTATCTCTCCCATTTCAATCAATTGCATTTGATTAAAGAATATGGGATGAAAAATCATTCCTCCACTTCACTCTTTTATCCCATTTTTCTCCCATAACTCGAATATACCCTATGAGGACATCTATAAAAAATCCTTCTCTTCTCACAAAAAAAATATACATTGAATTTTGATCATGCAATCATCTCTTCCATTAATCAGAGATTCTTGTTGCATTTGTGTTTGTGAAAATTTGAGAGCATCAAATGCATAAATCAAGATCATGGTAAATATAAGAACAATGGAGTTGGTTTTCTTTTGAATGCACATGTTTGGTTTCACATAGTTTAGTTTTATGTTTATTGCATGTGCTTTCATTTAAGAAAGGATTCATTGTTGTTATGTTGGAAATCTTGATTTTTAATTTATAGTTTTAAACCATCTTTTTAGTTTTCAATATAAAAAAAATGGTGAACCCTACGCGAATTTTATGTTTCTTTTATCATGCAAATAATTAGTTTATTTTATCATGCATTTCTTTTTCTTACAAGACCAATAAAGATGAATATCATTTTTGCATAAATATTTTCAACAGGTTAATATAATCAGAATGTGCGAGATGAATATTGTTGGAGATGAATATTGTTTTTGCATGATGAATATTTTTTAGTGTTTTGCATATTTACTAATTATGCATATTGGTTGTAATTGTCAAATCTAAGTACTATCTAAATGAATATTGTTTATGCTTATTAATCTGCATGAAAGTTTTTAATGCCTTGCTTGATAAAGCTTAATATTTTGCATGAAAGTTTTAATTCTTTTTTGGAAAGTACAAGCTACACATAATGAGAGCTTGGAGCAGGGCATGCATATTAAAATCATTAAGGGTGTGATTGCCCTATTTTATGCAAACTCGTGTTTTCTGCAAGTATTGTTTAGCCTTTGCAACCATCCAAGCTTTTTGAACTCCAAATTATGGTCTCTGTCTCAACTATCTAGATTGATGACATGGGCAAACCTTGTTAGACTCGAAACCTCATTTTATTAAACCTTTTGTTTGTAGCATGATGGTTTCATTGTACAGGTATCAAATCATTCACCTGCTTTCATTCTAATTTGTTACATTTCTTTTTGATGGGTATAAACTCAGACTCATAATTATTTTTGGAGTGAATTGTAATGGTAATATTTTTGAGTTCACGAGGTTTAGCATTGAAATCCTTTCACCAATCCTTCGCACAGGTCAAATCCCCCTATCTTCAAATTCATTTCACCATACTCATGCCTTAGTCTTCTAGATAGGATTTTGTAGCAACAAAGCATGCCAATCATTATTTTCCATATTAGGTGTTGTAGATTTTGCAATCACATTCTTGCAACACTATATCACTCTCCTCCATGTAGGCGCCATAGAAAAAATCTTCTACAAAGCGTGCAAAGTAGTTTGATGTTTCCAAATTTTTCTCTGTTATCTATTCTAACGGTCTTGCTCCACATACCCACTGCATCCTATAATTTTTCCTATGATTTAAGAATATGAGAAAGTGTTGATATAGAAAGAAACTAGCCATACCAGTTTAATGCGCAGATCAGACAAAAAATGTCGAACATTAGTCAATCTTGTTAATTAGATTAATTTTAACTGTAGTTAATTTAGATTAGATGAGTATTAGTTAGACTAACATTAGTTTTAATTAATTTATATTAATTTTAGCAATTAATCTAGCTTTCATTAATTTAGATCAATATTAGATTAAGTTTAATAATTAATTTTTCTAATTTAGAATAATATTAGTTTTGAATAACTTAAGTTAATTTTAATTTAGATAGTTTTATTTTAGATTAATTTAATTTAGATTTATATTAATCTTAATTTAGATTAATTTTAGATTGATCTTAGTTTGGCTTAATCTTAGTTTAGATTAATTTTAATTTAGCATAATTAATTTAGTTAGTGAGATTAATTTAGTTAGGTTTAAATTAATGTTATTTTTCTTTTTAGTTTAGTTTTTTAATTTCAGGGCTAATTTTGTTAATCTGGCTTTTGTGCAAGTTCGCATGTTAGAGACTTGAAAAATGAAAACATAAACACATGTTTGTGAATACTTGGAGACTTGAAACTACTAATGACATTTGGTGTAGGACGTTTCTTGAAGACATGATTTTTTAAAACTAATAATCTTTTAGTATAGAAAACATTTTGATTGGTGCTTAAAAAGAACTTTATTTGTCGTGTTTGGTGCACTTGCACATTATGTGCTACTTAAGCTAGTGTGTATGTATCCTCTCTCCTTGCACACTTGTGTAATCCTGAGTGACAAGAAATACACATTGGTCTCCTTTATATTTTTAGTAGAGGTTTTGTTGGGGATTTCATCACCCCAGGTTTTGACCTCGAGCACGTTTTCCAGTGGGATATATCAAAGAGGGGAGAATGAAATTTATACCCCAATGATTGTCTAGTGTCGTTTGAAGCAAAGCCACGAGACCCTCGGTTTGTTGAGACTTGCTAGTGATGAGAGTGGGATTGGGCCTCCCAGTTCTTAGGGTATTACATATGGCCTCTCTATTCATAGTAATCCCCTACAAGACACCTCTTGTTTTTAGTAGTCAAAATCCTTCTATTTTCTGACATAGGAGGTTAGACCTCTAAAACTTTCCCACATTTTCATAGTTCAAAGTTGAGATAGAAAATTCCTTGAGATCTTCGGGTCTTTGGGAATTCAAAGTTTGGTGCAACTGAGAAGTGAGTGGCATGGAGGGGAGTCAAGGCCACCAAACACCTAAGCTATCCTCTCTGAATAGGTGTGGCTAGAGAAATCCAAGTGGGAACCCAACAAATATTGTCTCTACCAGCCTAGGATTTGTGCTTGAATGTTATTTTATTGCAAAAATAAAACAAAATTCACAATAAAAAAACAAACATTTTTAGTCACGATCAAACATCACACTTGTCTTGTGAATATGAAAACTTGTCCAAAAATCAAACTCAAAAATATTTTGTCTATTGTGTATTGTGTGTGTGTTCAAAACAAATCTTAAACAAACATCACACCTAGGAATCTACAACATCTCAACCTTGCCAACCCCAAAAATTCAGATAGCAAAAAAATCCAAAATGAACTTATCACTTAAATCTCTTAGGTCCATCATCCTTCAAGTTCTAATCTTTTAATCCTTGCATTCTACATAGTCCTTTCATATCCTTCGCCCTTGCATATCTATTATTGGTCTAACAAACCTTTAGCTTGCACTTAGGCTACTCTTCCTAGGTCTTGAAATCAAACCTTTAAATGGCTATTAATCATCCACATCACTTGAGGTTCATCATCCTTGAGTTAGGGAACATACCATTACCCTTGAGTAGGGAAATCCTCTTGGATTTCATCATTTCCTACATACCCTCTCTTGATTATTTATCCTTGTGTCTATCCATCATAGCACAAGTAAAGCCTTGCATCTTAAAAAGCTTAGGACCTAGGGTTTCCTTTGAGATCTTGCATTCTTATCATACCAAGCCATAGCATACCATACCATTCTCATATCTCATTTTAGAATCATATACCTTTTCATTGCATCCTAGTCTTAGGCCTCATACATTATCTAGTCCTAGGTTGAAGATCAGAACAATCGCCTATGACCCCTAGAACAAGAGTAAAAATGTTTCAAGAAGGGAACCCTTAGGGAAAAGAATTTGATGGGGAAGATCACATTAGTGTTGCAACTATTGAAACAAATGAAACCGATAACAAAGAAATAAACCAATCCCATATAAATGAAGCACTTAATGATCATAGATTCACTAAACTACTTACAAAAGTAGTCAAACGTAATCTGCAACAATACTTCAAGGCCCTTGTTGATGATGGAATAAAACTACCTCCTGATTTTGACATATCATTACTCATGATGAATGACCAACCTAAATCCAGTGAATCTAAGCATCCCAAAACAAACAATGATGATAGAATCAAAGATCACAAATCATTTTATCTACAACCTAGTTACAAGAGATCTTCGAAGACATCAAAACTAGCACCTACAAATAATCCTATTTTGGATGAGCTTAGAGAACTAATACACAAATTGGATACTCTCAAGAATAATAAAACATCATCCCACAAGTTCTCCATTGAGGATATATGTCCTTATCCTTTCGATCTGAGCATACCAATGCCACTTTTTCCTAGTCACTTGGACATATAGAAACTTGATAAGTATAAGGGAAAAGGAGATCCTAATGACCACTTAAGAGAATTTTGTGTTGCTACCTTTGAATTTGTAGTTGATGAGACATACCTTTTGAGATTATTAACTCGTAGTCTAGGAGGAGAAGCTATGGAATGGTTTTCATGATTACCCCCAACCATCAAATATTTTCAAGAACTGGATGATAAATTTATCTCCAATTATAGTTTCAACTGTGATCTTAAAGTGACCATGACAAACCTTTTTAACACCAAACAAAAATAAGGAGAATCTTTTATGACATTCCAAACAAAGAATTGGTTGACCTCTTTTGTCAAAATTTGATCAAGGAAATTGGAAGGGAAATTCACCTCAAATGCTTGAATTCCTTTGGTGAATCCATAGAAATGGGATTTTGAATTGAACAAACTCTCAACAATGATGGAACTATTAAACTTAATAATGACAAAGATCAAAAATCAGGTTCAAGCACAAGAAACCTTTTTGGATAAAGAACAAGAATGTGGTCAATGACAAAGTTGTTGATGTGAAAATTACTATAACATCATCACCTATCTACAAACTTAAAGGTTTATCTTTAGATAATGGAAAAAAAAAACAAAGAAGTTTCCCTAAACAAAATTTTACACCATTGGGACAATCGCTTGAATTTGCATTAAAAGAACTCCTTGAAAATAAGCTTATAACGCTACCTAAGAGGAAAGAATATAATCCACAAGTCAAACCCCCATGGTGGAATGAGGATCATTTTTACAAATATCATAGATGCAAAGGACATAAGACTAATAGAATAATAGTTTCAATAAACTTCAACATCTAATACAAGACCTTATTGATGGCAATAAGCTAGCAATTGGTGGACACATTCCTGGTAACTTTGATCGTGAGATGTTTAAAAACCCTTTCCCTAAGCATGAAAAGGATAAAGGAAAGGCCCTTGAATATAGTTATGGTGTAAACTATACTATTGCTAAGTATGATTACACTATAAATAACATCAGTGAGGTTGATAATCATGTGAACACTTTCATTGTAAAAGGAAAAGAAACTAATTGCAATGTTACTTCCCACAAAGGCACAATTACCCCTAGAGGTTCTATTTCAAAACCCATTGCACCAAATTTGTGATACAACCTTATAGAGCATTTAGGTAAAACGCCCACACAAATTTCTATACTTGAGCTACTACACCTATCTCCTAAGCATATAAAGCTATCTTAGATAAAGCACATGCTACTGCTACAGTGCCTATAGACCTACATGTGGATCAATTCCAAGCTATTTGGGACACATCACCTCTCCTCATACTCTCACTTTTATTGAGAATGATGATTCATTCATTTGAAAACCACATAATACACCTTTACACATTGATTTCCTTCTCTATAATGTCAAGATCAAGTGAGTCTTGATAGATGGAGGAGCAGGTCTTAATATTTGTACTTAGGAATTGATCAAAAAATTAGGGTTCTTTGAAAATGTAGTTGATCCAAAGAAAAATATTACCATAAAGCCATATGATGAAGAGGAATGCTCATCTAAAGGATCAGTTACTTTACCAATCAGGGTTGGGCCTATGGTAAAGGATGTAGTTTTCCAAGTTCTTGATCTCCCTCTGACCTATAATATCCTCCTTGGAAGGCCATGGATTCAATGAAAGAAGTACCTTATACATACCATCAGTGTATTAAATTCCCACACAATGTTGTTGAAATCACAATACAAGGAGATCCTAACCCTTTCATGTATTGCCAAAATCTAAGTCCTAAAACTGAAATCACAATCCCAAGTAATCATGAGGCATTTCCTTCTCAAGCATATGTTGACCTTGAGCCCTTAAAAGAATCCACCTCAAAATCCAATGGAGTTGAGATCAAAATACAAGTAGAAAAACAAGGTGTAGGAGAATATACCTTGAATCATGCTCTTTGCATTGGAAAGTTACCTTTATCTCCCCACACATATGGTAAACCACAGATGACTATGACCACATCAGATCCAAATACTACAGTGATTTGTAAATCAACTACATTCAAAAAATGGGGAGCTCTTTATAATAAAACAAAAGAAGCTGATCTCTTGAAATGGCTATACAAGGATAAAGATATAGAAAAAGAAAAAATTGAAAAACTAGAGACAAAGATACTTGTTGAACAGTACGACAAAGGATTTGATCTTATGAAAAAAATGGGATATGATGGTAAAAGTCCTTTGGGCTTACAAAAATAGGGTATCTTGGAACCAATACAACTTAGTCATACGCAAAAAGTCCCTGGTTTAGAATATGATGTATAGAAAGTTAAGACCTTGAGTATCACATGTACTTCAAGTAAGGAAGTAGAGTCCTCTAATGCAACACAAACAAACAAGGACAGTACCATCAATGACTTCATTGACATTTATGACTATGATAGTATCCCTACCCCTAAACATAATCATAACATTTGTACCCTTGAATCCATTCAAAATCTTGACTCAAATCATGACCCTTTACCCCTGGTTCACCTCAAACTCATTGATTTAAATTAATAGGGACCACAACAACTAGATGTATTTCAAAATGAAAAGGATATCATAAAATTTTTGGGAGCATGAGAAGATACACCTCTTGAGGATCATAAAGTATGTTTTGCCATAGAAATTAACAATGCAGCTTACTTTGGGGAAGGTTTCAAGCCTTTTAGTCACAAAATTATTGAAAATATAAATAGGTCTTCTAGTGAAAATTATTATGCGACACTATTAGACCAAAAAAATGGAAAAATAAAGGACGTATCCAAGGGTGAAAACCTCTCTAAGGCACCTGAGGATGGAAGGCTTGAAACACTTACCCTAGTACTCTATCATGAAAAATCATCTATGTTGGTGGAGAAGACAGTACCAACAAATCTGGGCATAGAAGAAAAAACAAGAATAATTCATCTAGTAGAATCATTAACACTTGAAGAGAGAATAGAGCATATACAGTTTTACAAGGAAAGATGTAAGTCAACTTTGGATGGTCCTATGTAGAAATGTCGGCACTTGATCTAGATTTAGTGATGCATCACTTGTCTTTGCCACCAGGGGCAAAACCTATTAAGCAAAAGTTGAGAAAAATGTACTTGCATGTCACTCTATTGGTAAAAGTTGAATTACAAAAGTTGCTAGATGTGGGATTTATAAGACATGTTGATTGGATTTCAAACTTAGTACCAGTTTCAAAACCTAATGGGCATATCCAAGTTTGCACAAATTTCAAATATTTAAATAAAGCTTTTCCTAAAGATGACTTCCCACTTCCAAACATTGACATGATAGTGGATTTGATAGCAGGAAAAAATTGTATCCCTCATTGATAGTTTCTCAGGCTACAACCAAATGAAAATTACTCCTGAAGATCAAATTAAGATATCCTTCACTTGTCCTTGGGGAACCTTTTGTTGGAATGTCATGCCCTTTGGGTTGAAGAACGTTAGAGCCACATACCAACATGCAATGACCACTATCTTTCATGACATGATACATACCTATTTGGAAGACTATGTAGATGATCTATTGGGAAAATCCCACACCAAAGCTAGACATCTAGAGATCATGGAAAAAATTCTCACCAAATTAGAACAATACAAGGTCCAGTTGAATCCAAAGAAATGTGCCTTTGGGGTAACCTCTCAGAAAATCCTTGGATAATTGTCGCATCTAAAGAAATTGAAGCCGATCATACAAAATTAAAGGCTATACTTGAAATGCCTCCACCTAAGAATATTAGTCAGCTATGATCATTACAAGGAAAAATTCAGTCTATCTGTCATTTTGTAGCACAACTTGTAGATAAATGTCAACCATTTCAGCACAGGTGTTACACAAGCATGTGTCATTTAGATGGGATGAAAAGTGTTAACAAGCTTTTTAGAAAATCAAAGAATATCCAATGACACCACCAACATTAGTACCCCCTATAGATGACAAACCTTTACTTTTGTATATATCTACAACCACCACAACATTGGGGGCACTTTTGGCACAACATGACTCTAAAGGAAAGGAACATGCAATATATTACATTAGTCATACTCTAGTGGGATATGAGCTCAATTATAGTCCTATTGAAAGAGTGTTCCTTGCTATAGTTTTTTCCTCACAAAATTTGTGACATTACATGCTTACACACCTTACAAAGCTCATGGAAAATTTTGATCCTCTTAAGTACCTCTTGAACAAAGCAGCACTCATAGGAGGATTGGCTAAATGGGTGATGATTCTTAGCGAGTTTGATATTGAGTACATAGAAAGAAAAGGAATCAAAGGACAAGCTATAGCTGTTAGTGTAGGTTTTTAAATATTATTTTTCCTACACATTATTAAGCATACCTTAGGTTATAGGAGATGTGGTTCATGTGAGGACACGTGGCGTAATCCATCAATTACATGTGTTGTTCCCACTCACACTTGGGTGGTTGAGTTTCACACCCTCTTTTGGCCTTATATGCCACCTCACAAAACCACTCATTTGTCTTTTTCTGAGTAGGTTATGCCACCTGTTTGGCATTTTCCAAGTAGGCATAACTCCCACCTAATTTGGTTATTTGGGAGTTATTACCCCTCTTGGAATTATTTTCCCATATTGTGCTATATAATCAGCACTCACCTCTCCCTCCTCTCTAGTTCAAATCTAGTCCAGATGAGTTCATATTAACTCAATCAATTCAAGGGAGAGTTGAGGCATATTGTATCATTTAGTGTGTGATAATAACATCATTTTGTTATTCACTATATTCCTGCATTTTATCTCTTGCTGCTCTCGTGTGGAAGGTTTATCTTGGTTTTGCAGGTGATCCTGGGTGCTCGAGTTCATCAACAACTCTTACATGGTATCAAAGTGTTAGATCTGCAAGCCCCTTCTCAAATTTGAGAGATTTGTGAGTGTTTTAATCAGCATTGCAGGTTTCAGCATGCCTTTACTTGTCTTAAGTAGCTGATTCTACCTTTTCATGCTGTTTTTTGGTTGTTGGGGTCGTTTTATGGTGCTAAAGGCTTTTTTTTACACTAGATCCATATTTTTTGTATATTTTAAAGAAAATCCACCATCTGGGTTTTGTTCATAGCAGAAAAAAATCATCTGGATCATTGCTAGTTTCTGCATATAGGTTGTATATTTTGCAGAAATTAAATCGGAACATTTCAGCAGACCCCCTCTCCAATTGCATTTTTGATTTTGCAGTCAATCTTTCGAGGGCCATAATTCAGTCATACGAGCTTTTTTTTCAGAGATTTTTTTTTTGATTTGGGTTAGAATTTTGCAGGCTTTGCAGTGGTATGATCGATTTTTGCTCAAGTGATCTGAATTTTCTAGAAAATAGTTTTATCAGCAGATCTGAAGGATAGTTCTCGTTTTTGGAACTTCAAATGGCTATAACTTTCACATATGACCTCGGATCGAGGTGATTCTTTTTTTGAAAGTTGATAGTTTTTTGAGAACTATACATTGGTACTATTTTGAGGTTCTAATTTTGAGATTTAATTGTACTTTCAGTATTTGAGTCCATTTTGGACACTTGAAAAACTTTGGAAAACAACTCCAGCATTGTAAATGCACTAATTTATAAAGTGCCAAATCATTTTTTGTTGGGGGGGGATTCTTTATTGAGTGAAAAAGGGGGGTGTCTATGTGTGTTCTTCTTGCATTTTTTCTCTCACATTGCAACAACAATCTAAAATGGATAAATTAGTTCCTCTACTCACACCATACAATTACTTTGAGTGGAAAAATGAAATGGAAATTCACTTAAGGAAGTTAAAATTGTATAGAATAACAATGGGTATTGATAAGGAATCTACAGAAGATGAAGATAAGCCTAAATGGTTCAATAAGTGTGATGAAGCTTTTGGCACCTTATGCATGGCTGTATCTCCTGATCTACGCTTTCATATTATGTCTGCAAAATCACCAAATGAAGTGTGGAATACTTTGAATACTCTCTTTGGTAAACAAGATGATTTGAGAGCACATTCATTGGAGAACGAGCTCATAGGATTGAGCCCATGCAATTTTGACACCATTTAGGATTTCTTTACTAAATTGAATGCCATAATATTGCAGTTAGAGCAATGTGGAGTTAAAAAGGATGACTCACAACTGATTTTGAGTATTCTTTCAAAACTTGGTCCTAATTATGTAGTGTTTGTTTCTACATTTCATGCAATGAAAAGAGCCTTAGGAAAAGGATTTACTATGCCTTCTCTAAGTGAGTTCGCAGCTGATCTCACAAAGGAGCAATATAAATTGATTCAAATGGGCATTATTAAATCTTCCAAATCTCAAGCCTTGACTGCAAAACAAGGCACTAATAAGCAAAACAAGAAACAACAGAACCAAGGTAACAGAAAGAAATATTTGGATAAATATTCATCTACTTCTAAAGTAGACTCTAAATTCTCTTCAAAAGAGGATTCATCTAAGAAGGAGAAGCTCACTTGTGCATATTGCAAGAAACCTGGGCATGATGAACATCAATGTTACTTAAAACAAATTGATGAGTTGAAGAATCTTTTAGCAAAGAACAACATCAATTTTCCTTCTCGAATGGTTGATTTAGCTTCTTCTAATTCCAAAAATTCAGAATTTGATAAGGAAAAGGGCCATACTATAGGGGCAGGTAAATCAAAAGGTAAAGCTCTTTGTGCTTCTACAAGTCTTGGATCAAGGAGATGGCTCCTAGATTCTGGAGCTTCTCATCATATGGCTTCTACACAGTCTATGTTCTCTTCTTTTGAGCCTTGTGCTATGCCGCCTATTATGATGGGAAATAATACATACATGGATGTAATTGGGAAAGGATCTGTTGATATTGGGGATGGTACCTTCAATGATGTTTTGTGTGTACCTCACTTGACAAACAATCTTCTTTCCATCTATCAGATCACTCATGGTGGAGCAGGGAAGACTGTGGAATTCACACCTGATTCAGTTATCATCAGAGACTTGGAGAGAAAAGAGATAATTGCTACTGGGATAGTTGATCATGAATCTCGGTTGTATACCTTTTCAGACTTTGCACCTGATGACGGTTCTGATCCTTTGGTTATTGATCACACTCCTAGTGTGAGCTTTGAATTTGAGGAGAACTTTGGCTACTTGAACTTGGGTATTCTCACATGTCATCCAGTTCTCGAGCCTTGTATTTCTTCTCCTCCATTTACTATTGCATCTGAAGATACTTGCGTTGCTACATTCATGGCTTCTTGTGATTCAATGCAGCAGGATATGCATTGTCTTCCAGATATAGCTACTTCAGATGACTACTTGATAGACATTGCAGGTTTATTTATGGAGTCTCATGTTTCGGACTTGGGAGACACTATTCATGGCATTCATCTTCTCTTTGATGAAGTTGATTCTTCTTCAGTTGTTGTGGAGGAACCTTTGTATCCTCTTGTTCATTCTCCACATGATCATTCATTACAGTTTGGCATGATTATGGATACTTTTGAGCAACATTTGGAGGAGCCACATTTGTCTTCAAAGGAGATATCTTTGTCTTTAGATTTTGTTCTACATCCATCTCCACTAGGTTCTAGATTGTCATCTTCTGCAGTGTGGCCTAGAACACTTGATTTGATGGTGACAACTTTTAGCATCGACGTGGGGACACCTGAACAGAATTCAGAGACATCATACACTCTTCCTTCACATTCCTTTCAAGAATGGGAAGATATCTTGCATACACCCTTGGTTTTCTTTCTTCCTAAGGGGAGAAATAGTGTTCAACGATCTTGGATCATCTTCAGCTTCTTGTGTCGAGCATTCACCAACAATGTAGGAGATTCTACATTGGGGGACTATATGGTCTCTCTTCTTCTCTCTTGGGGGAGAGTTTTGTCCTACGGGTTTTCTCTTTCTCATGTTTTGAGAGGTTTCATCATTGTACATGGGTACCTAACATGGCCTAGTAGTCGGGACCCATATTTGCATCTTTGTGTCTTCTCACCCACCTAAGCTATGCTTAAGGGGGGGTGTTAGTGTAGGTTTTTAAATATTATTTTTCCTACACATTATTAAGCATACCTTAGGTTATAGGAGATGTGGTTCATGTGAGGACACGTGGTGTAATCCATCGATTACATGTGTTGTTCCCACTCACACTTGGGTGGTTGAGTTTCACACCCTCTTTTGGCCTTATATGCCACCTCACAAAACCACTCATTTGTCTTTTTCTGAGTAGGTTATGCCACCTATTTGGCATTTTCCAAGTAGGCATAACTCCCACCTAATTTGGTTATTTGGGAGTTATTACCCCTCTTGGAATTATTTTCCCATATTGTGCTATATAATCAGCACTCACCTCTCCCTCCTATCTAGTTCAAATCTAGTCCAGATGAGTTCATATTAACTCAATCAATTCAAGGGAGAGCTGAGGCATATTGTATCATTTAGTGTGTGATAATAACATCATTTTGTTATTGCACTATATTCTTGCATTTTATCTCTTGTTGCTCTCGTGTGGAAGGTTTATCTTGGTTTTGCAGGTGATCTTGGGTGCTTGAGTTCATCAACAACTCTTACAATAGCATATCAACTCATTGATGCTCCTATGATAGATAATCATCCTCTTATTATAGAGTTCTCTAATAAATCAATCTTCAACATGGAATCCAAACATCTTTGGAATTTATATTTTGATGGCTTCTTCACACAAGGTAGTTCCAGCGCTGGCATTCTCTTTGTCATACCGCAAGGGGATTATATATCTAAAGCTTATAAGATTTAGTTTCCATGTACAAACAATATTGCAGAATATGAGGCATTACTTTTTGGGCTTCGTATGGTTGTGCAATGGAAAATACTAGAGTTGTGTGTCCTTGGTGAATCTTAGCTAGTGATTAGACAAGTTAATGATGACTATAAAATAAAAGATGAAAAATTGATGGCTTACAAAAAGAATGGTGGATGACTTCAAAGCCTATTTCACATCAATTTCTTCTGAGCAAATCCCTTGAAATAATAATAGAGTTGCAGATGCAATGGAAACAATTGGTTCACTTTTGGAAATACCAAGCAATGCCACCTACTGTGAGTTCTTAGTAGAACCTCTTTTGGAACCTTCTTACAATGTACCACAATCTGAAATGATTTGTCTTATTATTGGTCCTAATTCTCAATGGTATGGGGATATTTATACCTATCTTCAGGATAACACCTTTCCATTAGACCTATCCAATAAATCCAGCAAAACCTTTATCCATCAAGCCTCTCATTATGTAATCCTAACCGATACTCTTTACCAATTTGAGGTCTCGATGATACTTTACTCAGATGCCTTGAGCATGACAAGGTCAAAACTACTTTATGAGAAATACATGAAGGTATATGTGGGGCACATTCTAGCAGTCCTACCTTAGCAAAGAAACTCTTGCATATGGGTTATTATTGGCCTACAATAAAAAAGGATGCTTATCAATTTGTTAATAAATGCAAGCAGTGTAAAAAGCATGCAAACTTGATACATGCTCCTGCACAAGAATTGCAGTCTCTTGGTACACCATGGCCCTTTTATTAGTGTGGACTCGATCTCATGAGAAAGATACATCCACCTTCATCCAATGGTCATGCATTCATTCTTGTTGCCACAAACTATTTCATGAAATGGATTGAAGTTGTTCCCCTCACTCATATCGCTAGAAAACAAATAGCCAATTTCATAGTAAATTATATCATCTATCGCTATGGTGTTCCTTTATCCATTTCTTAGATAATGCTCATCTGTTAAAAATTGGGATGTCCATGAACTCTATGAGAAATTCCATATATAACATCATTTTTCTACGCCTTACTATCCTCAAGGTAATGGCCAGGTTGAGGCCTCTAACAAGACCATTCTCAAAATTCTTAAAAATAAGGTCAATGAAGCTATTCAAGATTGGCATGTTCAACTAAATCCTGCCTTGTGGGCTTACCACACCACTGTCTACACTCCCACAAGCGCTACCCCATATGCCCTTTTCTATGGATCTAAGACCATCTTTCCCATCAAGGTTGAGTTACCTTCTTTGCAAGTCTCCTTGCATAATCAAATCAGTGATGAAGACTACCAATTTTCCCATTTCCAAGAATTGGAACTATTGGATGAACAAACGAAAACTACTTTCAATCATCTCATAGCATATTAGTAGTGGATGTGCAAAAGTTATAAGCATAAAGTGAAACCATGTATATTTGAGGTCGGGAATCTTGTCCTTAATGAAAACCCTCACAATCAATAAGATAGAGAAAAGAAGGGTAAATTTGAGCCTAACTGGTTGGGTCCATGTACATTATCATTGTTGTGTATAGATCTAGGGCATATCAGTTATCTACTCCAGAAGGTGAATTGCTCAATGATCCCATCAATAGTATGCATATTCACAGGTTTTATACCTGAGTAATTTAGATAGTATGCTCTTTGAAAGTCCTAAAAAATACAACAAAAAAAGAAAAAAGTCTTGAAAAAAAACAAAATAAAATGTCCTAAAAAAATACAAAAAAATTGAAAAAGAGTCCTAAAAAAATGAAAAAAGAAAAGAAAAAAGTAAAGAGAAACCAATTCGTTCAATGGTGAAAATCACTTCGGTGGCATCTTAAGCAAGTACCATGGTGAAAACCAAGAAATTAGTGCCATGTGTAGAGGCTTTGCTCCTCTTTCCTTTGGAGCTCTACTTGATCTTTCCATCCCATTGACATTCACCCTCCACTTCATAATAGCCTTTTCACACTCACCATAGCTTGTGAATTGTTTGAAATTCCCCTCACTTGCTCACTTTTTCATGCATGCTAGGTTGGTCCTATCCCTCACTGGATCATTTCCTCAACCTTGGCTATGGGTTGGTATTTTCAGCATCTCACGGTCAGAGAAACTATCCTCTTTGTTTGTATGCTCACTTGGAATTTGTCTCATTCCATCGTAAAACTCTAAAAAATCACAAAAAAATCAAATTCTCCAAAAATAAAAATAAAAAAATTTTGAAAATCCAAAAAATTCAAATACTCCAAAAATCCAAAAAATGTTAAATATTCTAAAAATCCAAAAAATCAAATTTCAAAAATCCAAAAAAATCAAATATTCCTAAGATCCAAAAAAATCAAATATTTCAAAAATCCAAAACAATTGAATAATGTCAAAATTTCCAAAAAATAGTGACACTTTCACATCACCACACAGCTTTGAACTTCAACAAAATTAAAATGTGCCATGATTGACAATCAAGCAGACATTACAACATACCCATAAATCCATCTTTTAGATTCAACCAAACACATAAATTGTGACAAGAATCAGATTTACATGGAAGCATGATGCTTGTTTGTTTGTTAATCTTTAATTATTTTATGATTTTATCTCTGGTGGCATGTCTTTTAGCTTCTTGAGGATGTCTTGGACTAAAGAGGTGAGGATGGGGCATTTTCACTTGTTTAATGTACGTGGATTGTTTCTTATTTACAAGATTACTCATCTTAAAACTTTTTTTTCTAAAACCATCGAGGACCCATAAGTCTAGTGTGGATGAGATCATTCCTTGTCTTATAGTGTCTTCCATGCAATAAGTATTCAAGTCATCTAAGGTCATTATACCTAGATGCTTATACTTCATTTCTAAATATAAATGCAAACAATATTTAGGTCATCTAGACATTCATGTTATCAAGATGCTTATACTAATTTGCAATTTGCAACATAATAAGCTCTATGATGATAAAGCACTATGTAAAGCACAAAAAGCTTCATCACATTGATTTCCTTCATATTTATTTTTCATCTATCATTTTCATCATTATTTCATTTTCTTCATGCTCCTTATCTCAAAGTGTAATTAATCACTTTATCTAACTGATACTTGTCTTTTAATCCAAATATCAAATCAATTATCATGGGAGACTCATCTAGTGGAGGGAGTGCGTTGAAAATTTGGCAAGGGCAGGAAATTATAGTTCGCCTGCTAGTGGTAATGGCAATAGGTCAGAGATTGATGTCAATCTTGGCAAGGATCTGTCAGAATTTAGTGGAGTTGTGGGCTTTGATGGTGGGTCCTCTTTTTTGTCTTTTATTTCAGACTCCTTTGGTGTAGTCAGGGGACATCTCAATCTTGGTAGGGGAGCTCTTCCTCATAATGTGAGCCCATCCTCATCCCCTTTTCTAGAGATTCCTAGAAAAGGTGTTGATGATGATGGTCATAAGCATGTGGGGGTCTTTTCAAATGGTCCTTCCTAGTCTATCCTTTTGGGTGCTAAGCCTAAAGGGAAGAGCTTGTTGGTTCCGATTAGCTTTCAGGAAAACCTGGCTATGGGAGAATGTGCAATGTCAGTTCCTAACTGAATTATTGATAATAGACTGGTGTATATGGACCTCACCTTGGTTGGGAAATTTATGGGGCCTCGGCCTAATGTGTAGCTAGTGTGTAACCTCCATGTCAAGAGATGGAGAACTAAAGGCTAGGTGGAAGTTGCTTCCATGGCGAAAGGTTTTTTCTCTTTCACCTTTACATGTAATGAAGATTTTGTCATTTTTCTTACTAGTGGCTCGTGGTTAATTGGCAAGTCATCTTTGGTGATAAAAAAGTGGGAGTTGGGTTTTAGCCCAAGATCTTGTTCTTTTACGTCGGCCCTTGTCTGGGTAAGGCTTCCTACTCTTCCTTTGGAGTTTTGGGATGAGCAAGTGTTTGTTGGTATTGCCAACATATTTGGTAAGCTATTATGCATAGATCAAATGACAACCTCTAGGAAGAGGTTATTTTATGTCAGGTTTTGTGTTGTTGTTGATCCATCTGTTGACTTACCTAAAAGGGTGTTTTAAACATGAATCGGTTCCTTTTTCCTATTTCCATTGTAAGAAGGTGGGTCATTGGGCCAAGAAGTTCTCAACTAAGATGAAACTAGTCACTCCCCAATAGCATATGGAATGGAGAGAGAAACCTGATGTTGAGGCTGGGGATGTGCCCCTGGTTTCACCAAAGGAGCTGGCTCTAGGAAAGGATGAGGGTATTTTGAATGCTACTAAGGAGCTGAAGGATTTGAATCTGGGTCGAGATGAGGGTTTTTTGAATGCAAATGTTGGAGCTTAGGAGCCTTGAAAGAGTTGCTTAGGTTGTGGAAGAAGGGGAAGTGAGAGATGGTGATGAGGCACCTATGTTGGGTTCTAATGGTGTTGTTTTGGTGAATGATATGGTGGGCCTTCATTACGAGGAGGCCGAAGTGAAGGTTAATGAAACATCTTTTTTGGCTTCGTCCCCTAATAAGGGGGAGAAGGGTGATCTAGATAGTGGTTTGTAGGACCCCTTGGGGGCTCCTTCAAATTTGGTGCTCACCTCTGTTGTCAATGATTCAGAATCTACCTACCTGCAATGGATGAAAGGTACTCCTTTTTCTCCAGATAAAACTAGAAATAGGAAGAAGAATTCGTCCCCTCAAGGGATGGCAACCAAGAATCATTCTAAGACTGAATGTGGATCTGAACCTTGGGGAAGAGGAAGACCCACTTCAATGCAAAGCAGGGAGAAAGAAAGCAAAGCATATATTGCAAATGGCTCCCAGAAAACCCTTTTTGAGATGTGCCCTAAGGGGGCATCTCAAAATCCTCAATGAAGATTCTCTGCTAGAAAATTTGAGGGTTGAATCACCCTCATAAACAAGATCTCCTTGTGAATTTAGTGAGGGATCTTAAACCTGATGTGATCTTGATTCAAAAAACAAAAATGTCAGTGGATAGGTTGGAATGACTTAAGAAGATATTTTTTAAGGAATGTGGTCTTCGTGGTTTAGATGTGGATGAGACCTCTAGGGGAGTGACTACTTTCTAGAATATGAAAGTTGTGGTGGGTAAGGCTATTTATGGTGTTCCTAATCACATTTCTACTTCTTTCCATCATTCTTATTGTGGTTTTTCCTAGGTTGCATCAAATATTTATGCACCCAATGTTAGAAGAGATCATAAGTAGTTCTAGGGGAATCTTTGCTCCTTTAGGGTTTTGTTCCCTTCAAAGAATTGATTGATAATAGCATACTTCAATACTCCTTTAAATTTTGAAGACAAAATGGGAGGATCCCAATTGATGATGAAATTCATTTTGATTTAATGTCTTTTGTGAATAATAATTCCTTGTTGGATGTGGATTTGTGGGGAGCTTCTTTTACTTGGTCGAATCATCGATTGGGTGATGCTTTAATCAAGTAAAATTGGATAGAGCCTTTATTTCTCATGAGTGGTTCGCTCGGTTTTCTTTCTCTCTTTCGGCTTTGACTAGGTTGGGTTCAGAGCATTTCCCTATATCCTTTTCAGCTGATGTGGCAAGCCAAAAGCATTCTTTCCCCTTTCATTTTGAAAAAATGTGGACTTCCTATCTAGATTTTAAATCTAAGATTGCAGAGTGGTGGGATATTAGAGTGGATGGATCAGCCATGTATAGAGTGGCTAAGAAGTTTCCGGCTATTAAATCGAATGTTAAATTATGGAACAAAGCTTCCTTTGGTCATATCTTCTAGGATGAGGCTCACATCAAGGGGGATCTTGATCGAGTGCAACAATGTATCCAAGCTAGGGGGTATGATGATGCCTTTTCTAATGAGGAAAGTGTGTTGTTGGCCTATCTTCATAATACTATTGCTAGGGAAGAAGAATTCTAGAAACAAAGATCTCGGGTGGTGTGGCTGAATAGTGGTGATCGGAATACTAAATTATTTCACCTTACTACTCTCAAGCATAGGGCCTCCAATTAAATTAAGAGTATCTAGCTCAATGGTAGGGTGATTGAGAATGAGGAGGTTATTAAGCAAGAGTCTATCTCTTTCTTTTCTAATCTCTTGACTGATGATTTTGTTCCTTCAGTGGCTGATCGAGATCAATTATTGGAGGTTAATCCTAGCTTGGTGACTGAGGATCTTAACCATATACTTTGTGGTATCCTGTCTGCTGAGGAAGTTAGAAGCGTGGTCTTCTCTTTTTTTGGTAACAAGGCTCCTAGTCCTGATGGATTTCCCATGTTCTTCTTTTAGGATTTTTGGTCGATTATCTCTAAGGGCGTGGTGGATGCGATGAAGGAGTTTTTTGGTTGTCAGAATCTACTGAAAGAATTAAATGCTACCTTCCTGGTGTTGATTCTAAAGATCCCTGGTGCTTCGACGTTTAATGAATTTAGGCCTTTCAGTTTATGTAATTTTATCTATAATATTTTCTCTAAGGTGCTTGCTTTCAGGTTGCAGAAGGTTCTTCCTTAGATTATATCTCCCAATCAAAGCAACTTTGTTGCTAAAAGACAAATCCTAGACCCCATCATTACTATCCATGAGAACATTCATTAGTTGATGGTGAATAAAAAACTAGTATTTTTGCTTAAAATGGATTTGGTCAAAGCTTATGATAGAGTTAATTGGGGTTTCATATTTAAAGTCCTTCCTTTTGGTTGCTCGAAGACCTTTGTTCAGCTAGTGAAGAGCCTTGTTTCTACCGTTTCCTTCTCTATGTTGGTGAATGACTCTCCTGATTTTTTCAAAAGCTCCAGGGGGTGGAGTAGGGGGACCCTATTTCCCCCTTCCTTTTTATCATTTTTTCTGAGACCTTGGGTAGATCATTGCAGCATAAGCTGAATGAGCGTGCCTTGAAAGGTTTGAGACCTTTTTCCTCGTCTCCCCCTTGTGAGCACCAACAGTTTGTTGATGATACCTTGATTTTGGGGGAGGCTTCTATTTTGGAGGCCAAAACTATCAAGGTGACCCTTCTTAATTATGAGGTGGCTTTGGGGAAATTGGTGAGCCTTCGGACCAAAAGTACCATCTTCTTCCTTAACACTCCTGATAGAAGAGTGTAGAGAATTGTTGGTATTCTTCAATGTTCGGTGGGAAATTTTCCTTCTTCCTACCTTGGTTTTCCACTTGGTGCTAACTCTTCCAATGATTCCTTCTGAAATGGTCTCTTCTGAAATGGTCTCATTGACAAGTTTAATAAGAAGCTAGCGGGATGGAAAGGAGTGTTGCTTAGCCAGACTGGGAAGTTAGTGCTTATCAAATCTACTCTTCAAAATATGCCCATGTATGCTATTAGCCTCTTTTAGATTCCTCATAAGTTTTGGGAGAAAATGGAATGTATCTAGAGGAAGTTTCTTTGGTCAGGAGTGGAGGCTAAGAAAATATTGAGTTTAGTGTTCTGGGAAGAGGTGTGTCGTTCTAAAATTCAAGGGGGTTTGGGCCTGTGTAGGATTAAGCCTTTTAATTTGGCGCTTTTGGCCAAACAGTTGTGGTTTTTCCTTTCTAGTGAGAAGGAGTGGAATTAAATCTTGGCCTCTAAGTATATTCCATAGGTGGATAAGTTTCATGAGTTTTTAAATAAGGACTTGTCTCCTCCTTCAAGCTCTTTTTTCTAGAACTTTGTGTCTAAAGCTAGAGAGGTGATTTCGGCTGGTTTATTCTAGGTGGTTGGAGATGGTCATGACATTCTTTTTTGGGATGACTGGTGGTTTGGAAATTGTCCTCTGTGTGACACCTGTTGGGAGAACCCTTGGAGGGAGTTGTGTATGCATGAATTTGGGAGGAGTGTGGCTGATTATATTGTTGATGGGAAATGGAGGAAGATTCATGAGGTGTTTTTGGAACTTTTGGACCTCTTTTCTAAATTCTCTAGAATTCACATCCCTATATCTCTTTGGAGGGATAAAGTGATTTGGAATAGACTCCCGAGTGGATCCTTTTTGGTGACCTCTTCTTTTAAGTCTTGTAATGATATTATTGGTCCTAGACCTCCCTAGGGCTTAGTTTGGTGTCAATAGCTTATTCCCAAGATTAATATTTTTTTGTATTTGTTGGTTTAGGATAAGATTCTAACTATTAATAATCTTTATATGAGGGACATGGAGGATAGTTCACATCTGTTTATTGGTTGTTGTTATGCTCGTGAAGTTTGGTTTCTTGTTCTCAAGCTTTGGCACATTGAGTGGATTTTTCTTACCTTTGTTTGGGATTTATGGCTCCAATGGAATGCCCCCTCTCCCAATCCTTCATTGAATTTTTTGTGGTCTCTGATTGTGCTGCATGTTTTATGGGGGTTATGGAAGGAAAGGAATAATAGGGTTTTTAGAGATTCATCTCTTCCTCCCCTCTCCCTTTTCTTTAAAATTGTTTCCTCGATTAAGGAAAATATGATGTTGGTGGTGGATAAGATCGATATTCTGGGAAGAGTGCAAGTGTCTGATTATGATGTTGAGGTGCCCAAAAATTGGAAACTTTCCTTTGATATTGCTAGGCCCCTGCAAAAGGCTAATATCATGAGGGGTGGGTTGGTGTGGCTCCCCCCTCCTTCTGGTTGGTTCAAGATAAACTTTGATGGATCTACTGAAGGTAACCTGGATCCTACTGGCTATGGGGGAGTGTTAAGAGATCATATTGGTAGGTTTGTTTCTGCAGTGGCACTCCCTTTGCGAATCCAAACAAACCACCTAGCTGAAGCTTCAGCCACCTATCATAGTATTAAGATGGCTAGGGACTTGAGGGTCTCTAAACTTTGGATCAAGGGTGATTCATTAAGCATTATGAACTACCTTAAGCAAATGTATCCTCCATGATCGATCAATACTTTTATTTCTGATTCCATTTCTCTATGTGGGAATTTAAAGAAATTTATATTTCCCATGCCTATAGGGAGGCCAATGTTGTAGCTGATTGATTGGCTAATTATGGGGTTTCATCGACTAGGTTCGTGGAGGGAAGGTGATGTCATCCCTTCTAATTTAAAGAGCCTTATTATGAATGAGATACATTAATTTTTCATTATTGTTACTCACCTCCTTTAGCTTGGGTTTGCATGGGTATTATGAAGATTGTTGTTTGATGGGACTTTTCGCATAGTGGGCAATCATTAGAAATTGTTGCCGCCTAGTGTTGAGTTGTCTAAGTACTCGATTTATTTCCTCCATGCGAACCATTGTCATTTTCCTTGCACACTTTCTAGGTGGTTTGTTAGCTTTTGCTTTGGTTGTGCTCTATTTGTACTCTGCTAGCAATTCGATGACAGGAGGGGATAGGTGTCGCACCGAGCCTTTTTCTTGTGAAGAAATGAAAGTGAATCCCCGGGTTTGGGAAATTTGGCAAAATGGTGGTGTTACTCTTTACCTTGAGCGTTTGAAGGGTTTCAATCCCTCTATTTATAAGGATTTTGTTGATTCCTAGCATGGCTGTGTGGTTAGTATGTTTGGTAGAGACATTACCATTAATGAAGATTTTATCACGGAGGTTACTGCTTGCCCATTGTTGGGAGAAAATTTTATAGGGACAAAAACATTTCTCAAAATGCAAGGAATAATTTCCTTTGCGATAGGGAAAGGGCTTGAATGGTTTGTTTGGACTACGGTGGCTATGATATCTAATGCAGATTAAGTCAATTTGGGGGGAGGTAGTGGTGGCTTTGATGAGTTATACTTTACACTTGATGGTAGATTTATGGCACTCTATGGTCATCCCTTTGTCCTTCTAAACCACTTTCACCATGGTAAGTTGATTTTGTTTCCCTTTTATCTATTGAGTTCTATGGAAGAGGGTATTTTGAATTTCAAAAAAAACCCCAGGAATCCTTACTTGCATGAAGGTTTAATACTTCTCATTGTGGATTTTTTGAAAGCTAACACCATTGTTAGTACCCCTATCTCCAAAAAGAAAGGGAAAGGTAGTGGGACTTGTAGGATCTAGGAGATTCAGGATTTTGAGGAGATTGAAGTTGATTTTGAGGGGTGGTTGGATGGCTATGACACTGACCTTGACTATACCCCTTTTATAGGTGATGGGAAGCCTTCCTCCTCCAGAGCTCCACATGCTAAGTGAAAGCTGAAGGGTTGCAAGGGTGTTTCTTTTGGTAAGAGGCTGAAGTCTCATGCCAAGGTGGAGGATGTTAATCTGAAGAAGGTGGCCAAAAATATTCAACGGGAGAACTTGGGAACTTGTGGTTTCCCTACAGATGGAAAGGAGAATTTAGTGGTCAATTTGGATGTTTCGGCTGGGGATCCTATTTCTAAAGGGAAGGCTAAAGTGGTGTCTAAGGATGTGCCATTTGAGGAGCCCTCATTGGGGCCGCATCAGGGCAGGGGTGTTTTTTAGAGTGCTATGGACTTCTCTCAAGCGTTGGGCCTTTTCAAAGAAGGGGTTGATATCTCTTTCAATTTTCTTATGTGGCTGGTTCAAGAGATTCAAAATCTTCATAATAAGTATGAAACTATTGCTAGGTGCAATATTTCTACTCTTCATAGCCTTAAGGAGCAAGATTCTATTTTTGGGCTTTCCAAATCCCTAAATACCAATGTGGGTGGTCTGGTGGATGAGCTTGCTTTGCTAAAGAATGATCTGAACCTGAGAGTTGCAGTGTTGGAACATCAAAATAGGCAACTTAGAAGGGATGTGGACATCCTCATCAATATTAGCAAGAAGTTGGAAGCTTCTATGAAGGGTATGGTTTTCCTCAACCAAAAGGCTATGGAGTTGACTGGGAAGGGTTGTTTGGTGCTCAGTCTAATGTGTTGAAAGAGGAGGGTGTTGGTATGGAGATGAATTTGACTAGCTTGGAAACTGGCTCGAGTGTTCGCACTAGAAGCAAAAATAGGAAAGTTAAGAAGGATCATGTTCAGGATGTTGAAGATATCATGGACATGCATGAGAAGTTGGTAGCTAAGGATATGGCGGCTACTAAAATTCTCAAGGACTTACTGTAGTGGGCTTTCGGCCTTGTTGATTTTTTGTTTATGCTTTTTCCTCATTGTCTAATGGTGTGTTGATGGTGGTTTAATTAGCTGGTTGTTTTTTTCCTTTGTTGGGTGGGAAATATCATGGTTTTATCTTTACTAGCACTTTCTTTTTTGTTAAAGGGTTTCAGGCACCCTTCAAAACTTGTTTATCATTAATCAAAAACTTTCTTTTCAACATGGGACTCCAATGCTCCCTAATCACTCAAATTATTAATTAATCATTGTTTTGTGCTAGCATCAATCTCAATCAACTTAATTAGCTTATCAACCCAACTATACTAATCATTTCCATCAATTTTTTAGTTACACCTATCAAATGTGCATTTTCATCAAATGTACATCACTACTTAATCACTTGCACAATATCAATTATCAAATTTTCTCCTTGTGATCTATTGAGAGATTAATCTTATCACAGCTAGTTCCATCAATCTCTTGAGGGGGCATATCATATTTATCATCAACCTTACTAGGATATCCCTAGGGCATGTATTAGTTAATCAATCTTTTTTCTTTGAAACAACACAACAGACTGCATTGTCTCAAAGAGGGGATAAATGTAGACACTCAAAAAATTTCCTCACAATCATCCTATTTTTCATCTATTAATTAAATGGATATTATCTGTTTAATTGATTCATATAATAATTTCTTCTATTCATTCATTAAATCACTTAAATCATTAAATTATTATAAGCATTTATCCATCTACAGAATCAATCATTTTCCATTTCATATTACACCATTTGCACAATCATTAAACTATCCATGCATTCAATCCATTAAATCATTCATCTAAATTCACTTGAATCATTTAATCATTTAATCCACATCCATTTACATATTTCATTAAATCATTTGAATATATAAATCCATTTATTTACATCATTCATCTAAATTCACAAATGCACTTGATTCTAAATGCCTAAAGTTACATTATATCATAAATCCACCCATTTATCTCCCATTTCAATCAATTATATTTGATTAAAGAATATGGGATAATAATTCATTCCTCCACTTCACTCTTTTATCCCACATTTCTCCCATATCTTGAATCTAGCTCGTGAGGACATCTATAAAAAATCCTTCTCTTCTCACCAAAAGAATATACATTGAATTCTAATCATGCAATCCTCTCTTCCATTCATCAAAGCTTCTTGTTCAGTTTGTGCTTGTGAAAATCTGAGAGCATCAAATCCATAAATCAAGATCATGGTGAATAGGAGAGCAATGGAGTTGGTTTTCTTTTTAATGTATATGTTTGGTTTCAAATAGTTTAGTTTTATGCTTTTTGCATGTTCTTTCATTTAAGAAAGGCTTCATTGATGTTATGTTGGAAATCTTGATTTTGGATTTATAGTTTTAAATCAGCTTTTTTGTTTTCAGCATAAACAACTACCCATAAAATCCCTATAATTCTTTCCTTATCTTATGTGGTTCATAAAATTCTCTTAATTCTTGTTCTTTCCCTAAGTCTAGGTTTTAATATTCACTCAATTTCTTTTATGTTATAAACCTAGGCAGGTAGCCCCTTTAATTCATGTAATGACCACATATACTTATTTTTTAATCCTTTGTTATGCTTGGAGGGTCCTATTGACTACTTTATATTGGTCCCCCTCCATCCCATAGGATTAAAATAATTAAATGGAGTAGACGGGATAGCAAGTAGGTGACACTTGGCCACCCTTTTGGTAGGTCCTACCACTGCTAGAAGGTATTGATGGCTAAAAGTGATCTAATCAATGGTTATCATGGTTTCTAACAAAAAAATTTCAGCTATTCCCCGCTAGCCCATGAAGGACCCACCTTCAACTCCTGTATCTCAAAGGGGAAGCAGGGAGGTGCCATGTGGCACTATCGCCACTATCCGCTAGACTATTAAAGACATAGAAATATTTGGTGAAATATTTCTCAACAAGTATTGAAGAGTTAAACATCGTGCTACTAGAGGGGTTTGTAGGCACGTGCAAAATTGCTTGCCAAGATGTTATGATTGTGGCCTTCCATTAAGTCCAAAGGTTATTTACTCAGGAAGACAATGTAAAAGGTAAGAGGCTTGTAGATTGAAGGCTCCAAATTTAATTTGGACCATTCCCTGCCTCCCCACTATTGTAAGATGAACACACTTTAAATCCAAAGGGGAAGTAGGGAGGTTGACACGTAGACAGTTTTAGGGCTTGTGGAGATGGTGGAGCTTGCAGAATGACTTGGAGATGAATCCACATGCAATTTTTTAGTTGGTCAATGGCAACAACTATTTGTACTCTAATTTTCAAACTTATTTGACTAAATCTGGTTCGTCCATCGGGCCATCTCATTGCAAGATCAATGGTTGAGATTCAAATTTGAGATTAAGGGAAAATGAGCCGCTCTGTTTGTGTGGGCAAACAATAATAGCAAATACAACACCCAACTACTGAATTTATCTATTTTAAATTGATAAAAACTTATTTTAAAGCATAATTACAAACTATTAAAGCATTTTCTACATCTAAGAGTTCTCGCTGCAAATTTCAAGCTCGTGCAATGACCAAAATTAGGGTTTTCAAAGAAATTGTAAACCAATAAGTAAAATCACTATCCTGCTTCTCAATTATTTGAAAAATTGTTGAAATTTGTCGCTTTATCTTTTTGTTATTAAATTTTTCTATTTTTTTGCATTTCTTTTAAGGTTTGACATTCAATTTGAATGATTAGCCTATTTAGTCCTATTATTGCCTTGCATCAAACCCATACCCTAGTTTGCACAAACTCTATCACTATGGCACCCAAAGTCAAAGCATCTACATCAAAAGGCCAATCTTCTGAGTCAAAGCCTTCAGTGAGACCCCTGGTACAGGACTTAAGTGAACAATTGGTACCCTCAACCTCTAAGAAACCAAAGGTACAACTTATGTATCGTGGCATTGGAACTAAATTTGGTATCATCAATAGATATTTTACAATTAAAGATATTGCCCTACCATACTCTGGATGGAGTCTTTTCTAGGGATGATTTGGAAATAGGAATGTTGGTATCCCTTTTTTCAACCCATGGAGGTTGGAGATGGGTAAATTGGTTGTTCCTAACATGTTCATAGATGTTGATCTCCTCAAATAAATCGTTGCAAATTATGACCCTCTGGTTAGGGTTACATTAGAGCTCATGATGGATAGAATCTTGTATGGGTTATTTAAGAGGAATTTGTATATGTGTTCAAGTTGAAAACTTCATCTATTGACATGGTTAAGATTGATGAGTAGAAACTGAGGGAGGAATATTTGAAAGTAAAACACAATTTATGGGTATCAGTGTTGACAAATTTTCTAATATCAGTAGGGAAGGGAAAAAATAAAAGAAAGATTAATTTGAGACCCTCTAATTTTTAGCCCCTCCCTATTAAGTATTTCCAAACATATTTTTAGAAGACCTTTTATTTAATCTACCAAATTCTAGGGATTGATGTCAATGGCCTATACGTACATGGCTACAAGTATCCAAAACTTCAACATTAATGCCTTATATGATTTTTCCACCTATATAGCAAAGGCAATTCACAAACGATTGGTGGCCTTCAATAATGGGGAACCTAGTGTTAGGTTTTGGTGGTTTTCAATCTTCATGTATATGTTTATTTTCAAAGGTGTAGATTACTCTGGTTAGGAGGGTATGTGCAGGATCATGATGGGCCAAAAAGTGGCGATATGATGGGTATGTGTAGGGTATGTGGCTGATGACCTTTTTTTTACCCAAAATTGATGAAACAAAAGGGTTTTAAAGGAGATTCTCATCTTTCCACCAATATAAATTATGTTTTACTTTGAATTTAAGAAATAATTATTATTCATTTTCTATTTGAATTACAACTAAAGTCTTGATTGATAAGTTGATTCAAAAACATCTATAGCTTTAAACGGTATCACATTTTTTAATCCAAAACATGTGTCACATTCTATGCTTCACATACTATAGGATTAAAAAAGAAAAATCATGAAGTTTGACCAAGTTAAGGTGGTTAGACATAAATTTTTTTTTTTTAAGTTATAATAAAAAAAACATAGTTAATTATTTACTTGGAAAAAAATTACAAAAAAATATGCATCACATCAGAACATGAGTCCTCTACTTATATCTGAAATCTTATTAAAAAATATTATCGTTTTATTATGGTTAGGGTGGTCAGACAGACACCTACTTATTTTTTTCCCTGAAATTTAAGTACTATTACATTGAAATTTCAAATTTTCACCAAATAGATTTTTTTTTAAATAAACCTAGTAGTTTAGAAACTACATTCAATTTGCTACAGATTCTATTCTTACATATTTTTGAAATAATATAGATAACTTATTCAAATTTTTATGTCAAGTTCCTAACTCTGATTTTTCTGAATTTCTCACCACTTAAAGGCTTGTTTTTTCCATGATGATCCTACACATACCCAGGAGATGGAGCTTAAAAGGGTTGTGGATAGTATTGAAATGTCAATGTAGTCATGGAATCCTATATTGGATAGGAATGAACAAAAAACCAAATATATGACTGCTACAAACCTTTTTTCCACCAAGTTAAGAAAGGATTTAATGGTGGATGTACCTAGGATCCCCAAGGTGATACATGATTTTTTTAGGCTTGTTGAAAGAAGGCCTGACTTAAACATTGCGCACAATTGAGGGGATGTAATTCCCTATTAGGATTGTATAGTTCTAAGGGTATTTTTCACATAGTTGACACCCCACATACTCCCTAGGGAAGTTCCTTTGAGGATTGGGTTTTTGGAGGTGATGTGACAGCTAGGGAATGCGGATGACTTCTTCCTAGATGAGCAATGAAAGAGAAATTTCTTCCCTATATACACTATGTTTACATATTTTTTAATGATAACACATGGATGGAGGAACATTGTGGAACACTATCTCAAGCACTATAATATGAAGATTCAGGAATACACGACATATGATCCTGAGGGGTTTATAGTCTGATTGATGAGGAGAAATAGGGGAGATCGATATGTTCACACCCACACTATGCTTGAAGACCTCATTAGAAATATTTTGGACCTTGATGTCCAAGTTGATAGGATGATGAAATGGGGTGTATTTGTAAAGTTGGAGAGAGAAATTAAGGCTAAAGATATTTATTTTAAATATTTGTCTGATATTACTAACCCAATTTTTAAAATTTAAACTGTGATTCAAAATTTTGACAAAGTTGTGGCAAGATTGGTAGAGGTGAAGATAGTGCAAGTTAAGGGGAAGGCCCTTATACCAAAAGAAGAGATTGTTGTGTGACCTTCCAAGAAGATGCATATTTATTCGAGGAGAAATAGCACAATAAAAAGGAAGTAGACAATTGTAACTCCTACACAATCTGAGGAGTTAAAAATGCATTCACCATAGTAGCAATTTCCTCCATTGTCACCATAGTATTCTTCTACCCCTGAAATAATTGAATTGGATTCTCCAATTAGAGAATCATCTTCTCCAAGGGATCCATCAATAAAGAAACAAAAGGTTGAAGCTTTTGGTCTGGTTGACTATCCTGCAAAAGAGGAAGATGATGAAATTGCTATAACTAATGAGGAAATAATGCAAGGGATGCCATCCTATCAAGGGGAAATAATACAACAAACTTTGGGCCTTAGGTTGAGAAAATTTGACCTAAGTGGTATATATAACTCTGATGATATCAAATTCCAAGCCTATGAAAGCTTTATGGAAGATGACCAATTTTTCAAGACATAAGATTTCCAGGAGTATGTGTGGAGAGAAATGAAGGATGACTATGCCACACTAGTGCAAACAAGGAGAAGTGAAAGCCCTGAGAAGCCCCAAGAGGTTATTGAAGCTAAGTTTCAAGATGAAATGAGGGTAAAATATTTGAATATTTCTACAGATGAGGGTAGGGAAATGGTGAGGAAGAGTGGAGTGTTATTACTCCTAGAATGGGACCTGGCATTAGAAATTGTTTTTGACACTGTGAGAAGAGAGGATGCCCCCATTTTTAATAGTGAAGAAGAAGTTACATTGGATTTGCAAGGGTCATTTTTTAGTTAGTATTGGGATACTCTTGCTACTTGGGCTCTAGTCCCAACCACCAAAAGGCCTAAGGTTGAAGAACCTATCCCAGGTGTAAGAGGAGACTTAATTATAAAAAGAGTTTTAGATACATCTATCTTGGAGGTAGCAACCATGAGTGTTAATGTGCACAATTCACTAAGGCCACAGTTGTGTCACTAACAGTGGAAAGGGATAATTTTAGAACCAAATATAGTGAGATGGTTACTGAGTATAATTTGAGCCAGAAAAAGATGGCTCAAATGCAAACTCAAATGGCTCTATGGAAACACAAATTCCAAGCATTACAACCTAGTACCTCACATGCTGAAATTTTTCCTTCTCCTTCCCTAATTCTTTCACCTCCACAAACTCAAGAGGAGGCTACCCCTATTGAATTTGAAGATGTAGAAATGAAACAATCAACTCCTGAAACATAAGATGCCTATATATTTAAGGAATTTATTAAGGAGTTGATGGAAAAGCTCAAGACTTGTGAAGATAGGATGGATGATATTGTTCATTTGAATAATATGAAGAGTGTGACAACAGTGCTTGAGCACTTGAATAAGCGGGTAGAGAAAAGGTTAATTAGTATTCATGCCAATTATTATTTAATGTTTGATGCCATTTAAAACTTTGATAGAGATAAAGAGATTTCTATTCCTTTAATGGATAAGTGGATTCCAAGGGATCAAATACTAAGGGATATGGTTGTTGCATCCTCTCGTGATGTAGATAAGACTCTAGAGATACTTCCAACTCTAAGATTTGTAATGGAGATAACTGGTTATCAAGGGTTGATTGAACCCTTGGAGGTGAAGATTAAGGAATTGGTTAAGAAGTTTGATGATCAAAATTTTGGGTCTTCTTCCAAACATTCTGAATGAGAAGGGTGAAGTTAATTCCTTGTAGGAGTGGAAAGACCAAGTGGTTCAAGTGATAACTTCCTAGGCTAAAAAAAATTGTGATGAAATGGATTTAGATATGTTGAGGAATAGTATGGATAGGCTCATGCATATAGGGGCTTTCCTTGAAGATTTTGATAAGGAGGAAAATTAGGTAGTAGTCAGGTATAACCATACAGAACAAAGGGAGATGGTATTAAGGGGTTTGATTGGCCAACAAAGGACGAGTTTGCATTGTGGAAGTCCAATTATGTTGACATATTGGACATATAAATTGCTGCAAGTTGGAGTGAATGACAATAATTTTGGTTGGTGGTCTGCAACAATGAATTTCAACAAGAAGACTACAATAAATGGCCTTGAAATAGTACATATCAGGCCTTAGATATATCAATGTTCATATGTTGCACTTTTTTAGTTTTAAATATGGTGACAAGGACTGCAAAAGTGGAGTTACTTTGGTGTATTCTCTCTTTCACTTTATGCTTTTCTTTTGCAAGTTTGTAAAGCACATGGACTACAATGTTTTCTCATGGAAAAGATTATTTTGCACTGACTAAAGGAGTCTTTTGGAAGGCGGGGAAATCTTAATCAGCAAATGGAAAGGAATTTTGTCTTATATGTATTCCCCCTCTTGGAAATGCAAATATAACTACTCAGGAATGTTTTGAAATTAAAATTGAAATGTAAGTCAAATTTAAATGTGACTAAATGTTTAATTTTGGCTTGAAGCTTGTTGCTCCCTTGTTATTATAAAAGGGAATTCAAGGCCAATTGCACAGGTCTTTGGTTGAGAGATATTTTGCACTCATGTAATGTATTTTGAAATACAAGCACAAAGGAATAGGATTATTGTTGAGTCTTAGGTTGAATTTGAGTCTGTAATAAACATAATAGTCTTACAATAGTAATGGAATTTGAATGAGAAGTGAAAATTCTAAAGAAAATTCTCTCCTTTTGTATCTTCTCATAAGAATTATTAATAAAATGATCAAGGATCCTTTGATTAGTCTTCAATCGTTTTGGTTGAATGTATGATTTTGTTTCTTCTTTAATTCAAAGAATTAATTAAATTGCTTTGATGAAATTATAGATTCATATGACCAGGTAGAAGGATTTAATAATTTCATATTTTAATTGTGTTAAACATGTGCTCAGTGATTCATCACTCAAATAAATGCTTAATAACATATTAACAATAGTAGCATATACAATAATGAACATCAAAAATCATTTAATGTGTATCTAGTAGTTGAAACTAGACTTTTTCTTCAAATTATAAAATAAATAATATAGATAATTGAACATCAACACATTATTGAATTTGAGTTTTTTTATTGATTTTCACATGAAGGAATACATAGATGCATTGGAAATACAAAATCTTGCTCAAAAAAAACTATGCCCAGAGCTAAGTTGGAACTTGGAAACTCATATTATCAAATTAAATCATTGTGTGGTGGAATTTTCATTTGTTCTAACTGATGTTGTTTGACTTGAATATTTTTTAACAATTCATGATTGAAATTGGAACATGTCTTGATTTCCTTAGTCAAAATTACATTAAAGGTTATTAGTGGTTTGATGGAAGGGTATGTGCAGGATCATGATGGGCCAAAAAGTGGCAATGGGGAAAAAATTACATTTTTCATCAACCCAAAAACGCGAAAATGTCGAGTTGACTTTTTTGTGGCTTGGGTGTCAGTACACACCTCCAAAGCAATGCCCAAACCAAGATCTCCATATCGGATATCCAATTTGAGGCAAACATATATATACATAATTCGGGCCTATTAAAATCATTTCACATTCACAAATAGGTCGTTGGCGCATAGTGAGGAGGTTCTCCGCATATCAGATATTTGATTTATTTGATATCCGTTTTGAAAAGGTTAGATTTTAGATTTTTCTTTTCTTTGATCGAATTTTGAATTAGATTTGTATAATTTCAGTAAGTTTTTTTATGGATTTTTTTTCAAAATAGGGTTTTTAATTGAATTTTTATGAAAAAAATGAGTTTAGAATGGATTTTGATTAAAAATTAATGTTTTTTATCGATTTTCATTAAAAATGAATGTTTTTTAATAGATTTTGATTTAAAAATAGTGTTTTTTATGTATTTGTATTAAAAAATAGAGAATTTTATAGATTTTTGTTAAAAAGTAGGGTTTTTTTTGGTTTTTTTTTTAAACTAGGGCATTTTTTCAATATTTTCATTTATACTATCTAATTTCAATTAGATTAATTAGTTTTTAACTTTAATCAGGAATTATGGCTGTTGAGAATGAAAATGTACAAATTGCAAATGATCCACCAGCTGAGAATGAAAATGCACAAATGCCAAATGCTCCACCACCTCCACACCCATCAATTGAAGAATTAATTGGTGAAAAATTGCAGCAATTAAAGGGCATTTGTGAAGGTTATAAGAGAATCCCTTAATTATTTGAGATGTCAAACACATTGAAGAATATAATTAAAAATATAGAAACCCTCTCCACCCAACATAATGCCTTTCATTCATGGTGAGAAGACATGATGGAATATTATGCATGTGGATTGTCTTATGATGATGTGAAAGATCTTGGAATAACCAAAGCCCAAATAGCCTCTTTATTTGTTAACCCCTGCACTAGTTTACCAGTTAATGTTAATAAACCAAAACTTTCTATAAAATGGTGCTCGCATAGGTACATTGTAGATAACTTTTGGGATCGTTGGTGTATGGTTTTTGATAAACCACTGAACAACAATTGTGATATACCATTTTACTTTATTAAAAATTTATATGTTGAGTTTGTGTTAGGGAATCATGTCAATTACTTTGACATTAAACCCTTCCAAGGCGTTAGTGGAGGTATGCCACAAGATAGACCAGGGGTAGTTAGAGTAGTCTCGTGCCCATATGTTCCCCCTCCTCCCCTTTCTTTGCTACATCTAGTATATCATCCAGATATTATGCAAGATGCGGCCACACAAAATATCTAGGCTATTCACTCTTTGAGTGGTCTTTTGGTTTTGCATGCTTCTACATTATCTCAGCCACATTCTAGTGAAGTTGGAGATGGGTCGAGTGCTGCTACATCATCCTCGTTAGGTCCACATATTTGTGTGCCACATACTTGCTCCATGTGCCACCAGATATGCTTGGGTCCTCTTGTACAACCCACCGAGCATCCCTTGGACACTTCTAATTATGACCTCCATAATATGGACATTATAGATCAGACTCAGGGGAGTGGAGCGCACCCTACAGAGTCCTCTCCTGCTAGAGAGGGGGACATTGGAATAGTGACACAGGTAAGATTTAAGTTGTAAATTTATAACTTGCATTTGTTTTTAAATGAATATTAATAAGAGATAGGATAATGTTCTAATATTTATTTACATGGTCTATTTAACAATTGATGTCTAAGGAGGAGCTCGTACAGGTGACTGATAGCACCCTTAGGGCCATTTCATTTGGCCTCAACATGCACACAGTATATATTTTTGTACTCACTCGTTTACATTTTTTTATAATATACCTTTTTTTCATTTTAATTGTCATAAATGAAATTATATAATAACTTATATGTTTATCTTATTTTCCTCTTGTAGGAAATACCTAGTGCAAGTGAGGCGCATCCTTGTTCAGATTATGGAAGTGCAATGTTAGATAAGGGGAAGGTAATTGAACTCAAATTCAATTGAATTAAGAATTTTAAGATCTTATATTGATTATACATACATCGACATAGATTGGTAGTTTCATATGTACTTGTCATTTTTATGTACAGGCAGTTATGATCTCTATACGTCGTTGTTGACAAGTGCGAGCAAGGTGCAACCTTGTCCAAATTATGGAAGTGAAATGTTAGATAAGGGGGAGGTAATTGAACTCAAATTCAATTGAATTAAGATTTTTAAGATCTTATATTGATTATACATACATCAATATAGATTGGTAGTTTCATATGTACTTTTCATTTTTATGTACAAGCAGTTATGAGCTATACATCATTGTTGACAAGTGCCATAGCGCCTAAAGGAGTACGTATTGGAACACTTGAAGGAGTAGGTGTTGAAACACCTCAAAGAGGAGGTGTCGAAACACCTTAAGGGGATACAGAAAAAGATCAACCTAAAGAGGTATGTGTTTATTTTATTTTTTGTTTGGTATTTATATGTTCCTATTACCGACAATTGTATGCTAACTTGGATCAATTTTATGTTTTTTTTCACATATATAGATTGACATTACAAAAGTTGTTTTGGTCAATTCTTTGATAGGGGCATATTCTAGGACTCCTAACCCTTTGAAGAGATGGATATTTTAGGTAATCAAGATTACAATTTTAGAGTTCAATTATAATTCAATGTATATTGATTTTGATATTAATTATTTGATTTTAAATCATATAGTATAACTAATCTCAATTGTGGTTTCAATTTTTCTTGTGCAGCTACCTTCAGAGCCAACGAGTTCTGTAAAGAGGCTCCATTTTGATGATCCATAGTACTTTAGGATGAGATAGACATCGAGATGGCATATGCCATATTTTGTAAAACTTTGTTTGAGTTGGCTTTGATGCCATTTTTGTATATGGAGATACACTCAAGATTATTGGATAATTTGATATATAGAAGTTTACAATTGAAATTTAATTTCTTCCTCATGTGCATGATTAAACTCTTTGAAAATTTAATCAAGTGAGCAATGGTTAAATATCAATGTACAAGAGCATAAAAATGAATGGTTGTATTATGTAGTTTATATTCATATCGCTGATTACATTCAATTACACATCTTTCAAACTCAAAGCATTATTTCACATTGCATAACTAACAATTAGATGCTGATAGATGAAAAAAATTCAATTATAATATAGTTTTTACAAAGTAAACCTAAGCAGTTATAAAATTACTTCACATTACTAATAACAAGGAGCAACTATCAATTGCATTTGCTTGTCATGGAATTTTATGAGACCACATTTCTTTGAGGCATTTTTTAAAACAATTCACTGGGCCTTGTCTATGCCACCACATTTTTCATACATGTGTACCAAAGCTTTTTATCAAACAGTTCATTAGCTTGTAGTTATGGCTAAAAGCCTAAAACAAGTGCTTTGAAACAAGCTATGGATTGATGCAGAGTGGGGGTGAAAACATATGTGAAAACTACCCTTGACTCCTTTGGACCAAATTTAAGAACCAATAACATACCCTTGTCCTAAACTAGTGAATTAGCCCTCTTTCACAAACTGAGTCCCCTTTGAAACACTTTATCTTTACAAGAACACCCCAAACAATCTTGAGTTGTGTCATAAAACAACACATTCTACGATTATTCTACACCTATAGGTCCTTTAGCAGGATGTCCCATGAAACTGTCTGTTTACCATGCAAATGCATAGGTTTTATTGAAAGTCCCACTTGCACAACTCCCCTGACCATGCCACCATCTCAGACACCTCTATTATGACCCCAATATGCTTAAACATTAAAGATATTCCCCCACTCTCATTGATTTTAACAAACCCTAGGCTAAAAGCTTTATTTTCATGTAATTTAAGCAATGATTTGCTTAGGACAGCAACTCCAAGACTCACAAATCATTTCCCCTTTCTTAAATGGACCTGCAAACATTCAAATCACATTGTACACATCCTCTCCACCAAGCCACATGAAAGGTACAATAGGTGGAGGGTTTCAATAATTCATAATTTACTCAAAAAATGCAAAATCTAGGTTCACTACTCACCTTGAGAAAACTTGGCACAAAACTCACATAAATGAAAAGAAAGCACTCAAACCAACTTTAAAGGGGTCTCAGGCTTGCTACCCCCAAAATGATCTTATTGATTCTGCACAAAATTACATTCATCAATCCCCAAAATGACTTCTTCAACCATTTTTAAGACTCTCCCCCACATAAAACAACTAACCAACTCCCAATAACTGACTTACAAACTAAGTTACATGTTTGGGTTCCGGGGTTTGGTTCACTAGTTCATCTAAAATATTTTTAGGGGTGGTTCAGTTTGTTTTGGGTTCGTGAGTGAAAAAAACATGTAAAAATAAAAAATATATATATGTAGCATAAAAGCATGAAATATGATTAGAATATCACATAACATCATATAAACAACAAAACCACCATAAACTTGAATGTCATTTAAAACATGAATGATAAATATTCATCGTTGAAACTTGAATTGTGGTAGCTTGATATACAGAGTCTATTGATCCCAAGGTTCAATTTGTATGATTTTGAAAAAAGAAGCCAATTGAGTAGAGTTATCAACATTCTTTAGAAATCATAAGAATTTATTTAGTAAACTAGCCATTTTGATGTTTTCTTGCAATCTCAAACACTAAATCTATGAAGGTAACTCTACTTCCCACTATTTTCTATTAAAAAGAAAGCAACAAGCTATGGTCTCATGGCTTTTTTTAACACGAAAATCAGCATCGGAGTTTAGTTGGAGGCTGAAAAACTACTTGTAACTACATAAATAAATCTTGTTCTACAACTCGTATGACCTAAACGACTATTCCATCGCGTTTGGATGGTTATGTTTAGGTTAGGTATGGTCCCCTTTCGCACCCAAATCAGCCAAAGCCATTCGAGCTACATTCAATCAGTGAAATCCCTTAAGAGTCCAAAGTGCAAAAGGGCAGCAATATTTGATGGACTATTTCTCGAAAACTATGATTCCTACAAAAATTTTGTTTGAGGCTATGGGATCATGTTGGGCCCCTATACAATAACCTCTCTTGGTTTTTGCTATCTCAGAGGCATTTTCCTGTGGTGGAAAGTTTTCAGTTGAGGGAAAAGTTGTTAGATGCAAGCAGTGTAAAGTTTCAAATTGGTGCAACTTTCATTCAGTAACTCGTACGACCAAACGAATTATTCCAACATGTCTAAATTGGTACGTTTACACTAGGTATGGTCCTCTTTTGCACCCAAATATGTTGAATCACTCTGAACTACATTGGATCGATGATTTCCCTTAAGAGTCCAAAGTGCTAAAAGTTAGAAATCTTTGAAGGGATATTTCTCAAAAATCGTGACATTTACAGACTCTTCATTTGAGGCTATGGGATCGTGTTTGGCCCATCTACAATAACCTCTCTCATTTTTTGCTATCTCAGAGGCGTTTTCCCGTGGTGCCAAGTTTTTACCTGAGGGAAAAGTTGTCATATGCAAGCAGTGTAAAGTTGCAAAGTGGTGCAACTTTCATTCAGCAACTCGTATGACCAAACAGACTGTTCTAACATGTCTGAATGGGTACGTTTACACTAGGGATGGTCCTATTTTGCAACCAAATATGTTGAATCACTCTGAGCTACATTGGATCGACGATTTCCCTTAAGAGTCCAAAGTGTCAAAAGGCAGCAATCTTTGAAGGGCTATTTCTCATAAATCATGATGTTTGCAAACTCTCTATTTCAAGCTATTGGATCATGTTTGGCCCATCTACAATAACCTCTCTCGATTTTAGCTATCTCGGAGGCATTTTTTCGTGGTGGCAAGTTTTCAGTTGAGGGAAAAGTTGTCAGATGCAAGCAGTGTAAAGTTGCAAAGTGGTGCAACTTTCATTCAATAACTCGTAAGACCAAATGAACTATTCCAACACATCCAGATGGGTACGTTTAGGCTAGGGATGGTCCTCTTTTGCAACCTAATATGTTGAATCACTCTGAGCTACATTGGACCGACGATTTCCCTTAAGAGCCCAAAGTGCTAAAAGGCAGCAATCTTTGAAGGGTTGTTTCTATAAAACCATGATATTTATAAACTCTCCATTTCAAGCTATGGGATCATGTTTGCCCCATCTACAATAACCTCTCTTAGTTTTTTCTATCTCGGAGGCATTTTCCCATGGTGACAAGTTTTCAGTTGAGGGAAAAGTTGTCAGATGCAAGTAGTGTAAAGTTGCAAAGTGGTGCAACTTTCATTCAGCAACTTGTACGACCAAACAAACTGTTCCAACATGTCTGGATGGGTACGTTTACACTAGGGATGGCCCTCTTTTGCAACCAAATATACTGAATCACTCCAAGCTACATTGGACCAACGATTTCCCTTAAGAGTCCAAAGTGCTAAAAGGCAACAATCTTTGAAGGGCTATTTCTCAGAAATCGTGATATTTACAGACTCTCTTTTTTAGGCTATGGGATTGTGTTTGGCCCATCTACAATAATATCTCTCAATTTTTTCTATCTTGGAGGCATTTTCCCGTGGTGGCAAGTTTTTAGCTGAGGGAAAAGTTGTCGGATGCAAGCAATGTAAAGTTACAAAGTGGTGCAACTTTCATTTAGCAACTCATATGACCAAATGGATTATTCCAACACATCTGGAGGGGTAGGTTTATGCTGGGGATGGTCCTCTTTTGCACCCAAATACGCTGAATCACTCTGAGCTACATTGGACCGATGATTTCCCTTAAGAGTCCAAAGTGCTAAAGTGCCAAACCATCTATTGTACGATCTATAGCTGGATGGTATGGCCATGGTAGATTTTATTATGAATGTATAAGGTGACTATGTGAGTTTAGAGAGCTAGAAACGTCTATACTTGAGTTGGTGAGTTGCCATGCGAGACAAAACTAAGTGAAATTAGGTGAAAATTTGATGCAGACACAAGGGCACAATCACAAACTCTTTGTAACCTACCTATTTGAGGCATCTAAGAAGATTATTCTGACCTCTTTAGATAGTTCAAAACTCCCTTAAAACTTGACAAGCAACTAAATACACATTTCCCTCTTTAACCCCTTAAACTTCTATTAAGAAATCAGAATAAAGTCAAGACATGTAATAACGTTTCTACATAAATTTTTGATACAAAAATGCTTGAATGGCCTATGCATAGGCAGAAAACACAAGAAAAATAGTAAAATCTGAATTGAGCAATTGAAACTTTATTGACTCAAAGAAAAAAACTCCTTCAACCAAACTTGTCTCAAGCCCTTGAAGGCCTTAAGTACATTGCTATGCCTTGGAATCCAACTCCCAATTCCTTTAACCACCAATTTTAATTGAATTTTGAAACCTTAATGACCATTGAAGGCCAAAATACAAACATTTTTCACATTAATATGACTCATAATGAAATGTTACACTTTTCCACTTCTAACTTTACTAAGACCTCACTTAATGGCTTGAAATAGAATCATTAGATGTTCAAAACACTATTCTTGCTTATCCCTAAACAAATTTACTAATTTTTCCTTCAAAGGCTACAAAGCAACAACTAGGACAAGTTGGGATCTCCATGTTTTTTTGACCCTAAAACCTAAAAACTCCTCCTGATACATGACCATTGATCCTATTAGATCTCATTAAAGACAAAAACTAAAAATATTAACACTTTACTCATTGAAATGATCCACAATGATATTGTGGTGTAGGTTCTCCTGTACCAAAAATGGTGGTTACAACTTGCTAATGTCAATGAAACGTGGGGGCATCAAGATTTAAGGTTGGATCAAGCTTGTGCGAGTCTTAATAGACTTATTTGATGAATTTATAAGGTGTGGCAAGGTTGGAAACATTGATTTCCTTAAAAACCTCATGAAAGTAGCTAAAAATGAAGTTGCACCCAAGTTGGATTTGAGGAACAAAAGTGGCAAGCCACTATAATTTATTATATATAAATAGGAGATATTACAAAACCTGGTTCAAACGAGCATACCGACAAAAAAGAACCAAGAAGAAAACCTTTGGTTGTAGCTCAATTAAGTACAAAAAGTTATTACAGAATTGTACTAATAACAATAACAAAGCATACACTTGTATGACTAATTCAACCTATGAGTTTCCAAAATACAGACCCCTTTACATTTTAAGCATACCCTTTATACAATGCCAGAAATTTGACCCATATTTCAAAAAACATCACTGAATATAGATTATGCCCATACACAATTATGACCTTTTTACATTGTTTCCAATTTGAGAATTCAAATTTTAAAAAAAATTCCTATTGGAGGCATTCAGGGCATAGTCTTCCACAATAGTAGTATGTTCATGTTCTAGACTAACAAGCACCTATACAAACCATCAAGGTAGCTTAGAATAACCAATCTATATTATTCTAAATGACACAAAATATGATGAGATGGTAATGCAAACTATAAAAGACGCTTAGAATAACCAATCTATATTGTTTTAATATGTTGCATACCTCTTCAAAAGGATCAGAGCTGGCTATTTTTGCAGCAGGTCCATGATCAATCGTGCCAAGAATATCGCGAAAGTGGGAAAATGAGAAATCTATATTGTCACAATAGAAA
>VDFB02281492.1:878003908-878096554 GCA_007258455.2 Sequoia sempervirens | reverse complement strand
CAATTTTTCACCAAATAGATTTTTTTTTAGAGAAATAAACCTAGTAGTTTAGAAACTAAATTCAATTTTCCATAGATTCTACTCTTACATATTTTTGAAATAATATAGATAACTTATTCAAATTTTTACGTCAAGTTGCCTAACTCTAATTTTTCTGAATTTTCATTGCCACTTAAGGGCCTATTTTTTCCATGATGATCCTGCACATACCCGAAATCCAAATAGTTTGCCACATCTGGGTTCTAAGGAAACTATTCCAAATCAATCTTCCTTGCACCCTCCATCTTCTTTCTAAAATCATCCTTTCTAATGAATTGCTCATTTGTATCAAAAGCCTCTGGTAAACCAAGATCTATGAAGTTCCTTACCTTTTCATCTAGCTTCTTCATCTTGTTTGCAGCCAAAAGCACAAATTCATTTGTTTCACACATTCTCAAACACTTTTGAATGATAGATGACAACATCATTGAGGAAGCAAGCCGATTATTAATCCCTTTTAATTTCAAATCATTATCATTGGCTTTGCAGATTGTTTGTTGAACTTGATTTGTACATTTCTCTAATGCCAACACATTTTTGTTGTCCACTAAATATTTGTTGAGCTTCTTAAAATGTGGTTTGATAGCATCAATCAATTGAAACAATGCACACAAATGATCAATCCTCTACATTATTTCATCCCAAATCTTTTGTTTCATATGCCTCATTGTTTTTTATTAATGATAAACAAGTTTTGAAGGGCCCTTGAAACCTTGTACAAAAAGAACAGTGGCAACAAAGATAGAGCAATAGGCTAGCCACCCAAAAAAACCAAAAACAAGCCTCATTTTTTCTCCACAAAATGCAATTAACTTATTTTGACAAGAGTTAATTTCATTTTTTCCTTCCATCAACTCTGCAACCAATCTTTCACTTATTTCTCTCTTTTTTCAATTTTTGTTCCCATTGTTCATTTCATTTCCCAATGCTTTTTCTTAATTTTTATGAAGTGGATTTTTCCTCATCATATTTCTTTTTTCTCTTATCTAACCTTTGCTTCAATTCATTCACTTTTCTCTCATTTTGTTTATCCTCTTTGCTTATTGATGTAGAGGTAGATTTTTTTTATTCTTTTTTCTAATTCATTTCTCTTGTTATTTGTTGCTTTCCTCTTTGCTTTCTCATTTGCTAGGTCTTCCTATAAATTTCCTATTTGAGTCTGCAACCTTTTTTTCTCTCTTGATTTAGCAATTATGTGTACACCAATTCATTATTCTTCTTTGATGCATTAATTTTATCAGTATTTTTTAGTCCAAAAAATTCCATTTGTAAACTACTCACCTAAAATTTAGATCGATTCATGTAATTTTCTTATTTATTTTGAACTATGGAAACAAAAATTGTGTACTCCTTGATTTATTTATTTTTGTCAAATGTGAGTAATACCATGGTTTTTTGAGGCTCCGAAGTTACAAAAAAGGCACTCTCCATTAGTTGCTTCTTTTCTTTTGTATACAATTTTGATTTCATTTTAAACTCTTCAATGTAATCAAAACCTGGGGACGCAAGAACAATGGAATGCTTGAATGGTGAAGGAATAGGAGTACTTGCAGTTGCTAATGTTGTTGTAGCCACACTAATTATAGGATTGGGAGTGCCTGAAAATAACTCCTTTGTGGTGGAAATGGTAGTGTTTGTTGGACTTGAACCTATCAAAATCCTTGACCTCTTTTGTGTGTCTTGATCACTTGGTGTTTGTGATGGTATCTTGTATTGTTGTCCTTTTGTGTGTAATTTGTTATTGTAGCACATGTTGACCACTACTAGTAATACTACCCATACCATCGCCACTAGTGGCAATGGCAGTTGCACTAAGTTCTCCACCATGGGAATTTCTTTAAGTTGTGATTGTATCTAACCTTTAGGATTAAGATTTGAATCCCTAAGGGCTGATGCAAGAAGTTGGGTACACAAAAAGCTCAAAAAGTGGAAGTGTTTTGTATGTTTTTCAGAATTTGTCTCACTTGGATTGAAAATTTGAGGCACTTACATAATGAATCTTAAAAAAAATCAGTAATATAAAATTTAGCATTTTGAATCTAGTTTCCAAATATGTAAATTATTCAAATACCCATATTATAGAAATTAAATTTTGATAGGGATCTATAAAAAACACTTTTTAAAAGTCATTTTTTTACCATACCAAACACATGTATGGAAACCACTTTTTGACCCAAATAAAAGTATTTTGCTAATTCCTTTTGGGCAAAGAGAGCTAACAACATGAATATTAATGTGGATTTTTCTTTGTAATTTTTTGTTGAAGATATTTTTTATTGAATTTTTATTGGCCTTAATTGTTATTTTTAAAAATCAACATGTACTGACAACATAATTGGACCTAAACTAAACATTTTTTGAATCTTTTTTTTTTCATTGTGAAGAGAATTATTTGATGTTTGATACCATATAGTTTTTTCACAAGAAACTTAACCAAAAAAAAGTTATTAAAAAACAAAAAAAGTCTGATATTTCAAGTTTAAGGACTAGTTTGCTTAGAAATTAATTAAAAAATAAAAAACATTATTCAATCTTAATAAAAAAATATATATTTAGAAATTAGACACCGTTTTCTCTAATTGCCAAAGTTGAACATTCTTCTTCAATTTGTCTTATTTTTTTAGTTGCAGATCAAAGGCTAAGGCTCGGATTTCCAAATCTTTTCTAAGACTAAAACTAAGCCTACATGTGGGTTGGGAATTCAATTTTTAAATAATGCATACATGTTACTAAAATGTGTACATGTTTTATAACGTATACGTGTTATCTATTTACCCGTTGGATAAAGGTAACATGTATGTGTTATATAACATGTATGCGTTCCTAAAAGAGAATGCATATGTATTTCATAATGCGTATGCATTTTTTATATAGCCATTTTTTCCTAATTTAGAAAATACTGATAAAACACATTTTTTTTGCAACAATCCTTTTTTGCAGTACGATTCGAAAGTGCCATTTTTTGTGTTTTTTATTGTAAATTTGTCTTGTGTAGGGCATATTCTATTCAAATTGTTGGAAGAGACAAAGTGAAAATTGGATTTTCTAAAGTGGAATCAAGTACAAGAGCATTTTATAAGAATATTTAGAAAAAGAGAATTTTTGGATGTATTCATGATGTTTTTTGTACTTCAAAGTTTAAAGAAAAAAGGATCTTCATACTACATAGTTTTATTTGAATATTTGAAGGAGATAACAATTTGAAAATAGGTTACTTGAATCATTTTTTTGGTCATTAAAGAGGGTTTGGTAACCATGGGTGATAAGCAAAGACAAAGAAAAAAATGTAGAAAGTTAATGACACCTGAAGAAATTCAAGCAAATAGAGATATGGAGGCAAAAAGACAAAGGGATAGAAGAGAAAGGATTCGTCAAATGAAAAAATTTCAAGCATCTAGTTCCAAGAATGTTGAAGAGGGAGCCATGAATGATGAAATGAATGTAGATGATGCAAATGTGGAGATGGTAAATATAGAAAAAAATGCAATTATGGAGACAAACCAAACTATGCCTTCAACTTCAACTTTGAATGATATGGAAATAGTACCTATGCAAAAAACTTTGGGTATGTCTTCAAATCCACCTCCCAATGATATGGAGAATGCACCTATTCATACAATCTATCCAGGTATGTGTTCAAACCCAAGTTTTGATAATATTTTTATTGCTTGTTTAGATGAAGTTGGATACACCATTGATGATATCAATAATTTTAGGGTTGAAACAATGCAAAAACAAAAAAATGATGAAATTATATCTTATGAGAATGTAAATGAGAATGAAATCCCTTTTACATTTGAAAATGAAAATGAAACCCCTTGTGTGAATGAAAATGAAACCCCTTGTATGGATGAACTTGAAAAAAAAAAAATTACAATTGAAAGAGATGTGCTAGATAAACTTCGTGGTAAACTTTCTTGGAGACAAATTAGAACTTATGGAAATAGAATATATAAAATGTTTTTTATAGAAATAAATTAGGATTCCAATGTCAACTCATGGTGTAATTGATGATAATGTAAAAAATGAGAATAGTCATGAAAAAATTAGGTGTTTTTGTAAAACCAAAAAAGAAAGATGATTCAGTAGAACAAGTCATATCTAGTGTTTCTAATGCTAATGATTTTATAGGTAAGAAAAGTTGATTGAAAGATAAGAATGTGGTTCGCTGTGTAGCACCCCTCCATTTTGGTTCTTTTGATTGGATAGTGTTTTCTTTGTTATGCTTTGTTCTGCTATTACTTTGACTATGGTACTTGGTTCTATTTGATCGGAAACTGTTAAGCAATGCGAATGTTATATTTTGATGTGATGGTATTTTACTCTGATGTTATCATTATGGCATGCTTTGAATTAGCATAGCAGATATTTAATTAATGATGCTTTATACTTTTCATTATATTATTGATGTTAGACTCGTTAGTTAGAAAGTTTGTATTGGTGAAGGGGACGGGATTGTATCACTCGCTTGTGAGCGCCCTACGATTCTAAGATTTCCTCTTCACGGTGTGTTTTATTAAATCATGTATGTGCATGTTCGATATACTCTTTGTTCGCAGGTTGACACATACAGGACATCGACTCCACCTGATTTCCATGGTTTGAGCGTGTCCATTGGCCAACATAATCGATAGGGAGATAGTAGCTAGGTTTTTCGTGCCAAGTCATCACCTTGGTCATAGTGTGTCGTTAGGTTGTAGTCGGGTTTAGTTGTTTTAATGTTGTCCATTTCACCTTGATTTTTATTTAATTTCAAATTATAAAGGTAAATAAATGGCTTATGTAGTTAAATTGATGATTAAATATATCTGGTTGTAATGTTAGAAATGTTATTTATTTTATTAATTAATTTAATTTAATTAATCAAATAATGTAATCTTGGATTAGACTTATTTTATTGATTAATTAAATTAACTATAAGGAATTGAATTAAGTTATCCATCTTGGAATTAAAAGTGTTAGATTCTTTTTGAAAAGAAAAAGAAAAAAATTAAAGTTTTAAATTCTTTTGTGAAAAGAAATTTTTAAATGTATGAAATTCTTTTGGAAATAACTTTTGGTTTTAAATTTTTTAGAAAAAAAAAATATCTCAAAAAATGCAATAACTATGGTGGATGGGATATTTTAGAGAAGTTGACTAAATTTGGAGAAAAACTTAGGAGAGCCATTCCATTTTGGATTTTGGGGGATTTTGAATTTCAATTTTGGAGAAAGAAAAATTGTTGTAAAAAGAAAGAGAAAGAGGGTATTGTTCTTGTGGGATTCAATCTTGGATTTGCAAGGGGAGGCTTGGAAGGAGATCTGGAATCTTGATTTGACAAGAAGCTCAACATCAAATTGTTTCTTCAAACTTCAGATCACAGGTTCTTTTCTGTTTAATTGTTTTGAATTTTTTGGATTTTCAATTGAAAACTTGTTTTTAAACAAATTTGAAACCCTTTGTTGAGATCATGAAAGAAAAAAAAAAGAAAACAAAGAAATATTTAAACAATAGAAAATTGAAAGTTGCACAAAAGAAATTTTCATTTCAAATTTGAAATTAAAAAATTGTGCTAGAAATTCTTCTGCCACATAGTTCTATTTGTAGAAATTTTTTGTCCATATTTACTGTAATTTGAGAAAAAAATTATATACATAATATATATATATATATATTCTATGAATATATATATACATATATTTTATGTATATATATATTGTATGCATGTGCCACAGAAGTAATTTCTGTAGAAATTTTTATTTAAAAACTTTCTGCCTTCTGGGAAATTCGTCAGGAAAAAAAAATAGGGGAATTCATTTTTTGTTTAGTTTTTTATTTTATTTTATTGAATATATATATATGAAAGGGGAGGGGGGGTTCTACCCCCACAGTTGCCTCCAGCAATGGGAGGCGTTGCCTCCATAGGCAGCAACCCCCATTACTGGGGATGCTTGTGTAGTAGCCAGCAGGGGAGCCCTGCGTTTGTTTTGGTTTCAAAAAAAAATTGTTCTTTTTTTATTATTATTTTATATATTATATATTTTATATATAATATATTTATTATATATGATATTTAATTATTATATATCTAATATATATATATTTTAATTTGTGTGTGTTAATATTATATATAAATATTATATAATATATATATATATATATATATATATATATATATATATATATATATATATATATATATATATATATATATATATATATATATATATATATATATATATATATTATATAATATAATATTTATGTATATATATATAATATGTATATATTATCTATATATATATAATATTATAATTTAAATAAATATGTTATTTTATTATTTAAATATATATATATATGTATATATTATATATATGTTAAATAATACGGAATTACTTTTTAATTAGTTGGAATATAAAATGATTTTTTTTTTAGGCATATATTTAAATGGTATTTAGTTATTTAAATATATGGATTTTAAAATGATTATTCTTTTATCATAGATTGAAATTAAATGAACTTTAAATGACAGTATATTTGAAAACTTGATTTTGATTATTATGGGTAATTGGAGAAATAGGGAGATAAATTATTAATTTAAATTCCTCAATATTGCAATTGTAATTTTAATTACTTTTGAGTAGTTGTAAACAATTTTAATTATTTATATTTGATTACATGCAATATGTTTTCGCCTTGCTTGGATTTAGGAAATCCTAAAGTAGGTGATTAAATTGTCAAATTTCCCTTTCGTTATGTAATCTCCCTCTTTTGTGATGTTGGGCAAATAGAGTTAAATGTTATGTAAGTCTTCCAGATTGGGTTTCCTTTGAGTTTGGGGGTTCTCGTAATCTATTAGTCAACCTTTGTTTTGCCTTGGGTAGTGCATCTTGTTGGATCCAGTTATTTACCCGGTTATCATGAATGAGGTGTGTGGACTTTATGTCATGGATAGGGAGTCATTCTTCTCAGGTCGCATTTGTGTGCCCTTGGGTTGTGGAGCTATTCCATGTGTTGTCTTAGAGAAGTGGCTTGCAATGAGGGCCGACACACAAAGTGGTGTCAAGGTAACTCTTTGTAAGTTAGTTAATTTAGTGATAACGTAAATAAACTTATTAGGGGTTTAGGTTGTATCAAACACTTAACAAGATTAATTTTGCCTCGCTCATGGATGCAAGGGCTTGTATAGACTTGGGATGAGATGAAAATGCTTGGAATGGCAAGATCGTTATCTCGTCTTTACGAGAGATAACTAATTCTGCATTGGTTTGCATGAAGGGCCGGGAGTCGTTAGAGGTTTCCAGGATATCCCGAGATGGGGGTCGGGACCTAGGAAGACTTACCAGGATATCCCATGTGACATTGTGATGGCACTTCTCTTAAGTCAGCAGTATGTATGTAACAGTGATGCAATTGATTAATTAACTGTAGAAGAATTGTAACCATTATGTTAAGTGATGTTTTACTTGTATTTAATTCAGTTCAGTTATGTGTAGCTTGTGTCTAGAGGTAGATGGTCTTGTGTAGGAATCCTTGTTACTATCTCCTAGCACGGGGGGTGAGCCTTTGGGTATCACATGGTTGGGTGGAACGTGCACCTTAATCTGTTGGGTCATCTTCTTGTTCGTGTGGATGAGATTTTTAGTTGGAGAGCTCATGGAATCTAGTTTCTTTTCATGCTTTATTCTTTTAAGTTATTATTGTAATTTTATTACCCCTCATTTGTATCGAGGTGGAAGATGTAATTTGTATTCATGTTTATTGGATTTACCTCATTCAGGGAATGAGAGTTGTAATCATATTGTACATTATTGTTATTGGAAACATATGGTATCTATTATGCCTTTGATGTAATTTTATCATGTATGGAATGTATGTGTTTTTAATATGTAAAGCAATTAAATGTTATGGTTTCTATTTATGTTTCTTGTTTGGGTTTAAGTAAACTCAGTCTTGTAACCTTAGGGGTTGTTGGCAATGGGTAGTGAACTTCCATGTTAATTTTTCTTAAATAAAAAATAATTAGTTTGTTTGTGTAGTTAATTGCAACTTCCCCTATGGTTGCGTGGTGGGGCGTTACACATGGTATCAGAGCCCGAGTTTAAACACTAGGTACTCTGGGATTATGATGAACCCATTGTACTCTTTTAGTTGTGTAGGTTTTAAGTTGTGTTCCTTGCCTAATACCTTGATGTGTTTGTACAAGAATTATGCCTCTCAGATGCAGAAGAGGTAGAGGGCATGGACGTGGCCGTGTAGGCGGTCCCGATGAGAGTCAGCATGACTCTCCTCCTAATGTTCCTATTATACCAGATCAGGAAGAACACCAAGCATCTCAAAATGTTTTAGGGGGGTATAGATCAACAACAGAATCCGCTAGGGATTGAGGTTGCACGTAGAGCTCTTGAGGAGGCATTAGCACTCCTTGGTCAGAGGCAGGTCGTGGTTCAGGGTAACCCTACTAAGAGGGAAGTTCCACCTCAGCCAGAGATGCACATGAGAGATTTTCTGAGGGCACATCCACCATTATATGATGGAGTTGACACTGGGTTAGAGGCTGAGACATGGCTCATAGACCTGGATAGGTATTTTGTGATGCATCCGTACGGTAGCAATACCAAAGCACGATGCGCTATCATGCATCTGTAGGGATTTGCATCCACATGGTGGAGGTTGGAGGAGCAGAAGCTCCACATAGACATCAACTTTGTATCTTGGGAGATCTTCTTAGAGCGGTTCAAAGCTCATTTCCTATCTGAGCACTAGCATCAGCGTCGAGGCGATGAATTTCATGCCTTGCATCAGTTGGCCCTATCAGCTGAGCAGTATGAGTGACACTTTTACGAGCTCAAACAGTATGCAGGGGTAGGAGATGATGAGGGTATGTTGGTCCACCATTTTTTTAGGGGCTTAAATGCCCGTCTTAGCGGAGGTGTGATGGTTTTCGAACCCAATACCATGGAGGTAGTGGTGGAGAAGGCACACCTGGTAGAGGAGAATCTGGCTTTGGCTCTGGGAGGCCATATGGGTATTCAGATAGGCAGTAGTTCGGCAGCGTGGTCTAGTGCTAGAGGAGGTCAGTCTCAGGAAGGTGCACCTTCCAGAGCTCAGCAGGGACCGTCGCAGAGTGGGCAGCAGCAGTAGCAATAGGTATCTCAGGGGAAATTATGTAAAGGTTTCCAGTAGAGGTAGGGAGACAGGAACTGGAGGCGTATTAAATGCTTCAGCTTGATCAGCCAACTTAGAGTTCTTATTCCACCTTCAAGGGTAGTGCACAACAGTCTAGCACACCACCTAGAGGCAACAGATATGGAAGAGGTATTGATTGTTTCGCATGTGCCAGTAGGGTCATATAGCTAGAATGTGTCCCAACAGGGGCACATCTGGGTTTTTTCAGAGACCTGAGGCATCTGAGCCTACAGTTGGAGGTGTTTGTTGAAGGCATCATGTTTTCACAGTGGTTGATAACTACAAGGAAAAGCATTAGGGTATTATTGTTGAGTCATATGGTATGTTGTCAGGTAACTCAATTACCATTTTTTTTTATTCTAGAGCATCAGACTCCTTCATTTCTTCTTTCATCATGATGCGATGTAGACTGGGTGTGGTAAGGCAAGTCGATAGGTGGCAGGTTGAGTTAGCCTCGGGTGCGAGAGTTGCATCCCATTCCTTTGCTCCAAATTGTAGATTGGAGGTTAGACCTCTTCATACTACATTAGACCTTCGAGTTATTCCTTTGGGTTCTTATGACATTGTCATAGGGATGGATTGGTTGGAGGCGCATAGTGCAGTCATAGATTGTCGACGTAAGTAAATTCAATGCATTGAGGCATTTGGCAGAGTAGTAGAGATAGTGGGAGTTCATAGGCCAATTTCCTTGAGGGTCATCTCAGCTATGTAGTTGAGGAGGTGTGTGCATCAGGGTTGCCAGTTATTTGCTATTACAGTGGATGATTTTGATTTAGGAGGTGGAGAGGAGAAGGTCTCTCTTGATAGTCACCCCATTCTTCAAGAGTATTATGATGTTTTTCCATATGAGATTCTAGGGATGCCACCCCAGAGGGATATAGACTTCAAGATAGACCTTGTACCTGGATCGGTGTCCATTTCATGAGCTCCTTATTGTATGACCACCTAGGAGTTGAAAGAGCTTCACTTGCAGCTTGAGGAGTTGTTAGAGAAGGGTTTTATTCACCCTAGTGTTTCTCCATGGGGAGCACCAGTTATCTTCATGAAGAAGGACGGTTCACTTCAATTATGTATTGATTACCGAGAGTTGAACAAAGTGACCATCAGGAATCGATATCCACTTCCTAGGATTGATGATCTATTCGACCAAATCAAGGGTACCACAATCTTTTCAAAGATTGATATTAAGTCAGGATACCATCAGCTTCTTATCTTCAAATCGGACATCCATAAGACAACATTTTGAACGTGGTATGGTCACTATGAGTTCACAGTAGTACCATTTGGGTTGACGAATGCCCCCTCTGTGTTCATGAGTTTGATGAACGGGGTATTTTGTACATACCTAGATAGATTTGTCCTTGTGTTCCTTGATGAAATTTTGATATACTCTAGGACAGTGGAAGAGCATGAGGAATATTTACGGAAGGTATTACAATGCTTATGGGATAATCAGCTTTATGCTAACCTGTCGAAGTGTGAATTCCTCAAGACTGAGGTCCAATACCTTGGTCATGTGATGTCAGGGGAAGGTATTTTAGTGGATCCTACAAAGATCCAAGCGATCTCAGATTGGCCTGTGCCCACAAATGTGGCAAAGATACGTACCTTTATGGGGCTAGCGGGTTATTATAGGAATTTTGTGTAGGGTTTTTCAAGGATAGGCTATCCTATCACCTCCCTTCAACGGAAAGGGAAGAGGTTTGAGTGGTCAGAGAAGTGTGAGGTAGTGTTTCAGGATCTTAAGGAGAAGCTGAATAGTGCACCAATACTTGCGATACCGGATCTGACTAGGGACTTTGTAGTTTGTACAAATGCATCCTTAGAGGGATTAGGTGCATTGTTGATGCAGGAGGGTCGTGTCATTGCATACAATTCATGGAAGCTCAAGGATCATGAGTTGAACTATCCCACACATGATCTTGAGTTAGCAGTAGTTGTTCATGCATTGACGAGATGGAGGCATTTCCTTCTTGGCCATAGGTTTGAGTTGCACAATGATCACAGAAACCTTCAAAATATTTTCACGCAACCCAACCTTAATGCTAGGTAAAGGCGTTGGATGGAATTTCTCTATGAATATGACTTCGAGGTGAAGTATATCCAGGGAAAGGAGAATATTGTAGTGGATGCACTTAGTAGGAAGAGACATGAGATATCTAAGTTGACTCTTGTTGTAGATTTGCGGAGTTAGATTCTTTTTTCCCTTCCAGCGGATAGTTGGTATCAGGAGGTTAGGGCAGAGATTGAGGCAGGAAGACCCCTTGAGGGCAAGTATTCAGGATATTCTCTAGATTCAGATGAGATATTGAGGCACATGGGATGCATATGTGTTCCTTCATCAGGTGATCTTCGTACCTTGGTCATGACTGAAGCACACCGTGCACCTTATTCAGCCCATCCTAGGGTGAAGAAGATGTATGCAGATCTACGTCAGTTGTATTTCTGGCCAGGGATGAAACGTGATTTGTAGATTGTGTTACGATGTCTTGAGTATCAGCAGGTGAAGGCTGAACACCAGCATCCAGCAGGGCTTTTGCAACCGCATTTAGTACCAGAGTGGAAGTGGGATATTATATCATTAGATTTCATTGTTGGTTTACCCAACTTTTCGAGACGGCATGATGTGATTATGGTGATAGTTGATAGGCTAATAAAGGTGGCACACTTCTCACCTATTCACTCTTCTTATACTGCATTGTCCGTAGCTAGAGTGTTCATGGAGGATATAGTGAGGTTACATGGTATTTCATGTCATATTATTTCTAACAGGGATCCAGTGTTTACCTCAGCTCTTTGAACTTCATTACAGCATGCGATGGGACACAGTTGAACTTCAGTTCAGCTTATCACCCAGAGACAGATGGATAGACCGAGAGGGTCAATCAAATCCTCGAGGACATGTTGTGTATGTATATAATGGAATAGCAGACACGATGGGAAGATTATCTCTATTTGGTAGAGTTCGCATATAATAATGATTTTTAGAGTTCTATCGGCATGCCTCCATTTTAAGCATTGTATGGGCAGCCATGTTGCACTCCCTTGAGTTGGGATCGACTTGAGGATAGAGTGACTTTGGGACCTGAGATGTTGCAGGATATGGAGCAATAGGTGGATAGGATTAGAGAGCACTTAGTGGTAGTGTAGGATAGGAAGAAGAAGTATGTGGATGCACATAGGGTGGATCGTCAATTTTCTGTGGGCGATAGAGTGCTCTTACGAGTGCATCCGCGAAAGAGTCCCATCCGTTATAGGAAGGGCTCTAAGTTGGCACCTCACTTTGTCGGACCCTTTGAGATACTCGAGAAGATTGGTCCAGTTGCTTACCATCTTGCTTTACCACCAATCTCTCGCGTATTCACGATGTTTTTCATGTTTTAGTTCTTCGGCCGTACCATCCAAACATTTCTCATGTATTTTATTGGAATGCATTACAGGTAGAGGATGGGCAGCTGGCTATGGCCGTAATGGAGTACAAAATGCTCGCTCTTTGAGGGTGAAATATTGATCAGGTTACGATCCAGTGGGATCCTAGGGATGACACATCATCCACTTGGGAAGATGCAGCTAGAATGAGGGAGCTCTGTCCCTATTTGTTCGCAGGCTTCCAAGAGTAAGCCTGACCCTAGGGGGAGGATGTAGTACCCCTCCATTTTGGTTCTTTTGATCGGATAGTGTTTTCCTTGTTATGCTTTGTTCTGCTATTACTTTGACTATGGTACTTGGTTCTATTTGATTGCAAACTGTTAAGCGATGAGAATGTTATATTTTGATGTGATGGTATTTTACTCTAATGTTATCATTATGGCATGCTTTGAATTAGCGTAGCAGATATTTAATTAATGATGCTTTATGCTTTTCATTATATTATTGATGTTATACTCGTTAGTTAGAAATTCTGTATTGGTGAAGAGGACGGGATTGTATCACTCGCTTGCGAGCGCCCTATGATTCCAAGATTTCCTCTTCACGGTGTGTTTTATTATATCATGTATGTACATGTTCAATATACTCTTTGTTCGTAGGTTGACAGGTACAGGACATCGACTCCACCTTATTTCCCAGGTTTGAGCGTGTCCATTGGCCAATGGTAATCGATTGGGAGAAAGTAGCTCGGTTTTCCATGCCAAGTCATTACCCTGGTCATAGTGTGTCGTCAAGTTGTAGTCGGGTTTAGTTGTTTTAATGTTGTCCATTTCACCTTGGTTTTTGTTTAATTTCAAATTATAAAGGTAAATAAATGGCTTGTGTAGTTAAATTGATGATTAAATATATCTGGTTGTAATGTTAGAAATGTTATTTATTTTATTAATTAATTTAATTTAATTAATAAAATAATCTAATCTTGGATTAGACTTATTTTATTGATTAATTAAATTAATTGTGAGGAATTGAATTAAGTTATCCATCTTGGAATTAAAAGTGTTAGATTCTTTTTGAAAAGAAAAAACAAATTAAAAGTTTTAAATTCTTTTGTGAAAAGAAATTTTTAAATGTATGAAATTCTTTCAGAAAGAAATTTTGGTTTTAAATTTTTTAGAAAAAAAAAATATCTCAAAAAATGCAATAACTATGGTGGATGGGATATTTTAGAGAAGTTGACTAAATTTGGAGAAAAACATAGGAGAGCCATTCCATTTTGGATTTTGGGGCATTTTGAATTTCAATTTTGGAGAAAGAAAAATTGTTGTAAAAAGAAAGAGAAAGAGGGTTTTGTTCTTATGGGATTCAATCTTGGATTTGCAAGGGGAGGCTTGGAAGGAGATCTGGAATCTTCATTTGGCAAGAAGCTCGACATCAAATTGTTTCTTCAAACTTCATATCACAGGTTCTTTTTTGTTTAGTTGTTTTGAAAATTTTGGATTTTCAATTGAAAACTTGTTTTTAAACAAATTTGAAACCCTTTGTTGAGATCATGAAAGAAAAATAAAAGAAAACAAAGAAAAATTCAAACAATAGAAAATTGAAAGTTGAACAAAAGAAATTTTCATTTCAAATTTGAAATTAGGAAATTGTGTTGGAAATTCTTTTGCCATGTAGTTCTTTCTGTAGAAAATTTTTATCCATATTGACTGTAATTTGAGAAAAAATTATATACATAATATATATATATGTGTGTGTGTGTGTATATATATATATGTATATGTGTATATATATATATGTATATATATATATATGTATATATATATATATATATATTGTATGCATGTGCCACAAAAGAAATTTCTGTAGAAATTTTTATTTAATAACTTTCTGCCTTCTGGGAAATTCGTCAGGAAAAAAAAAAAGGGGGAATCTATTTTTTGTCTAGGTTTTTATTTTATTTTATTGAATATATATATATGAAAGGAGAGGGGGGGGGTTCTACCCCCACAGTCACCCCCAGCAATGGGAGGCGTTGCCTATGAAGGCAGTGCCAGCACTGCCTCCATAGGCAGCGACCCCCATTACTGGGGATGGCTATGTAGCAGCCAGCAGGAGCCCTGCGTTTGTTTTGGTTTCAAAAAGCTTTTGTTCTTTTTTTATTATTATTTTATATATTATATATTTTATATATAATATATATTATATATGATATTTAATTATTATATATATAATATATATATTATATATAAATATATATATATATATTTAATGCTTATTTTTATTTATTTTTATTATTTTATATTATATATATTATATATTATAATATTTATATATATTATATATATATATAATATGTATATATTATATATATATAATATATTATAATTTAAATAAATATTTTATTTTATTATTTAAATATATATATATTATATATATGTTAAATAATAGGGAATTACTTTTTAATTAGTTGGAATATAAAATGATTTTTTTTTAGGCATATATTTAAATGGTATTTAGTTATTTAAATATATGAATTTTAAAATGATTATTCTTTTATCATAGATTGAAATTAAATGAAATTTAAATGACTATATTTGAAAACTTGATTTTGGTTATTATGGGTAATTGGAGAAATAGGGAGATAAATTATTAGTTTAAATTCCTCAATATTGCAATTGTAATTTTAATTACTTTTGAGTAGTTGCAAATAATTTTAATTATTTGTATTTGATTAAATGCAATATGTTTTCGCCTTGCTTGGATTTAGAAAATCCTAAAGTAGGTGATTAAATCATCAAATTTCCCTTTCGTTATGTAATCTCCCTCTATCGTGATGTTGGGAAAATAGAGTTAAATGTTATGTAAGTCTTCCAGATTGGGTTTCCTTTGAGTTTGGGGGTTGTCGTAATCTATTAGTCAACCTTTGTTTTTCCTTGGGTAGTGCATCTTGTTGGATCCAGTTATTTACCCGGTTATCATCAACGAGGTGTGTGGACTTTATGTCATGGATAGGGAGTCATTCTCCTCAGGTCGCATTTGTGTGCCCTTAGGTTGTGGAGCTATTCCATGTGTTGTCTTAGAGAAGTGGCTTGCAATGAGGGCCGACACACAAAGTGGTGTCAAGGTAACTCTTTGTAAGTTAGTTAATTTAGTGATAACGTAAATAAACTTATTAGGGATTTAGGTTGTATCAAACACTTAACAAGATTAATTTTTCCTCGCTCATTGATGCAAGGGCTTGTATAGACTTGGGATGAGACGAGAAGGCCTGGAATGGCAAGATCATTATCTCATCTTTACGAGAGATAACTGATTCCGCATTGGTTTGCATGAGGGGCCGGGAGTCATTAGAGGTTTCCAGGATATCCTGAGATGGGGGTCGGGACCTAGGAAGACTTCCCAGGATATCCCATGTGACATTGTGATGGCACTTCTCTTAAGTCAGCAGTATGTATGTAACAGTGATGCAATTGATTAATTAACTCTGGAAGAATTGTAACCATTGTGTTAAGTGATGTTTTACTTGTATTTAATTCAGTTCAGTTATGTGTAGCTTGTGTCTAGAGGTAGATGGTCTTGTCTAGGAATCCTTGTTACTATCTCCTAGCACGGGGGGTGAGCCTTCGGGTATCACATGGTTGGGTGGAACGTGCACCTTAATCTATTGGGTCATCTTCTTGTTCGTGTGAATGATATTTTCAGTTGGAGAGCTCGTGGAATCCAGTTTCTTTTCATGCTTTATTCTTTTCAATTATTATTGTAATTTTATTACCCCTCATTTGTATCGAGGTGGAAGATGTAATTTGTATTCATGTTTATTGGATTTACCTCATTCGGGGAATGGGAGTTGTAATCATATTGTACATTATTGTTATTGGAAACATGTGGTATCTCTTATTCCTTTGATGTAATTTTATCATGTATGTGTTTTTAATTTGTTAAGTAATTAAATGTTATGGTTTCTATTCATGTTTCTTGTTTGGGTTTAAGTAAACCCAGTTTCGTAACCTTAGGGTTTGTTGGAAATGGGTAGTGAACTTGCATGTTAATTGTTCTTAAACAAAAAAAATTTAGTTCGTTTGTGTAGTTAATTGCAACTTTCCCTAGGGTTGCGTGGTGGGGCATTACACGTCGTGCAATAACAACTGCTCTAGTTGATAAAGTAGCTTCAAATAAAAGAATGTTAAGATAGATTAGTAAATGTATAAAAGTAAATCCTAGAACTTTGATAAAAGCTGCTAAAAGAAGAGAAAGTATTGAAAAGGATCCAATTAATGAATGTTGGAGTTTTAGTGGTAGACTCCCAAGATCAGACATGAAATTAACTAATGAAATTAAATCTTTAACCTAGAAATTTTGGCATGATAATACAAGAGTGTCACCTAACATTAGAGATCTCTTAAAATTAAGGGTGGGTTCCAAAATTCATGAAATTCATCCAAAACATCTCTTAGATATGACTCAAACTAAATTATATTAAAAATATTAGATGCTTCAATCTTACCATTGAATTATCTTAACATACGTCAAAAATTATTTGAAAAGTGTAAACCTTGGTATGTTAGAATTAATAAGCAATGAATCTCTTGTTGTTGTAAGACTCATGTACAATTTCATTATTATTATGATAGTTTTTCATTTATACGATGCACTTTGCATGCTAACCAAATTATGCAAGACATTTGTGGTAGTAATATGCCACCTAAAAGAATCAAAGATTTTATAGCAGGTTTGTTTTGTGAACCCTCTAATGAAAATTTATTTTATTTAAAAGCATGTATTTTTGGAGAATGTGATAGATGTGGTAAATTTTCATTATTAGGAGAATGTATGCATGAAAGTAGTTTAGATGAATTTGGACAACAATTAGTGGATGTAAAAAAAATTAAAATTGTTGAGTATTTTTTAAAAGATGGAAAAACTGAAAAACGTTGTGAGCTAATTGTGCAAAAATTTAGTGTGCATGTATTTATTAATGAATGTAAAGATAAGATTGTATCTAAATGTGTTCAACACTCTCAATATGCTCATTGGATTGATAATCAATTTATTTTATGTAAAAACACATTTCCAATTGGAACTATATTGTCAGTTGTTGATTTTGCTGAAAATTATACTCTTGCTCCACAAGAAGAAATTCAATCACAGTATTATAATTCAGTGCAAGTAGCTATATTTGTTCACATTGTTTATAGACATGTAGATGATAGTACAAAAGATAATAGATTTTTTTTTGAAAGAGTACCATTTTTATGTAAGTGATAATTGATTACATTCATTTGAGTTTGTTCAATATTATTTTGATATATTTTATAAAAATTTAAAAGAGAGAGGAATTCAAATGCTAGAACATCTCATGTATGGTTGAATAATTGCATGGGTCAATTAAAAAATGCTAGAATGTTGTATTGGTTATGTAGAGTTCATAAGGAAAATAATATCCAGCATAGATTAAGTTTTTTTGAAGTTGGTCATGGTAAGGGAGAACACGATGGAGCAAGTGCATGTGTGAAAAGAGCTCTTGCTTGAGAGCAACTAAAATTTGAGGATGCTACGAAATTTAGAGATGCACGTGCAATTGTATATTGGTGCAATATCAAATTATCCACAAGAACAAGTGAGAGCTCAATAATTCGACACTTCTTTTGGTTAGTTGAAGAAAATGATATTTTTTCTCGACAAGATTGTGAAACAATTAATGGATTTGCAAAATGGCATTCATTTAAGAGTTCGAATCCAAACACATCGACAATATGGATAAGGGAGTTGGCATGCCTTTGTCAATTTTGTATTGTAGGTGATTGGGAGGCATGTGAAAATACGGAATGGGTTGAACAATGGCAACAAAGAGCCTTAACGCCTACATTGACACATGTTCAACATGGAATGACAATTGAAGATAATCAAGTGCTTGTATCAGATGATTATGATCATGTTTTAGATATTGTACAAGAAGGTACATTATTTATTGAGTTGAATTTTATATGTATGCATGTTTATATGTGAATTAAATATAAATCACTCTTTATTGATTTTTTTATTTATTTTTGTAAGACATGTATATGTTGTTGTTGTCCCTGAGGGGAATGAAGAGGAGATGGAGTATTGGTTGGCCAGAGGTGTTGTGAGAAAACATAAGTTGGTACATCCTAGAGTGGATGATGACAACTTTGAGTATCCAACTATTTCAGTGGTTGTTGTTGGAACCTGGCTTCGAAAATATTTGATAAGAAAGAATGGCTTGCCTACATTTGAAGATTATGAAAAACACAAGAATATTATACATTATTCACATTTGATGTTGGCAACCAATATAAAACTAGTTAGATATCAAGGGAGGTCTGCTAATAAATTTTTATGGACACTTTCAATGGATGCTCATGAGACAATCATAGATGAATTACCAAAAAGAGAGGATGCAGATGGTACAATGGAGTAAATAAAAATTGGTAAGTATATATTTGTATATATATTTAATTGATATATATTTTTCTTTAGTCATTTCCTAATTAAAGTTTTATATCATTTTATTGTTTCAGGTCTCTCAAAATTAGATGTTTTACAAAAAAGAGAGGAGATGCACATATATTACAATGGAATTCAAATCTAGAGACAGGTAACTATATATAATTCTAGTGTGGTGCCCCTCTGCATTTGGTTGTTGTGACAATTGAGTAAGTGTGGTTAGATGAATTTTGGTGTCATGTTGGTTTCATTATTACATTGTTTAATTGACTTTGTGTTATGTGATAAGTTAATATTTTGATTAACCTTGATTAATCAACGTAATTAAATTAAAATTGATTGTGATGTTAGCTTAAATCAATTTAGAAGTAAATAATAATTAAATACAATATGGATTTTTTTTTAGTATAGAGAAATCAAAAGTGTTACATCATCATTACATACCAAGTATTTGGCAAAGATATACCTATAGGTCTACCCTGCCATTGACGCCATATACATATTTACATACACTTTTTAGCAGATTACCAGGTGAGTACCTTGCAAAGTCCTTTACATCAAAATTACATATCAAATATCGATATGCATATTCCAATATACAAAAAGAATTAACATCTATAACTAACATTTTCTGAGTTGATGTATCCTATTGAAGATCTCCAACCAGCCAAGGTTTCCACTGTCATTTGCTCCTTTGGTGAACTGTCTTCCATTGATATGTTGCTTGGAAAAAATGTGAAACTCCAGACTCGCAAAAAGGATCCAAAGATTAGAAACGCAGCAGACAAAATTCCAGTGATAGCTGAAGCTCGGGTCCCTGAAAGTGCTACATTTACTGTTCATTTGGTAAACAATTCTGCAACTACAGACAAAAATAGTCTCAAGCGGATGAAGTAACAGCTTTATTAAAAGCCTTCTGGAATTCCTGAAGGGCCCTCAGAAAGACTCCATCTTCCTTAACGCCTTTGTGGTGAGAATATTCAAACCTAAGCGCCTCCCTAGGAGCCTTTACTGCATCCTCCCTTAGTTGCCTCTAGAAGTCAGACATTGTGATCTCCAAATGCATCATAACCTGCGAAATAATATTAGCACATGTGAGTCTTTTAGAAGACTCAGTAAGCGATCTCCTGCTACTCTTAAACTTCTCCTCATTCCTAGCAATCCAGATATGCCACAAAATCTCAATGGATAAGCAAAACCAGAATAATTTAAATTCTTTATTAAGCTTCATTTCATAAAGAATAACATGTTCCCACAAAAATCTGTCATTTCTATCCCAAATGAACAAGTCCTTACAAAAACATTTCCACACTTCTTTAGCATACAAGCAATCAAAACAAATATGATTGATGGATTCAGGAACTCTACACATACTACAAATATCTATATCATGAGAATTGATTTTGAAAGGAACTTTGTGCAGAATGATTAACCACCTAAAATGAGCCTTTTTGGACTCCTTCACATTATACCACATGGTGTTAAACACATTTTTCCATTGAGTATCAGAGAGAGAGACATTCCAATAGTTATTGAGATGATCCTTAATAGAACTTTCGTTATTGAGAGTGTTATAAATAATCTTAGCAGTTAAATCAGAGAGCGTCGAGCCATTTTTCCAAACAAAATCATTGGCAATGTCTAGGTTCTTTTCCATAACATTCGGAAAACTGACGTCTCTACAGGCCATACTGAGAGTGTTATAAGTCCTCCAACTGGAATCGGCCAGATTGAATTCATTAGCCAAGTTGTTCCAATCTTTAATATGACCATTTGAGATAATATCTTTGAAAGAAAGGACGTCGTTCTAAGCCCACTTCTTCACAGAACAACCCTGAAGCAGTGCTAAAGGTTTAGACTTATGCTCCAAGTTCCACCAAATGGAACTAAAGGGGTAACAATTGACATTATTGTTGCAAGAATAAATATAATCTTTATTCATCTTCACGTTGTGCTTAACTGACTCCCAAGCTTTCCAAAGGCTCTTAAAGACCATGGAACCAGTAGGGACCATAGAGTGCTTGCCAAAGAGAATATCACTAAAGGGCAGGGCTTTCCAAGACTTAGCGTTCTTGGGGGCAGATAAAAGAATGTTGTTCCTCACAAGGATTTTCCAAGGCTCATTGCCAACTAGCGCCTTAATGATCCACTTGGCAGCTAGAGCAGTGCCCTGAAGCCTAAGGTCCTTCAAACCAATGCCACCACGCGACTTGTCAAGGTAGCACCACTTCCAATTGACCGAGTGATTTTTCCTTCTACCTTTCCCATCCAACCAAAGGAAGGATATAATTTTCTTCTGGATTTCATCAACTTGATAACTATTGAAGAACCAAACCAAAGCAAAATAAATGTTGTACGAAGAAAGAATCTTTTGACAAACTTGAGCTCTCCCAACCAGCGAAAGGTACTATTTATTCCAACCCGCCAACTTCTTCTCAATTTTCTCCCTAATCCAGATCCACATATCCTTCAAGTTGGGACTAATAGCAAAGGGAATACCAAGATACCGAACTTGCTTATTAGGACCTCCCCACTGGAACTCATAATGCTTAACCCAATCGGGAGGGGTTTCCTGCCAACCAAGGAAACAAGATTTAGCAATAGATATTTTAGCACCAGATGCACGACAGAAAAGAGTTAATTTTTCCATCAGGGCCTTCATGTTTTCTTCCTCTAGTTCAAGGAAAATAGCTGTATCATCAGCAAACTGAATATTCAGGATCTCAACCTAGTCAGGGAGTTTTATGCCTTTGATCCTGGGGGACACGGTGTTTTCCCTAAGCAAGTAATGAAGGGCATCAGAAGCAATGACAAAAAGAGTCAGAGCCAAAGGGCATCCCTGTCTAATCGACCTTCCCAAATCGAACTCAGTAGAGAGGGATCCATTTACATCCACCTGAGTAGTGACATCTTTAAGGAGAGTGTTGATCATCTTGCAAAAGTTAACCGAAAAACCAAAAGCCTCTAGGGTGTTCCTTAGGAAGGCCCATTCGACCTTGTCATAAGCTTTCTCAAAATCCAACAGGAGCATGGCAACATTTTGATTGGAGTGCCTAGCCCATTCCAAGGACTCCCAGCTAGTAATAAGATTTTCCAGGATATATCTACCTTTGATGAATCCCGTTTGGGTGTGATTAATGAACTTGGGGAGGATATCCACCAGTCTTAGCACAATCACCTTGGCAAGAATCTTGTAGGAGACATTCAGAAGAGTAATAGGTCTCCAGTTTTTGATAAGTGACTTGTCCCCCCCTTTCGGAAGGAGCTTAATGATGCCCCTGTTTATATTCCTTCCCAGGGAACCTTTCACCAGAGCTTCTTGATACACTTGCAGTAAGTCTTCATTGATCCACTCAGGAAAGGCTTTGTAGAATTCAATGGGCAAGTTGTCCCTACCAGGAGATTTATCATTGCTCATCAAGAGGATGGCTTTCTTGATTTCTTCTTTAATAATGTCGGCGTCTAAGGCCAAAGCATCTTCCTTGGAGATCTTTTTGGGGATAATACCTCTAATGAACATCCTAGCATTGTGACTCTCTTCACTACCACTTTTCGCACAAAAAATATTTTTGAAGTAAGAATGGAATTTGCTCATAATACTATCCTGCGTAATGAGTGTATCACCACCATCACAGATCTGCTCAATCTGTTCCTTAAAAAAAATTTCTTTCAAGAATCTAAAGAAGAACTTGGATCCTTTATCACCACAACTCACCCAGTTGAGTTTAGTTCAAACCTTGAGCCCTTGGATCTTGTGGTTTTGAATCTTTCTTAGCTGGTTCTTAGCCAAGATGAGATCCTCACAAAGAGCCTCATCATTCGGATTCTCTTGAAGCTTAGTTTCAATAAAGAGCAACCTCTTGTGCAAATCAACTTCTTCCCTCCTGTTATCTAAAGCCTTCTTCTTCCCAATGGTCTGGAAGAATTTGGTCCAGCAAAGGACATTCTGATCCCATCTGTCAATGGCATTCAGATCTTTCAACATCCATTTATTGACCTCTCTGAGGGTGGATATTGCATCCACACAGTCCTTGTCATCCAGGAGGTAGGTATTTAGCCTGAAAAGGGGAGACTTGATAGCTTGCTGAGGCCGGCCATGAGCAGCGATCAAAGTGGTTTTAATGGGATGATGGTCAGATAAAGTGTACGGATGGACACTCACCTTAAGCCCATCGTTGTTAGGCAAAAAATTGAAAAAATCTTGGTTAGCATAAAATATGTCAAGCCTGCAATAAATCCTCTTGCCACCCTTCTACAAGTTGCACCAAGTATACTGGATACCTTGGCACTCCTTTTTACCCCCTTCCATAGGGTCAAATAAATTTAACTTGGTTTTCATCCTAAGCCAAAATAACTTTTCACTACCCTTCCAGTCCATGTCAAGACCCCCCCACTTGTCCTCCAAGTGCTCCACCATGTTGAAGTCTCCCCCAAAAATCCAAGGGACATCCGGCAGGTCTGTTAACCATTGCCAAAGACTAATTCTTTCTTTGTAGTTGTTTGGCGCATAGATGGAACAAATGCCGACCTTGCAGTCCCCTTTTTCAATAGTGATCCAGACTGCTCTGTTACATGGAGGGATTCCTTGGCCAGAGACATAATGAGACCACTTGTTAGAAAGGAGAATGGCCGCTCCCCCCTACCCCTATCATGCAAGGTGGTAAAATATGAGGACCCATTCCAGATGAACTTTAGATTGGTATCAAGAGTGAATCCCATGGCTTTGGTTTCTTGCAAGAGCACAACATCCTTGTTAGCCTCCATATTAAGAAATCTTCAAACTATATACTTCCTGTCAGGGGACTCTAGTCCTCTAACATTCCAAGAAATGCAGTTAAAATTCATTATCACAGGTTAAGGGAATTTCTTCTGGATCACCCTTGAGGTGATCAAAATACTTAGTAACTCTACCCTCCACCTCTGCCTTTTTAGGGAGAGGAGTAAGGAGCACAAGACTAGTTTTTTTCCTCTTATTTTTAACCAACTAAATTCCTCCTCCATTCACAGCCAAGGGTGTCCCATACTTCCTTGGTCTCCTAGGACTAACTTTGGTCTTGGGCATATGTAAAGGCTGCCCATTAGTGCTATTCTCCTTGACACAACATCCTATGGTACCCATGGGTTCCAGGTTGCAACTAACAGAAGAATTGTTATTCCCAACTTCGATGGTAAGGTGAGGGTCAACTGTCCCACACTTATTGTTTCCTTCCAAAGTAGAGACTGCATCCGTGCAGCCTAAAGGGGCCAACTGGTTGTCTTTTATAATAGGAACATTATCAGTAGCAAATTCTTCCTCCCTAGAAGCCACGGATGCCATGGGTGAGGGATGGTGGTTGGGGATCAGGTTAGCAGCATCCACTAATACAGTGTAGTCAGATTCCTTGGAATCTCTGCAGTTCTTCCCCCCCAACTCAATGTGAGGGCTGAAAGGCACACTTGGGTTACACCCATTATTAACCATCTCATCACCACAATGCAGAGTGCAATGCTTGGTGAGAGCATTATTATTTAATTCTGGGGTAGAGTTACTAGTTGGTGGAGCCACCTCCTCGTTCCCAACCATCGACCCCTCATCCATCGTACCCGGGTTCTGGTAATTAATTTTAAGATTGAACTAATTATCGCATCTAGAGAGACAACCCTCTGACACCTGGGGTTCGGGCCTAAAGCCTGCGGGCCAATCTTTAAGATGATTCACCTAAATTCTTTCTCTAATTTTTCTCAAGGCCAACTGTTGGGCGTTGCATTTCTACCTCAGGGCATTGGCAAATTCAGAATTCGGGGGAGGAGAGTGACTAGGACCAGCAAGGGGGGAGGCAAGCAAGGCATCGGCATCCTTACCACCCACTGGACCGGCAGAAGACTTACAATTAACAAATGAAGCATCCATACTAGACAGTGGGGCCGAGGACATAATCCCATCCGCCAATGAACACCCAGAAGGAGTTACCTCCTTCACCATGGGCGCCTCCAGGATAGAGTCCGACGCCGACAGAGTTTCCCCATGGCGGAAAGGATTCTCTGCCCGGGTTGACAGGGAGGGAGCGACCTCCTGTTGGGAGGCCATCCCCAAGTTGCTAGAATCTGTCCAGACCTCATGCACAGGAGACGAGCTCTGGTTGCCATTAGCAGACTTTTTACAGATTAAGGGACATCTTGAAAGAAAATGGCCCTCCTTTCTGCACAGGTAGCAGGCATTAAGTCCGCCTAACACCTCCAGCAGATAGGAAAACTCACTTTCAACATCAAAGACCACAATTCTATCTGGAAATTCAACTCCAGGCAACAAAGAGACCAAAGCACAAGCGTCAAGGTGCGAGAGGGAGACCTTTGCCTCATCCACCCTAAGAACCTCACCGAAAGGGGAAAGAATTTGAGGAATAAGCTTCCAAAACTCGGGCGAGAGATTCTTAATCACAACCCATCTGGGACAGGACAGGGCTAAAACCTCCTCGGCAATGGCTGCATGAGACCATGCAAGAGCCCTAAAACTATAACCCCCAACATTCCAATAAGATTTTGCCAGCAGTTTTCCTTGCATTTCACAATTTTTTTAAAAAATCACAAATAACCCTTTTTGGAGCATTCTGCAGAAATTAACTTGAATGCCAAACTTGTTGGCCCAAACATTTATAAACCAGGAATCAAGAAATTTGCGGGCTGGCAATTTGTTTACATCCAACGCCGCAAAGAAAATAGCAGTATTCTTCAATCTATTTCTCTCAGAGTTAATAACAGATTGCATCTGAGGATTAGGAACAAGTTTAGCAGAGTAAGAGCGCTCAGGGAGAGGCTTACCTTCCACGCTCCCACCATTTTTGAGACTGCTTACCTCCGGAGCCGCTTCAACCATGAACTTGGCACCATCAGGGATTATAGGGCCATTCTCTGAAACCACATCTTTAAAAGATTTTGGGAGAGTTTGCGCTGAATCCCCTTTAGAGAGGGGGTCGGGGGGTTCCATGCCTCCTTCCACCAAGGAGGACAATCAGCGCACCGGATATCAACGTGCTCACAGGTGACAGGGAAGAAAGTAAAAGAGCATCGAGAGAAAATAAAAGGAAAACGGAGAAATGCACAACAAATAAAATAACTTCAACGCAAAGCCAAACCTCTGTGGAGGAGGGCACGGCCTCCCCCACCCGAAGCCACGTAACAACCTCGAAGCCTGCGCGTAAGGGTTTTTCCTTCGAAATTTTTTCCAGAGATCACGTCATTAAATACAATATGTTGGTAAAAGACGTTATGATAGTAAATACAAGAAGTATGTTTATAAAAGATGATAATAAGTATTTAAAATAAATAAGGTGCTTAAATGCTTGAATGATTAAAATAATAAATAATTATTATTATCATCAGTTTTTAATTAATTAAATACGGAAAGTAATATGATTTTGAATTAAAAAAAGGTGATAAGATTTTCAAACTGAAGTATAAAAGCTGGAAAAAGATCATAGAACTGGGGGGGTTCGGGGACTTTGATATTTTGGCCTTTCCAAGTTTTGTGGGGGATGCCATCTCTTGGGATCGATTTCTTCCACATTGCATCTAGAGGAGTAGCAATGAGCAGGCCTGGAGGGTTTTTTTTTTGGTTTACATAAATTAAAAGGCCAAATTCAGGGTGTAAGAGTTAATATTTGCTTATTATTACTCTCGACATATAAATTAATCAGCATTGTATCTTTTGCGTTCTCCTCTGTGGTTTGTACGCAAAACTGTATAGATTTCGCTTTTTACCTTGAAGACTTTCCATATTATATGCTGTGTATTTTGCAATCTACTTGAATGCTGGTCTGCTTTTTATTCTCTGGCCTTAGTTCATTTTTGGTTTATTCGGTTCCTAGCAGTTGAAACTCTTACGCATGATGAACTTGCTTGGTTATTCTGCTATCTTTGCATGTCATGATTCGGGTGCGAATTTTACTTGCCATGTACATTTGCTTGAACATTACGGATCTTTTTGCCTTCTTTTGTAACGCACTATAAATTTCAGTGATGCCATAGTTCCTGCATCCTCCTCTTTTCTATGTTGCCACTGCTTTGCCACATATCAAAGCTAAGGCTGCCTTTTCTTCTGTCGATCTGCTTTGTCTAAGCTTGCTTTGATTTTCTTTTAGTATTGAGTAATCATTCCCTGGACTCCAGTAAATCGAATATTATTGCCTTAAACTTCATTCGCATTGGTTAGCCAAGCCAACCATTCGCACCTAATGATCAACCATATATGTAATGCAATAGGGGTTATTGATGTGTGAAGTATGCATAGTCCTCATCCGCTAACTGCATGGCTACGTGTGCTAGAATTCAAGCAAATGGTTTGTAATCGATGATGGTAATATATGATTGGCAGTTAGTTTCGTGTATTTTGATTTCCTTCTGATGGCGTTCCATGATACCATTTTCTCTTTAAGGCTTTTTTAAGTTAAAGATTTCAATTTTGACTCTCCTCATGCACCGTACCATAAGGCTCTGCCTTTCGAATCGTTCTCTTTGTATGTGGTAAATGTATTCAACTTGGTCTTAATTTTGTCTTGAAGGCTTGCCACTACCTTAGCTGATCTCATTAAATGTTATTTACTTGGGCGTCCGGTGTTTATGCCATATGAAATTCGATGACTTAACTTAGGCTGCAAATTAGCTTTATCATATGCTTATGGTGTTCGATGGAGTTGCTGCTGTCTAGATTTTGATTCACATCAATATATGGCTAGCTTAGGATCAATCTCAATGCCCATCCTACTGCAAGCTTCTCAATGCCCATCCTACTGCAAGCTTCCACTTGTTGTAGTTGCTTAGAATTTTCACACAGCCAAACCAGTCGCCCACTAAACAGGATCTCCTGGCGCCATGTCCGCCTCTTCCTCTTACTCTTCCTCGTCTTCCTCATCATCGTTAAATGAGTATGCAACTTCAATACATACTTTGGAGCTAACTTATGTTGCGTTTCTGGCTTTTACACCCGTCAATTCTTCTTGTTTTAAATTTTCATAGCGCAGGTTTACTTTTCAGATTGTTTCATTTAGCATCACCAATTTTCCCCGCAAGAGCATTGTACCCATTTAAAATGATGGAGATAGTCCGCAACTCTCTGATAGTTAATGGCTTCTTTTACTCCTCTTCCACAGCTGAAATCAGCCGTTTGCCTTTGCTTAAGAGTTTATAAGCTTATTTATCAAATCCACTTTGCTCTTATCCTTCAAAAACATTATATTCCATGTTTTCACCATTTATCTTCATAGTCTCTTAAATGAATGTGCAGAGAAATCTAGAAATCGGGCTTGACTAGAGCATAGATTCTATGGAATAAGGTATAGATGTACGTCATTATATATGTAGGCATGGTGTAAAAATTTATGCTGGTCATTCCTTTAGTTTATAAAAAAGCTAAGTTTCTTCTTTCTAAAAGCTTAAGGACTAACAATCAAAAAAATTGAAGCCTTCTTAAGGGAAATACATTTTGATTTTAATTAAGGAAAGAAGGTCAAGATAATATCCCACCTTTTTAAGATGATTTTCTTTAAATTTCTCTTTTAAGATAATATTTTTAGGAAATTAATATGTAAGGAGTATATATATATTCTTTTATTAACATTATTTAGCAATTACGTGAGTGATCTAAAATAAATAAATAAATATCTTTCTTTCATTTATTATCTTAAATATGCAAGTAATTACTTTTAAAAAGAATTAGTTAATTAAGTGAATTAATTAATTAAGATTAAAGGAAGATAGTAACTTTTAAAATTATTTATATATACATAATATATGGAATTTATATTGGAGGACAAAGATAAAAGAATTAAATATGTAAATTGAGTTGTTATAAGATATTTGACCAATGTATAGATTTTGATTACAATTTACCTAAGCACATTATGTATCGTAATTCAATTCGGAACTTTTTAGAGAGATAAATAAATATGTATACATTTATAAGCCTAGTAGTAATAAATTTAACGGGTACCATCTTAATACTATTATATTGTTATCAAATGATCTTGAGTTCAACGATCTTGTATGCTATGGGACTATGTTAAGTAATACGTCGTGATTAATAGAATTGTTAAGTAGAAATAATGCCTTCATGGATAGTATAAGTGATATTCTAGTTACTATTCTATTCTGGAATTGGTTGACATATGTGAGTGAAGTCGTGAGTTACCCTAGAGTTTCCCCATTAGATGTAGTTTTGAGTGAACACTTTTGCCAAATTAAATGTTTGGTTTTGTTTTGTGTTTGATTTTGTATTAAGATGGTTATTAGCCAAACTGTAAGTTTGTTGAATGATTCGTAAACGAGTAAATGGTTGCTTTGACATAATCTCCATTATTTATTATTTGAATATATTGTTTCTATAATTAAAAGAAGAGGCTATTCATTTAATAAGAAAAAATAATAATAATGTTGTTTACTAATGTTTCTTGTGAGAAATAAAATGTAATGAAATGTTAGGATATTAACTGAATATGGAAATGAAATTAGAGTAAATGTTCGTGAAGGAATACTCGAATTGGTATTCTTAAAATTGTGGTTTATCTTACCCTCCCGTGATTGTATTGATGTTGTGGTGTAAGCGATGTTTGTATCAAAAACTATGTTGTTGAATGGGTTTTGTATCAATGTTTGGGATTTTATGCTCGATGTGAGATATTATGTTGGATCTGGGTTTTAAGGTTGATGTTGATTTTTGATGTTTCATCCTCTTGAGTTGATTTTGATTTGGGGAGTCTTCTTTCATTTAATTTTTGTTTCTTTTCATTTGGGAACCCGTATGGTTTTTTTTTGCCTTGAGTGGTGAGTCCTTGAGTTGTCGCTCTTTTTGGGCTTCTAGAGGAGGGGAATGAATATGTTGCTTCATAATTGGTCTCCATTTTGGTTTAGTAAATGGTTGCTCTTATGTTCAATTTGATTTTGGTGGGTCAAGCCTTGCACTTGAAAAGTGGTTTTCTTTATTATGAAGTTCTAACGTGAGATGGTGCATGCCTCATGTGGTGATTGATATTTTGTTTGGTTTTGGTATCATGTGCAAGTTGGCTTTTCATTTGTGGTTTTGAGATTTTTTTGCTAGTAAGGGGGAGTGGCTCTCAGTGGGGGTTTGACACCCAAAGTGGTTGGTCCAGGGTAACCCTTGAGATTTTAATCAAGTGATAACATAATTAATTAATTAGGGGGGATTGGGTCTAGTATTTCACAATAATTCAGATAATGTAGCATCACTCATGGCCCTAAGTGCTCATTTAGGCTTGGGATGAGGGGGGAGACTTGGAATGGCAAGGTCATTTTCCTTACCTCTGCATAGTAATTTTGCAATGTATGTTGATCCCAGATAGTGGCATGGGGATTCAGCAACCAATAGAGGTGGCCAGGGTGATCCGGTAGCCTAGGAAGGTTACACTAGGGTAACCCATAGCACTTATGCGATGACACTCCACCCTTAGGTACTCATGTTTTCTTGTTGGATTTTCCTTCATGTTTTTGTACCTCTAGAAATAGTTGTACCTTATTTTTGTTGAGGCAATTGTTTCTTAATGTTTTTTGTTGAATCCTCCTTTTGGGTATGTGCAGGATCATGATGGGCCAAAAAGTGGCAATATTATGGGTATTTGTAGGGTATGTGACTGACGACCTTTTTTACCCAAAATTGATAAAATGAAAAGGGTTTTTAGAGGAGATTCTCAGTTTTTCACCAATATAAATTATGCTTTAATTTGAATTTAATAAATAATTATTATTTATTTTCTATTAGAATTACGACTAAAGTCTTGATCAATAGGCTGATTGAAAAACATTTATAACTTTCAAACAGTATCACATTTTTTGAATCTGAAACATGTGTCACATTATATGCTTCATATACTATAGGATTAAAAAAAGAAAAATTATATTTCATGAAGTTTTGACCAAGTTAGGGTGGTCAAACATATGAGTTTTTATATTTTTAAAAGTTGTAATAAAAAATTCATAATTAATTATTTACTTGGAAAAAAATTACAAAAAAATATGCATCAAATCCAGACATGAGTCTTCTACTTATATATAAAGTTTTATAAAAAAATATTATCATTTTATTATGTTTAGGGTGGTCAAACAGACACCTACTTCTTATTTTTTCCCTGAAATTTAAGTACTACTGCATTGAAATTTTAAATTTTCACCAAATAGATTTTATTTATTTTTAAATAAACCTAGTAGTTTAGAAACTACATTCAATTTTCTACAGATTCTATTCTTACATATTTTTGAAATAATATAGATAACTTATTCAAATTTTTACGTCATGTTGCCTAACACTGATTTTTCTGAATTTTTTGCCACTTAAGGGCTTATTTTTTCAATGATGATCCTGCACATACCCTTTCAGTCAATTAGTGTTGCATATATGTCTCATGGAAACTTTAATGATGATAATGAAAGGTGCCTTTGATATTTATTGCCGGTTGATATTGTGATCTTGTTTAAAGGCTTTTGATCCTATTGTTGTTGGCACCTCTTACGGTTATTTACTGTTGATCTATATTATTGGAAATTGGTTCTTGTTGGGCTCTTCATTATTTTTATTGTGGTTATGCATTGGAAATGCTATGGGTTGTTAACTTGTGTTGTTGTTATCCTTGTTGTGGAGTCTTGTTTACCTTTGGTTTGCTTGAATTTTTGGGTTGAGGATCTTTCTTCTCAACTCCCAGCATGGGGGGTGGACTTTCAAGTCCATGTGGTCGGGTGGAACGTGATATGCATCCCATTGGGTCCCCAACCATTGATCGATTTGATGAAATATGTACTAGCTGCAATGACATCATAGATGTACCATTGTTGGATTTTGATATGGAACTTTGTATTCATATGTTCCGGATGTATTATTCCATTATAATGTACTCTTCCCATACATGTTGGAAAGCAGCATTGTATTGATGTAAACCTTGAGTAATGTATCTTCATGTTATTAATGTTTTTTCCATGTTCATGTTATCATAGATCATGGATTTTTGGTGTATGTCTATCTTCCATGTAATGTAAAGATGTTGATACAAAAAGTAATGTAGTTATATAACTCCAAGGGACTATGTTATATGTTGTACATGTAAAGTTGTATTTCATGTAATGTATTTTGTTGCATGTTAGTTACTTTTTTTAAAAAATTGTGCCATAAATGTTAGATATGTTAGTTTCCTTTGGGGTTGCGTAGTGGGGCATTACATCTAGATACATTTAATTGATAGTATAAATATAAAACTAAATTTAATTCATTGTCATTTTATAAAAAAATTATAATTAATTTCATATCCCCTTAAGCCATTCTCTTAAAACCCCTCAAGACATCCTCTTATGTACCATTAATCCATCCTCTTGCATCCCCTTAAGTCTCTCTATTAATTCCCCTTAAGCCATTCTATTAGGACCCCTTAATCCATATCCTCGTATATCTACCCTTAATCCATCCACTTGCATCCCCTTAAGTCGCTCTCTCAACACCCCTTAAGCCATCCTCTTAGGACCCCTTAATCCATATCCTCGTATATCTACCCTTAATCCATCCACTTGCATCCCCTTAAGTCACTATAGGGTTCATGAGATGCTTAAAATAACAAATCTATATGGGTTAATGGTTTAGGGTTCATCTCCTAGTCTCTAGGTCATATGGTTTATGGTTTAGAGTTTCTAGGGTTCATTAGATGCTTAGAATAACAAATCTATATGGGTTTTAAGGGATTAGGGTTCATCTCCTAGGATTTAGGTCCTATGGTTTAGGGTTTATGGTTTAAATTCATTCTCTCAACTCCCCTTAATCCACAATCTTGCATCCCTTAAGTCACTCTCATAATTCCCCTTACTTAGTCATCCTCTTAGGGCTTGTTAATCCATATCGTAAGGTTCATGACATGCATCCCCTTAATCCACCATCTTACATCCCTTTAAGTCATTCTATCAACTCCCCTTAATCCACCCTCTTACATCCCTTCAAGTCATTCTATCAACTCCCCTTAATCCACTCTCTTGCATCCCCTTAATCCACTCTCTTACATCCCTTTAAGTCATTCTATCAACTCCCCTTAATCCACCCTCTTACATCCCTTCAAGTCATTCTATCAAGTCCCCTTAATCCACCCTCTTGCATTCCCTTAATCCACTCTCTTACATCCCTTTAAGTCATTCTATCAACTCCACTTAATCCACCCTCTTACATCCCTTCATTCTATTAAATCCTCTTAATCCACCCTCTTTCATCCCCTTAAATCATCCTCTTAAAGGTCCCTTAAGTCATGTCCTCTTACATACCCTTAATCCACAATCTCGCATCCCTTAAGTCACTCTCATAATTCCCCTTAAGCCATCCTCTTAGGACCCATTAAGCCACATCCTAGGGTTCATGACATGCATCATCTTACTTGCCATCCTCTTAACTCCACTTAAGGAATTCTCTTAAGACCCCCCTTAAGCTATATATCCTCTTAGGTCCCCTTAATCCATCCTATGGAAAACATCATTTGAATTTGAATGAAATTTACTATATATTGTTATTTTCTCGCATGAATTTTTTACTTAAATTACTCAAACATTATAGTTACTTTACTCACATTAATTATTTTGGTAGGTTCTCATCAAGTTGGTCTACCATGTGATTGTCACTGAAAAATTATTTTATCAAGAGACTACATGTAAATATCAATTTTCAGTCTTCACCTAAAAGTTGATAAGCTTTAATAGTATCTACATACACATATATGTTTCATCATGTTATATAGTTGTATTAAACATCAATATACTATTATATATGTTTGTTTGATGTATGAACTTCAATGAGCTTATTAGTCACTTTTTAAATATCTTGTTCCAATTTTATAGATTATACATTTCATGTCTTGTATTTACCACATTGTATATAATCATGTTCAATTGTATAGATTATACATTTTATACATACAAGGAGATAGATTTTTGTTTATTGATTCAAATATTTACTAGAATTGGAAAATAGTTAAAATTACCCACCCTTAATTTATTATGTATATTATCTAAACTATTTAAGGAATGTTTTAATTTGTCACCTAACCATGTGATAAATTATATATATGAATTTTGATCCTAGATAAGAATTTATATAGTGCATGTATTAGTTGAAAATTAGATAGTTTATATCTATACATACATGAGTGCATATAATCATCAAAATGAACATAACACAATCATAATTGATTGCATATATAATAATCATTTATTAAAGTCAACTGATATAAATAAACACAAATATGGTAATAACATGTTCAAAATAAAACTAGAGATAGATAGTCCATAAAATTTATATGTCAAGTCCAACACATATATTTAAATAAAACTAGAGATCTATAGTCCATAAAACTTAAAACCATCTAACTATCAGGCTAATCAGTCAAATCAAGTCTCCTCTATGTTCCATGTCGATTAGATGCAACTGCATCATGTTGTAAAAGGTAAAAGAAACTTAAAATTAGATTTAAAGTTATTTATAAATTTTGATATAATTAAACATATTTAAACTTGAAAATATAAACTTTTAGATAAAAATAAATTTAATTAAATATCTAGTAAATATAGTAAAAATGATTTTTAGTATGCATAAATTACCATATGATCATGTGAATCTACTGGCACATTTTGTTCAACGGGTAGCTTTACTATCACTTGAGAAGATGCAAATGCCTAATCTACTATATCCTGCATATTCATATATATATATATATATATATATCTAAAAGGTCCATAAAAATTGTATAGGAGATTTAGTAAAGTTTACAACCTCGAATGATATGACCTCATGATCACACACCTAATATTTCCCATGTATAAATGTCAACGATGTCTCAAGGGTGCCTGCCATGGGTATCTCATGAAATCCTTGCATATAGATGTACAAAAGTTTGTATAGATCATTCACACGTGTATGTAAATGAACAGATTAAATTATATCTATGATGTGTATTTAATTTAAACTTAACAAACTTTTGAAAGCACGCACTTGAGCTGATGATGTCTCAGGAGTGCTCACCACAACTTGTGGTTGGTCAGTACTAGGTATTGTATAACCTCCCTACATCTAGATATAATATATCAATTCACACATTTGTACAAATTCAAATTAAATTAGATATATCCACACAAATTATTTAATATATATTGGTTCAATTACCTATCCAAAAGGTGATCCCAAATCTACAACACTCGACATATAGACACAATGATCATATTGAGTTTCAGGAATTGTGTGATCATGCATCTACACCAAACACTTATTGAATTAATATTATATATATAATTTGATGTCATTATTTACATGATTTTTTCACATTTCAAACTTGAATTAAATTTAAGTTCAAAAGATGAACATACTTGTGTAGGATGATCCTCAGCATATAGTAAATTCATGTATGACTCCATCCCAAATGCATGTGGGTCACCTAAAGTGGATGCTTGAGTATTCCTATAGCCCGAGCCTCCATGCTCTCTATTGGCCACTTTAGTCATCGTGTGTGTAGTCTGATGAGTGATACATGTCCTAAAAGTGAACTCAATGCTCCTAACGTTGATAACATGGTCTGATTTGAAATGTAGCGAGAACACCAAGAGGAGGAGCAACAATACGAGCAATCAAAGCACGTCATTGAGGATCGACATGTGCTCCTAGTCTATGTTGGGGCATGCCACACCCAACTCCTTCAAATGACCTCATATCAAAATAGTTAAGTTTTTTACCCAACTCAAACTCAGCCCATAACTTTCTCAAAAAGTATAGGGGCACCTCACAACTTTTCCATGTGGTGGATTATCAAACACCATCCACCATCTATCCCAAAAATGTGTAGCTATCTACTTGTGCCTACACCATAAAATTGAAATTCATTTTTTGGTGGGTGGAATTGGTTGGTTTGTTTGGGGGTTAATAAAATATTGGCACATGGCTTGTTTGGTAATTTTAAGGTCATTTATTTCTTTATAGCACAATCCATCTACATAGAATTGTATCCTCTCTTCTCTCCATTGATGGAACCTATCTAGGTGTGCCTCAATAGATCGAACTGAATCAAAAATGGTTTGCACTGTAGATGAAAACCGTGCGAGATGGGGAGGGATTCTAGGCTCATTTTTTATCAGATATATATTTCCTTGAATCACAATAAGATTTTCTCGGATGCTCTCTCTTAATTGATCCTGATCTACTACAGGGGGTGGGGGTTAGGCGGTGGAGAGTCTAGAGGTGTGGGGTTTTGTTTTGGTGGTGGATCTAGATGTATGGGTTCTATAGGAATTTTTGGATCAGGCATAAAATCCTCTATATTAAATTATGGATTCATGTGAGCAATTAAATGGCAACTGCATGTTAAACAATTAAAAAATATATATCAACAAACTAATTAAATAATGCACACAATTTGAAAGTTATTTAAAAATCACATTGAGCGTGAAAAAATTCAAAATATATTTCATTTAAAGACCATTCAATTTATAACATTAAAAAACCCATAACATTAAAAATCCATAGCATGTACACATATTAAATTGAGTTTAGTGTGTGGTTGTTAATATGATGGGTAGAAATGAAATTAGGGGGTTTTATTAGAACCCTGTTCAAATGCATGCACTATGTCATTGGTTTATTAAGTGAATCCCCTAAAAGAAGGCCCCATAAACTTATTTTTAGCTAGATATCACTTGATAATTAAACTATAGCCAAATTTGATGATCTATACATTAATTGATTTATTTAAAAATAAATAAAACCACATCGATTAAGGTAAAGACTTAATATTTATTTAAATAAATCACCATCAAGGTAAAGACTTAAGATTAAGGTAAAGGACTAAAGAATGAAAATAAGACACATGTAAATATATAACTTTGATTTCTCAAATTAGGTGTTAAAATAGGAGGTTAGGGGTTGTTTGGAGTGTCTTCTATTACATATATAAAGGTGGAAAAAGAGAAGGAAAGGTCCCTAAGCTAATTTAGGTTATGAACAACATAAGAATGAGTGTCAAAATGGGTAAATGATGAAAACCATATAGTTTAATTCAAGTAAAAATTACACTAGATTCTATTTATATTAGGATTATTGTTAGACAAGGGTACTCAATGGAGCTCATAAATATCAAGCCTATCATTAATTAACTAATTCATCAATAAGTAATTTATTCTTCTAAGTTTTTATGGGTCTAGAGCTTTATCTTTTGGCATGAGGGGAAGTTTACTCATAGGTGTGGTTGTTTCCCAACAAGAGTATATCTATAGAGCTAAGGTATATCAAACAAGAATACATGTATTAATCAAGTATGACATAGAATTTAAATTAAAAATCTGATGACATAAATTAATTTATCTAAATTTTCAAATTTCATGATAAGAGACACAAGTTATCTCTAGTGAGACAAAGTAGTTAACAAGAAATTATAAGTTTAACACTAACATCAATTTATAATCTCATTCATTGTTTTCAAAGAATACTAAAGATAAGAATTAAAAATTAATAGAAGACATTCAAAGGGACACATAGATATATGCTAGTTCACCTAATTGCAATGTACAAAATAAACAAAGATAAGCTTGAGCTCTATTCACCAAAATTTGAGAACTTTTATTCCCTTAAGAAATGTCATATTAGGACCCCTTAAGACATCGATTTAAGATTTAGGGTGATAAGATGGCTAAAGGGGATCTATGTGTAGTAAGGTCCTAGGACAAAATGGTCCATGGCTTAAGGGAATAAAATTTGGTGGAGTTGCCTAAGGCGACCAAATTTCATTTTAAGGTCCTACGACAAAATGAATGCTTTAGGGTTTAGGGTTTAGATTTTAGAGTTCAAGGTTTAGGGTTTAGGGAGCTTAGGGTGAAGTTTGGGTGGCCCATGGAATAATGGACTTGCAAGTTAGTGAGTAACATTTTCTTGTGGAACAGTTGATTGAGATAGATCTTGTTTCCCAACAAGTGTATATCTATAGAGCTAAGGTATATCAATTGTGAATACTTGTATTAATCAAGTATTACATAGAATTTAATTAAATCTGAGGACATAAATTGATTTATCTAAATTTTCAAATTTCATGATAAGAGACACAAGTTCTCTATAGTGGGACAAAGTAGTTAAGAAGAAATTATAAGTTTAACACTAACATTAATTTATAATCTCATTCATTTTTTTCAAAGAATACTAAAGATAAGAATGAAAAATTAATAGAATACATTCAAAGGGGCACATAGATATATGCTAGTGACCTAATTGCAATGTGCAAAATAAACAAAGATGAGCTTGAGCTCTATTCACCAAATTTTGAGAATATCTTTGATCCCCTTAAGAAATTTCATGTTAGGATCCCTTAAGACATTGATTTATGATTTAAGGTGATAGGATGGCTTAAGGTGATAGTAAGGTCCTAGGAAAAAATGGTACATGACTTAAGGGAATAAAATTTGGTGGAGTTGCCTAAGGAAACCAAATTTCATTTTAAGGTCCTATGACAAAATGAATGCTTTAGGGTTTAGGGTTTATATTTAGAGATTTGATGACATGAAAACATATCTATGTCAAATAAAAAATGTAAGAAGCCTCCAAGGAGCCCTAATTTATGACACTACACAATGTGACAAGGATGTTTTATAAATTGGTCATTGAAGTGTAGAAATAACTGAAAAATCCCAATGTAAATTATTCGTAGCCTCAATCTCAATCTCAATCTCAATGAAAACTACCCCGAATCTAGGTAACATTCCCTGGATACTTCTAAAACTATGTGAACTATTAGGGTTCTAGGTTTACATTTTAGGGTAAATAGGGTATTAGGTTTAAGGTTTTAGAGTTTAGGTCGAAGGATTAACCTGGGTAAATTAGTTTTTAGTGACCTATGTTTTTTGGAACCTAGGGTTTCTATGGTTTTGATTTCTAAGTTAAATGTGTCCAATTTAGGTTTATTTTTTTATGGTTTTCGATTTGCAATTTAACGTTCTTTGTTTCGTTGATGTTTTTGGTTTTTTAAATGCAATTTAAAAACTATAAAATATTGAACAAAAATAAAATAAACAAGCAAAAACTAAATACCAATTACAAAACAAAAATGCAAGATATAAAGAAAAAAAAGGAAGAATTCAACCAACCTAGAGGTCGCTGAGGTCAGTTGTGTCGACGAGAAGAGGTGGCAGTGAAAATTTTCTTCAATTAGGCCCTTTGAAATATGTACGTGATCTTGTATCCTCTTCTTTGGTGCAGCTAAAACTGTGAGTGAAAATGAAAACACAATTGCTAATTTAAAAAAATGAATACCTTTAAGAAATGCATATGCATTTCAAAATGTGTATCTATTTCATAACACATACATGTTTTCAGTTTGCGTACCCAAAGTTGAATGCATACGCATTCAGATTTAGGCTCGGGTACTCAATCCGTAACATGGATGCATTTTTTAAAACGTGTACGTGTTTTGTGCATTTTTTTTGTTTTTTCTAAAACTTCCTCTCTTCGTGTACCCAACTTCTTGCCTTTACCCCTAAAAAAATAAATTGTTTCAACTATAAGTGTATGCCCTTGGTCTACTTTATCATCTCCAAGGCCTCACTTATCAACAGGTTTTCTATGGTCTACATCTATTACCATAAAAATGCCTTTTCCTGCAGACCCCAAACCACCACCTTCATAACCCATTTTTTTGGCTATGGTTGCTCCTGAAGTATGTGCTTCTTTTATGGACTCACTTAAACCAGGTTTGACATAGATTTTTTCTTCCCTATAATCATTAGTTTCATCATGAGTTTCTTGATCTTCACCATCATTAGGATGAGCTCTGTATTCTATAATTTGCTAAACTCGCAATCCTCTTCATTATCTCCAAATTTTGAAAGATTTCTTGGTTCACCTAGCTCTTTCCTCATAGACCAAAAGGTAGTAATTTTTTATCATGAACAATTTTTATTTCTAACTCCCTTATCTAGAGAATTTGGGATTTTTACTCTACTAGATGGTTTATCACTTTTTTCATAAAAATTGTTGTACCTCTTGATTGTCTTGCGCTGCAATGCCATAATTTTTGCTGATAATTGTCTAATAGAAATACCTTTAGATCAGCAACAAATTTCTCCATTTCTATCTTGACCTCATCCTAATAATCCTTGTTTCTCAAGTTTTCAAGCAAGGTTCACTATGAAGTTGAATTCTACTTGCAACATTCCTATTGGACACAATCATTGATTTAATGGTGTCACATGGATCATACTACCAGTGATAGACAACATCAAAATTAAAAAAAAATTAAAAGATCATACATGCTAAACTAAATTCTTTTCTCTCGAATGTGAACCCTCCACATGAAATAGGTAAAGAAGGAAATAAGGTCTTCTTTTGCTAAACAAAAAAGTGTAGTTCATCAGTACTCTGCATCTTCCTTACAAATTCCAATGCAAAAACCATTTCTATCACTTGTATTGTAAGTTTATATGGCTCTACTACTGATCCATAAAATCTTAGCACAGGGTGAAGCCACAATAGTGGTTTACAATTGAAGTGAGGAAGGAAAACTCACAAAAAATGAATGCATAGAAAAAAACTTGATTTTAGGGGTTCATACGAACCTATTGGTTCAACCGAATCCATTAGGGGTTCACTAGAACCTGGGTTTCGGCAAACCCTTTTAATGCTTTCCCTCTAAAAAAATCCAACAAAACCCCTTATAAAAGGGGGGTTCGAATGAACCCTAGTTCGAGTGAACCCCTATGGGTTTGCTCGAACCCCCCTTATTCCTCTTCCCCCCCTAAGACACGAAAAAACCCTGAATTTTGGCACTTTGAAGCTCAGGTTGAGGATGAAAATGGATGAATCTTCACAAACCCAACTAGAATCAAGTAGTCGTCAGAATGAGCTATCTAATGAATATAATTTTAATATGTTTTGGTTTTATTATGTATTTGGTTTTTTAGTTTTATTAAACATAGGTTTTTCATTGAAAATGAAGGTCTCTATTCTATACATGTGGAAAAATAGCAGATTATCAAAAAAAAATTGAAAAATATGAGAGCACCAGATATTGAAGTCCTTGATCCAACAAAAAAAAATCAATATATACAAAAAAAGTTATGTGTTATACAGTCGCGCTATGTCTGAATTGTAATTGGTTTGACTTCAAAACTTGATTGAAGAAAAAATATTCAATAAAAAACTATCTAACCAAGTGGAAGCACTAGATATCAGAGTTACGAATCTAAATTCAAAAGAATTAGAATTTTATCCTTCATGGAAAAATATTTATGCATTATATGGTGTGTGTCACTTTTTAAAAATGCTGGTTTTTGAAAAAAATTAGTTTTCATGGGAGATGGAAAAAGAAGTGCAATCTGATTCCAAAAATTTTGAAAAAAAATATTTTTAGAATCTATAGAGAAAATGTGACGAGACTCTAGTTTGCATCATCTTCAAATTCTTCACGGTTTAGCCTCTATAGGTGCCTGAATATGAAGATTTAGTTAAAAATAATAATTTTAGTGTCCAGTTTGGCCAAAAATTATAAACCACTATTGTGGGATCACCCCACAATATATTATTCTATTAAGTACCAATTATCCAATTGCATTTATTTTTCTAGTTGAATGCAATTTGTACATGATATAGGCAATCTAGGCATTGGAGTATTTGTAATTTCTTGATGCAATGGAGCTAAAAAGTAGTCTAAAAAATTATTGTAGTTCCTTCGAGAATCATACATCCTTATCTCAGTGGTCCAATCATATATTGGATCCATTTTCTTTTCCTCAACATTACTATAGTGTTGAATCTTAAGCTTATTGGTCTAAAACATTCCACCAAATTTGAATATAAAAAAATAGCACAAGTAGGTTGTGAACCTAAATGTCTTAGTGGACTTTGAGTGTGCACCTCCTTTAATCATTAAAATATTTTCATTCATGGATTCTACAATGTGCTCAATAAAGTTATATTTGAAATTGACAAGTTGAGATGCAAAAGCAAAATGGATATTGTATACCATTCCAAGGAGGCTTGCACCCACTTCCCAATTGCTATCCAGTCTAAGGAAAAATGCTAGCATGGAAATAGAATATTGAACCCATGGTTTGAAAATATCAAAATCATAAGGAGGCTTATAATTACCTTTCAATTTATTTCTAAATTGTATGTTATCCTGAACTATTTTCTTTATGAAATATTTTTTCTCACTTTCATCCACTACTTCATAATCACTAACAAGCTCTTTTGGGTCAATGCAAATGTTTCCAAATTCTTTGGTTGTAAACCCCAACACTTTTCCAAGTTCTTCTAGATCAATGGATAACAATTCTTCTTTTCTATCTTTATTAACAATTGCTCTTTTGTTATCATCATAATTTTAGGCACAAACCATGTTAAATTCTGGGCAAGGGAAAACCTTATGTAACATCATGCCCCCTAATCTAGTTACCCATGATGTACTATAACTATTAACTTGCATTTTCTTTATAGACTTATTCTTAGATGAAAATCTAAGCTCTAAGGTACACTCACCATATATTTTAGGATCATAAATATCATGGTATTCATCAATGAAACCTAGGGTTTTAAGAAATCTAGTATAATGTATTTTTTATCTTATTTTTCTTTGGTGGTACTAGTGGTAGACATGCTTATACAATTTGAAATTGTGAATTCCCTCTTATTCCTCCTTAATTTTTCTCAATTCTTAGTTTGAAAAAATAAGATTTTAAGAAATGAGGAGATGAGGAATTCTATTTTTCACTTACCCGAATTTTGATTCTTGAAAAGATTAATATTGACAGGCGTGGAACCCAGAATCTCATTGGTGCACTACAATGAGCAATCTGAAATCTCCCTGTGTGCTAACTCTCTCACTCAAAAATAAAATCACTTAGTTGTAAGGAAGCTAAGATAGAAAAACAACTTCCTACACTAACCTTGAGAGGATATGATGCAAGGGCATCCGGAAGCATTCAGAACAATTGAGGCAGTTGACAATGAAGTTACAAAAAACCAAATTATTGCATTTGATTGCTAGAGGTTGTGGATTAAAGGGTTTGTTTTCAAGCATATCTAGCATTTCCATGTTAAGTTTTGAAGGTCCATATGAATATTTTATTGAGTTATGAATACCTTTGTTCTGACAGTTGTTCAGTCATTCTAGTTGGTGAACCTGAAAGGAGATGATGTGATTATGGTAATTTAAGTTTTTGTGGATGTTTCTATGGTGATTTGTGATGCTTGTGGATGTTTCTAGATTATGTTTTGTTGGTCAAAATCGATCATTTTGCTCGTGATTGGTGATTTTCTTTTGTGAACTTTCATGTTTTCCATGTTCTTGGTTGGCAAGGTGTTTGTAGCATGTTGTGGATCTTCGAGGAATAAATTTTGAAGGTGTTTCATGTTCGAGGATGTTGTTTTGGGTCCTTGGTTTGTTGTGGCCAATATTGGGTGGTTCGCATTGTAAATAGTTTAATTTTTTGAGGCTAACCTATTTGAGTCTACACGTTATCTTACTAGCCATTGTATTTGGGCTGACATGTTAAGGGTTAGATGATTTGTGGATGATATAAATAGAAGAGAGAGGATTTGTTACTAAAGACAAAAGAGAGATGGATCAATAAGGTGATTGATAGTGTGAAGTATGAAGCATGGTGACAAAGTATTTTGATCCAAAAGGATCACAGAGCAGAAGGAGTGTGGAGCAGATCTGAAGGAGTTGATGAAGATTGTTATCATTTAAGTTAATTGTAATCCCTAGGCTACAGCCTAGAATTTTTTAAGCCTAAGAGGCATATGTAATGTGTTTTGAGATTATAATATAATGAGGAATGAGCTTTGTAGGCTAGGTTTTTCCTTGTTATAGTTTTCCTAGGATATATCTTGTGTCTAGTGTTCATGAATGTCATTTATCTTTTTGTTGATTAGTTGTTAATTTCCATTGCATATCTGTTTTGATCATGTAGTAAGTAATTTAGCCTATAAGGTGGGATAGTCCTTAATTGGATCCTCCTACCTTGACTACATCATATGGTATTAGAGTTGGTTTTGATTATGTTAGCTGGTTATGAATATGTTGGGAAGAAGATAGTGTTGAAAGAAGTGTGAAACCCTAGAAGTAATAAGTGTTAGATCATAGAAGAAAGATCGAGGCAAGAAAGATTCGGGTAAGCATTTGAATTTGGTTGTTCATCTGATTTGTTTCAATGGAGAAGATTAGGAAGAGGATGAAGAAGGAAAATGAAACCCTAATATGTGAAAGGGATGCTTTGGAGGAAGAATTATGTGAAATCAATTAGTGTGATTTAGAATTGATGGAGAGGATGAAAGAACTAGGAGGAGACAAGTATGATGCTCTTGAAGAAGAACTAAAAGTGTAAGAAGGAAAAATGAAGAACTAGAAGCAGAGCTAGATCTATGTTTGAGGATCTTGAAAAGGAATTTGTAGAAGGATTCAAGTTGTTTGTAAAGGTGGAAAAGAGGAATAGAGATCTAGAGGAAAGTTTGAAGGAGCTGAACAAGGAGAATAGTTTGCAGAAGAAGGAAATATTTGGCTTGAAGGAACATGTTAATCAGTTGGAGCAATCACTTAAAGCATGCCAGAAGGAGAATGAGAATCTGAGATCTAAGCCTGAATTTTGTGATGTTTCTTTTGATACTAATGACTTGTGTGATGTTACAGAAGTTTCTTTGGAAGGTGAAGTTGAAGGTAACAATGTAACGAAGCCTACAATTGTTGGTGATGGTATTGGTTTCAAAATCATGCAAAGAATGGGATATGAAGGAAAAGGATTGGGAAAGTATCAACAAGGAATTACATAACCTATTCAGTTAGTAATAAGATCAAGAGTAAAGGCCTTGGATATGACAGAGGTAAGAATGTTATTACAAGTTTGAATCAGAGAAGAAAAAGTATGTATTGTTCACATTGTCATAGTAGGCATGGGACTGAAAAGGAATTATGTTGGAATCTATATCCTTGTAAGTTATTTAGATTAAGGAATATTTAATTTTGAAAAGATACATGTTGGAATAAAATGAGAAGGAAAAATCCTATGATAGATTGTAAGAAAATGGATTATGGATGGATTGATGGAGCAAAATGGAAACATGTTACTTGTATGATTAGAAGATTGTACTGATGGAGGAAATCACATGTTGGAGGAAAAGAGGGAGAAATATGTAGAGAAAGAAGACCTTATGCAGAGCATAGAGGAAGAGGTGACAAGAGTCATAATACTTATCACTATCAAGGGTACCAAAGGAGTGAAAGAGGATTTGCTAGAAGAGGAACCTATTTTCAAGTTTGGAGGAAGAAATAACCAAGCATTGAGTGTCATCAAGAACCTAATACCAGAGAAGCTAATGAAAGAGAAGCAGTAAAGGATGCAGAGATAGTTTTTGTAGGTGAAGAAGAGTCGCTTGATACAGAATTAGTTTATGCAGAAGAAGGGGAACCTTTGGAGGTATCAAATTTAATAGTGGAACTAGAAGAAGGTGAAGCACTAATCTTAAGGAGAAAGTTTATGTACCAAAGCAAAGTAAATATGAATGAAAGAATAGAGACATACAACAATCTTGAGGCAACTTGTGAAGAAGGCTTTCCCAGACCGCTGACTAGTGAGGCAATGCAAGGCTTGCAAGTAGACCACCGAACCTCAACCATGACAAGATGAAGAACCTGAGGCAACTTGCAGGGTGGGCTTACTCAGACCGTTGACCAGTGAAGCAGTGCAAGGCTTGCAAGTAGAACGTCAAACCGATTCAAAGAGAAACTTGAGGCAGTTTTGCAGGGTGGACTTGAATAGAATGCCAACCTTGAGGCAGTTGCAAGTACCTATGGAAAGATCATTGAACTGATTCAAAGAAGAACTTGAGGTAGTTTTTTAGGGTGGACTTGAACAAAATGCTAACCTTCAAGTAGTTGCAAGTAGCTTTGGATAGATCACCAAACCAATTCAAGAAACAATAGACCAAAGTGAAGAGGCTCACTTTTCAAATAACCTTGAGAATTTGATGCAAGGGCATCTAGAAGAATTCAGAAAAATTGAGGCAGTTGATAGTGAAGTTGCAGAGAACCGGATTATTGCATTTGATTTGCTAGAGGTTATGGATTAAAGGGTTCATTTTCAAGCATATCTAGTGTTTCCATGTTAAGTTTCAGAGGTTTGCATGAAGATTTGATAGAGTTATGAATATCTATGTTCTGACAGTTGTTGAGTTGTTCTAGTTGGTGAACCTGAAAGGAGATGATGTGATTCTAGTAATTTAAGTTGTTGTGGATGTTTCTATGGTGATTCGCGATGCTCGTGGATGTTTCTATATCATGTGTTGGTTGTTCACATCGATCATTGTGCTCATGATTGGTGATTTTCTTTTGTGAGTTCATGTTTTCCATGTTCTTGGCTGGCAGGGTGTTTGTAGCGTGTTGTGGATCTTCGAGGAATAAATTTTGAAGGTGTTTCATGTTCAAGGATGTTTTTTAGGTCCTTGCTTTTTTGTGGCCAACATTGGGTGGTTCACATTGTAAATTGTTTAATTTTTTAAGGCCGACCTATTTAAGTCTACACATTATCTTACTAGTTGTTGTATTTAAGCCGACATGTTAAGGGTTAGATGATTTGTGGATGATATAAATAAAAAGAGGATTTGTTACAAAAGAAAGAAGAGAGATGGATCAATAAGGTGATCTATAGTCTGAATTATGAAGCATAATGACAAAGTATTTTGATCCGAAAGGATCTCATAGCAGAAGGAGTGTGGAGCAAAGTCGAAGGAGTTGATGTAGATTGTTATCATTTAAGTTATTTGTAATCCCTAGGTTGTGTCCTAGAATCTATTAAGCCTGAGAGGCATATGTAATGTTTTTTGAGATTATAATATAATGAGGGATAAGCTTTGTAGGTTGGATGTCTCCCTATTAGGGTTTTCCCAGGATATATCTTGTGACTGGTGTTCATGAATGTCAATTACCTTTCTATTTATTAGCTGTTAATTTCCATTGCATATTTGTTGTGATCATGGAGTTAGTAATTTAGGCTGCAAGATGGGACAGTCCTTAATTGGATCCTCCTACCTTGAATGCATCAGGATAATAATAAAAAACTTTTACATATCTAACAGTTACAAAAACTTAAACACAAATATCATGCATACCACAACACAATGATATACATGGGGAAAACCCTTTCGAGAGAAAAAACCCCACACTCCAAAAACTACCCAATACATTATTTAGAAATTAAAATATTACAATATACTTATAGAGAAAGCTTCTCACAGGAGTATCACCACCAAAGATCAAGAGACAACCTGACCGCTATCAGACTCTCAAAATACAAACCTGTCTACATACATCCCACCTACTTATAACAAGCTTTTTGGAAACTTCTAGAATTAAGGTTTTACAAGGTCATTTTTCATTTGACGTGTTAACAAAAAATCCTTGACATGTCAGCGAGAGAAAACATTGATGTGTTAGCGAGAAAAAACCTTGATGTCTTAGTGAAAAAAATTTAGGGCATTTCCCAGAACCCCATATCTTGTTATGAGTGTAGATTATTTGCATGATCAGTCACCACATGCCAACATACATCCTATCAATAAATTGTATATATTTTCAACGTTGAGACACATTTTCCCAACATTAGTAGTAGAAAGTTTGCTTTTGTTCGAACATTGAAGTGAATGAAACGTCAACGTGTTGCTTCCAGACCACACAATTAGTACATGGTTGTCTTGCATTGACATCAAATTCTAAACCATTGATCTTTATAAATCTAATGGTTATAGGATGATTTTGTAGGTTTAAGTTCACAAGCCTAGTGCTCTATGCATTACATTCTGGAATGCAACTACAACCATCCATAAAATGTTCATCGAATGGTTGAGTAATTTATGATATAAATAATAAACATTTGTTTTAAAGTTGTTTTAAACTTTAGTGTCCTAGGATTGACATCAAGGCCAAGGGGATGATAACTTAACATTTCAAAGTACTTAATAAAATAAATAATGATACCGAGAATGAAGGGAGAAGGTCAATGATAAATTAGAAATCAATAATATTTTAGTAAACCCTAGCAAGAGTGAAAAATTTTAGTGTTTATAATATTTTTTTGTCAATTTGATGGCAACTTTTTTTTTCATTTGTATTGCTTTATGTTTAAAATTTACATGCAAATATTTCATAAATAGATCATACTTAATTTATTAAAGGGAAAAAAACTAATTTGAATATAGAGACATAGACACTAAACTTGGAAAATAATTCTTTACTGTAAATGAATAATGAAGAATAACACAACCATTTATTGTATTACAACTAAATTACAATGTTACATCATTACATATCTTTTTAAAGATGAGTAGAGCATGCAATCTCTTGTTTTTTATAAATGACATATGTCACTTTACATAGACACATTGATTCCAAGTTGTTGCTTGTGATAATGGATCTTACAAATTGATTCCAAGCTTCTTCTGGTGACAACGTAATACAAATGTGGCTCTAAAAATAAATGCATAGAGCTTTCCTAGAAAACCATGCTTGGGAAATGGGAGCTATGAAGATACAAAATGTACTTATCCTCTTTGAGAACCAGAGTCATGCATAAGATGAGGGGTAGTAAATCTACTTCCATCTTTTTCATGCAACTTCCATGCACTGGGATAGTAATTATCTCCATTAGAGTTCCTCATCCTGGTTCAAAACCTATTTGAGAAGTTAGGTGAACTAGATCAACTTCTTTCCAATTCCACCCATTCTGAACTTGAAGGAAATTGGTCTTTTACTTTGTAACTACATAACTAGAGGTAGGAGAATTTAGAGTATTTCCAATAATACCACATCATCTTCTTCCTTATTAACCTTACAAAATGAAAACCCTTATGAGAATTCAGAACATTGCACTCAAAAGTAAATCCTTTAGCCTTTAATGAATGATTTCAATCATGCTCACTATCCTTATATATGGGCCACCAATGCTACTATCAACCCGATCCCTATTTACTCGTGAGTCGTGTGAAGTTGGGTATAATGATAATAGTGCAAACCAAAAAGCCAACTTAATTGATTCATGTAACTTAAGCCTTACATTTCCAATTAAAATATTTAATTTGATTGACATCTGGCTACATGCAAAGTGTACCTCAAGCTGCCAAGTTGTCAAAATATCCACTCAAATGATATGAAATAATTACAAATCTTGTTTCAATTGATCACTGGATTAATGACATCATCATCTACACTACATTGTGTAGTTTTTAATATCAAGCTATCCAATCAATCACTTCAAATGTAGATATGGAATTAATCTGTGGTACCACAACCACACTTTCTTCAAAAATATTGTGAATTAAATGAAAGGTATAATACTTCAAGGCATTGATAAGAGAGAATTAAATGGCTTGGTTTACCTTAATCATTAACAATGTCCACTTATAAGCCACACTAAATTTCGCTCACTTACGATCAAAACTATATGTTGATAATACCTTAATCATTATCAATGTCCACTAATAAGTTAAAATAAATTTTGCTCACTTATGATAAGAAATATATGTTGATAATTACTATTAGTTTTAAAAGCCACATTTTTATATTGAGCTAAGCAAAAAGGATTTACAAGAATGGAGCCATGAATTATTTTAACTGAAGTAGCTAAAGACTAAAGTATATACTACATAGCCAGCCTAGCCAAAAAGCCACTAACCGTGACAAAAAAACCAGTCACAAAATACATATTATAAGAACTGTACAATAAAATATAGACACAATTCATTACTAAAAAAAATTGTAACAATAGCTGAGGCCCTCAACCAAGTGTTTGAGAAGAAGGTGAATCGAATTCAACTAAAGCAACACCAAAGAAGAAAAGTGAATCACCCAAAATCTTCCTCCAAAACTCCAGACTCTTTAATGATTCATTTTTTGTATCACACAGAAGACCACATATCATATTAACTAGGGAAAGAGCTTGCATTGTAGAAGCATGCAGTTCCACTTTTCAGAAGATTCCACCAACAGGTGCTAACACACTTTCAAAATTGTAATGCTCCAATGCCAACTCCAACAAATAAATAGAGTAAATGAAAGGCTACAAATAATGTATTGTTAGGATTTTCACCAAATATTTATTGAGCATAGTTTCCATGCAATTGGACAAGAAAGTTTAAGCTACCTTGAAATATAGAGCTTGGGGGTTGTTCTTAAGCCATTCCCTACCCACAATTACTCTTATAGCATCTTCAACCTACACACAAGGAATTGTAAAAACCATACCCATGTTGCATCTATCGTATGCATCGTCACTTCTTTTCTCCAAAAAATATTTGGGTAGCATGACACACCATGAAGACTCCATATCATAGTTAAATTGAGAATAGAGAAGAAATAAATCAAAGAAAAATATATTATAAATGATATGAAGAACATCAAATTGGCAAATTTTATATAGAAGTTACAACAAAGACAATGACATCAAATACTCAACACTTAATATTTAGTTCACCACTTGATGTGACAATATTATTTTGAAAAAATTGAGTCACGAATTTAAATTATTTAAAAAAATAATAAAATGTCAACCATTGATAGTTTGAAATCTAATGGTTTGCTCACGAATCTAGTCCTTCAAACATTTTCTTTTATAATGAAACTACAGTCATCCATCTTGCAATAGCTATTGATCTTTGATGAACTTAGCACTGATTGTTGATTCCTTTTAGACCATTAACCATGAGCTGAAGCTCGGTCCCATTGAGGAAAGATGTCACAATCCTGCATTACCATGGAAAAACTAATGGCATCACCTTCTTCATAGTACAGGTGTGCGGGAGCCACCCGATCATTAATCATCGATCTCAACCATTGATTTTCATGAGAAAATATTTTTCATCTGACTTTGATACTCCAAAAAACCGGTAATTTCCTAGGTCGAGGGGCCAATCACTGTGATGAATCCAAAGGATTAAGTCATAACTTAAGCGACCTTCAACTATCGATAGTTAGTCAACGATAAAATATTAGTTTGGCTGATATGACTTTATGTGATTTAATAAGTAATGAAATTTCAACCATTGATTTTTTGAAATCTAATGGTTCTAGTGTTATTCTGGAGGTTTGAATTCACAAGTCTAGAGCTTCGAACATTTTCTTTCGGAATGCAACTACATCCCTCCATCGAAAATTCATTGAATGGTCATGGGTTATATTGATTTGCACCGACCTTTGGCTTCAGACATAATGAATATGTTGTCACTTAGCTTTCCTTCATTCCCATGCATCTACTTCATTAGCTTTGTGGCCCCCACTGCTCTTTACAATCTGATAGAAAATCCATGTGTCAGCAATCCATTTCCCCTCTGAGATTTGTAAGTTTTAGATCAACATTCATGGGCTAGTGGGCAATGGCCTAGATCAATCTCGGGGTGGTCCCACAAAGCTAGTTTACAATTTCTGGGAGATCTTTATTTTTGCTAAAATCACATATTTTTAGAAAATATAATAATTTAAGCCTTAAAAATTTTCATTTAAAGCATTCCAATTGAAGAGAGTTTGATCAAACTACCTTAGATCAAACCCCCTTGGATAGAACCCCACTAGTTTTAAACCATACCTATAATGGAGTCTCCTTTACACCTATCAAAATGTTGATAAAAAACCATTTTTGATTTACCTTTTGGGGGATCAAATTAATTCATTTAATTTATTTTTTGTAAGTATGTACAGTCCTTATTATAAGCTTCCCAAGAAGTATAATTTTAAATAAATTTAATTTTATTATTATATTTATCTTTTATTTCTTGCGAATGTAGGTGTTTCACCGAAAATCAAGCTCTCTATTCTACACATGTGGAAAAATAGAAGATTATCAATATTTTTTTTAAATGTGAGTGCATCAGATATTGAAGTCCTTGATCCAACAAAAGAAAAAATTTGAATTTTGATATATACAAAAAAAATTGCGTTATATATGGTTTGCCTATGTCTGCATTGTAATTGGTTTAACTTTGAAACTTGATTAAGGAAAAAATATTCAATAAAATACTATGAAACCAATTGGTTGCACTAGATATCATAGTTACAAACAAAATTAGAAAAAAATAGAATTGTATCCTTCATGGAAAAAATTTATGTGCTATATGGTAAGTGTCACTCCTTAAAAATGGTGTTTACTGAAAAAAAAAACTAGTTTTTGAAGGAGATGGAAAAAGAAGTGCAATCTAATTCCAAATTTTTTGAAAGAATATATTTAGAATCTATAGATAAAATGTCACAAATCACTATTTTGCACCATCTTCAAATTCCTCACAGTTTAGCCGCTATAGGTGCCCACAAGTGAAGATTTAGTTAGAAAATTTAGTTCAGTGTCTAGTTTGGCCAAAAATTGTAAACCAGTATTGTGGGATCACCCCCTGACAACTGCCAACGTGCTTCCCCTTTAACCAATAGGCTAGTGACCATAACATATATCCTCCTTTAGCAATAGAATAAGTTGAGATTAGAACATCTCAATGAACAATTTTGCAGGTGCTCATACATCCTTTTAGTACCACATTGTTTAACCTTTCATAATTGCCAAGAAATTTTTCACCAAATATTCCCATTCCCTTTACAGTTTTACAAGAAGTGGCAATGATGACACGTGGTTCATCCACCCGTTATCCCTCCACAAGCCCAGATCTAACAGTGGGTCCCCCATGGGCTAGCAAGGAATGGTTGAGATTCATTTGTTAAAGCACATCTCAATAATTGATTTGATCATGTTCATCCATCGGTTCCTTTAAACAATGGTAGGTCTCACCACAAGGGTGAATAGGTGTCACTTGCCCGCTATCCATCAAGCTTCTTAATTTTATTATTTTAATCTTGCGAGCTAGTAGGGAGCCAATGAAAGCATTTTTTTGGTTTGAAAACATTTTTGAATTGTTAATAAAATTCAATAATAAAAATGTCAACCATTGATTTTTAGATATCTAATGGTTCTAGTGTTATTCTAGAGGGTTGAATTCACAAGTCTAATGCTTTAAACATTTTCTTCTGGAATGCAACTACAATCATCCATCAAAAATTCATCGAACGGTTGTGGGTTATATTAATTTGCATTGACATCTGGCTTTAGACATAATGAATATGTTGACACTTGTCCTCATTCCAAACACTTTATGAAGGAATTTGGATGTGCAAAATTTTTTTCTTGGAATGGAACAATATGTAGCATTTGATATTTTCGCTAGCCAAACTATGATTTATTATTGGCATACCAATTTATTTCACCAATGAATTTTTCTATTGGTTTGAGATTATGTTTAATTTGCCAATGGTTTTTTTTCTTCATTTGAAAAAAGGTTTAATTTGCTAATGAATTTTTATTTTTTTATTTGAAAGCATTTTTGAATCGCCAATGAAAATATTTTTTTTGGTTTGATTTTTTTTTTAACAAAAATATTTTATTTGTTTGAGCACAGCTTTAATTTTCCAATAGAAATATCTTGTTGGTTTGAAAACATGTTTAATTCACCAATGGAAATATTTTATTGGTTTGAAAATAGGTTTTGATCACCACTGAAAATATTTTATTGGTTTTAAAAAATTGCAATTCCCCAGGATTTTCCACAAACTTCTAGTGATTACAAAAGATTCACCAATTGCGATTAATTTTTTTCTCAAAAAACAAAAAAAATTACCAATAAATTTAATTTTTTTATCAAGAAGTGTACAAGATTCGCTAGGATTTTACACCTTCATCGAGGGGGGGTGTTCTTAAAGTTATCCTTGTTCATCCCCCATGCATTTTCCTAAGACCCCCAAGGTTTCTAACTGTGAAGATAAAAATAATATTCTAAGTCTATGTAAGTATTCAAAGTTACATAGTTCTCAAGTTCCTAACATGCCTATCTTTCCAAGTTTCCTTCTTTCTCTATTTCTATCGAGTTTTTAGACCTCCCCATCTAGAAATTACCTCTATTAGTTTCCCACCTTTTTTTAGAGTTGTGAAGTTCCCCTTCCTAGTATGCCTATGTTCTTGAGTTTTCTTTCTACTCTACTTACATCAATGTTTCATACTTATCCATCTACTCATTCCCTCAACCAATTCCTTGTCTACATTCCCTCTTCCATTGAGACTTCAAATTATCCCCTATCATCATGCCTCTCAACTAAACTATACCTCTTTTCACTATTCACACTCACGTGCATCATTGCACATGATTGGAGCTTTATTAATATCTAGAGTGATGACATGTCTTCCAAAAGGCTCATATCAACAAAATTAGATTTTTCAATGTTAATGAAATGGATCCTTCTATACCTCCAATTATGTGAAAGGGGAAGATTATTTTAATTACCATTAATGCAATAGATAGGGTCTCAAACCCTAATGTACCTTTCACCATTATTGTTAAGTCTATGGTACCTCACAAGGGACACTTTACCATGCCTCCCAAGCACATTTTCACACACCTACACATTGTCCCAAGTTTGATTCAAAGGAAAAAGAAACTTGATAGGGATGTACAATCCTTACCACATACTAGCCTTGATTGGGAAGCCATTGTTGTAGATTTTGATACCCTTTCTATGTGTATTAGGTATTATGAGGCTTCATTGGATGATTATGATGAAGAATACACCAAACTATAATTATAAATTGATGTGAGACCTTGTGTTCAATCATTAACATTTGAGGATGGGAACCTATAGATTTGTAGAGGTTGAAGGAAAAAAATTGAGATCTCATTTTCCAAAGCATAAAACCCCTCTTGGCCAAAAAGCAATGGTATCACCCCAAGATCATAGTGGAGATTTTTGTGATGAAAGCCCTAGTTGTACATTATCAATCAAGTTGTAGGTGGTCATGTATTACAAACCTTGTATCTACAATTAATCATGGCTATTATGCCACATTTTTTGATGTGTCATAAAATTTTATAATATAAAAAATACTCTACAATTCATTTTACCTTTGCATATCCAATTGTAATATAGGTACAGTAGATTAGAGTAATATTTAAATACATATGTAGTTTATAATCTTATTGTAGACCGACCAATAATATTAGGGTTTTCATTAGGATAAAATAATAAAATTTCAAGCATCTAAATGATTCATTAATGCTATTGTATTTATATTAATACAATTTAGGGTTTATAAGGCTTTATTTTAATTATTTAAGACAAGAATTTAATAAATAATTATTTGGGACATTACGCCAAGTTGCTTAGGAATATAAATAGTGATAAATACAATATAATTAACAACTGTCCTTTGTAGGGATGATCCCAATTGATAGGTGTTGAACTCATCCCACGCATAAGCTTTTAGCTACCAACAATAGGCCTAATAAAAGGGTGAGCTAGAGGGTAACAATATTCTTGAAGGAACGTGTTTCAGAGCATAAATACAAATGGGTTAAGTGGCTACAATTGTGACAGTATTACAACAAAAGGCCTCAATATTTAACCCTTGGAGTATTTTTATACATGAAAAAGTCTGTTTATGATGTACCATCTTGTACTCATTTAATATTCACTAATTATGGAGTATTTCTCATAAGCGAAATGGATGAGCCATTATCATCACAAGTATGGAAATGTTGGGATATGGAGCCATCACAAATCATTTGGTTCATGGGGAGAACCTACCTACAAGGGATAATTTATGGGAAGAAGCAATACTTCTTTAATTTTTGAATTCACATTACTTAAGGGGAAGTAATTTTGTGTGGGTTAGACTTGTCATGTTCCATTTTAATAATAATATATGTTATGGATCACATTTTTTATTTCTTATTTCCCACATCTCCCCTCATCTAATTTTGTGTGTGTGTTCTTCGTGTTTCTCCTATGATGGTATAAGGTCCCTAAAGTCTCTAATTATGGAGGTATGCCTAAAATGCTAAGTATTTGTCAGTTGTTGAAGGTTCAAAGTTCCTCAACTAGGCATTCCTTTTCATATAATTTTGAACTTTCCTTGGTTCCTAGTGAACTCTCAAACTTCACCATTCAACACACCTTTCTACTCAACTCTACTTTTCCTTTATTCTTGTCATGATTTTAGACTTCCACATCTTAGCATGATTTTTCTTCCATATATTCCCTTTCTTTGACTTTTTTCAAATATTTATACATCCTCATCTAATCATATATTTTACCCATTCATTTCTATTGTTACCTCTCCTATCAAGACTTCAAAGTTCTCTACTTTGTCATCCCTTTTTGCCTAACCTTGCTTCTTACCAATACTTTATTAGAGAGTTATAATTTCCCTCACTGGTATGTTTTATATTCATACCCCAATCCTCAAATTATAGTACATGAGTTACAAGGTATCCTTTACATTCCAACTCTGACACTCTCACCATTTCTCATTATTCATCTCACATACTTTTGGGCACATCACATAGCACCATTAATGTTCAACATTAACATTGTAACATCTAACTAGGGGGTCCCTTACACCCAAAAATATTATTTACTATATATGGCATGAATCTACATGCACCTCCAACTCTACAAATGAAGATCCAACATTGGCTACTATTGATATAGTAGTTAGAGTTTCAAACCCTATGATCTCTCACCATTATTGCATAGAATATTTGCATATCCTACAAACACTCCCCCATGCCTCTTGGGTACATCCAAGTACACATGGCAATATTTAAAGAACAATTTAAAGGAAAAATGATGTATAGTCAGGGTAATATGGGCATCATCTATTCCATACCAGTCATGAGATCCTTATATGTAATTTTGTCTTCAATATTCTCTTTGTGGTTATTAAGGATTTAGAGTTATAAAAAATGATTATCATGAAAAATATTTAGAAACCGTAACCAGAAAATCATATTGAACACTTGTATTCAAACACCTAGACTTGAGGGTGAAAACCTATGGATTTGGACCAATTAGAGGGAAAATTGATTATGCATGTTGGATGATAAAACCTCATTATCCCTATGGGACGATCTCTCATTTAGAGATCACAATTGAGTTTTCATGGAGGAGAGTCATGGTTTTATTGAGTTGTTATGATTCATAGTTGTCAAGGGTTTTACTATTATATTTATAGCTTGATATTACAGCTCTACAAATATTAGTTTAACATTGTATTTTTATAATTAGTATATAGATTTACAATTGTTATTTTATACTATGACAAGAATTCTAGGTTTAATGTATAAATATAAAATAAATCTCGGGTCATTACCAAATCTTGTTAAAATACATAAATTTGAAATCTATCTAGTGGGTTATTGGTATTAATGTGTAAATCATGGGAAATATAAGGTTTTACAAGATCACATAAAATTATTTAAATCTAAAAATATTTATATATTTTTTTTTGTTGAAACTTTATGTCACCTTTACTTTCCTATTATTGATAATTGATCTAAGACATCTTTGTGTATATTTGGATGAATTGCACTTTTGTGTTATGGTGGTCTTCCCTTGCCTTAGTCAATTGTCCATGTCCAATATCCCAAAAAAAATGGCTAATTGTTACAAATTTATGAGCTTCTCATCTTGCAAAGAAGCCAAATGGGTACCCATATTCTAAAATTTGAGGACATTCTATGAAAAAATGACCAAGTTATGAAGTTGTGGGTTTCCCTAGCCCATCCGGATCCTACTCAGATCGTTGCAATCCCTCGTCGCCTCATTTTTCCACAAGGGTATAAGAGTTATGTTTTCCTGCAATGAGGAGAAAACAAAAAATTGTTAAGTAAAGAATTGCGAGAAGATGAAGGCCATCTTCTAGCATGGTCCAATTGCAGGTAAAAAATGCACAAATGGATTTGCAGAATTCTTCAAGTGAGTTCCTGTTCTTTAAAAGTTCAATTTAGTCCAATTTTTTTCAAGGTTCAGATCAGATGGTTTTTTTTGCGAAGGCAGTCAAACTCCAAAAATCAACTAAGTAAAATTTCACGAGAAGTTGGAGGCCAACTTCTCGCATTCAGATGATGCTGACTTTTCTAAAAGTTGACTAAGTTTAAATTTCACAATAAGTTAGAGGCCAACTTCCTGCATCCCGGTGACGATGAATTTCTCATATTTGGCCCGATTTCTCGTTAAAGCATGTCGAATCCCAAAATTGGTTTAAGTATAGATTTATGGGAAGATGGAGGTCATCTTCCTATATAGATATAGATAAAGGGTGAGATCTCGCCAAATGGTATTGTGAACTTTTCTAAGAGCATCAATTTGAACTGAAGGTACAGATACAAATCAAGATCCTGAATGGCAGATGAAGCCCAAAGTTTCACATGGACCTGTTGATGTAAAAATGACTAAGTATAGATTTATGAGAAGATGGAGCCCATCTTCCCATGATGCCAATAGACACCAAAGTTCTACAAGCAAATGATTTACGAAGTTTTTCATGTGAATTGACCTTTCAAGGTGTAGATGCCACCAAACCTTCCATAGGTGCAGATGAAGAAATTTTTCTGCCAAGTTTCGATGAGACTCAAATTTCCACAATTGTGAGAATCCGAGGGCCATATGGATTGATGAGTTTTTTAGGAAAAGAGATTTGATTTGCAAGTTTTCAAGGACTAGATGGATCTCATTTTCCCACCAATGAGTCTGACAATGGTTAAATTTTCGTAGCTCATCCCGTATCATCTCAATTTATCATAGGAGCGCCAAAATTGTGAGAAAATTGTTCCATCAATGTCTCAATGACCTCACTTGCATTTTCTCAAACCTACAGCTCTTTCATGACGCCTTCAATGTGCTTCATATTTCCCATGTCTTGCAAATAAAAATCCATGGTGCAATATTCCTTGAGCTTCTTATGGAGTGCTTTATGTCATCTCAAACACCTATGGTTGTCCTCTACAACATATTTCATGAGGATTTGCACACTCTTGCAAGGAACCATAAATTCCTAGTCATCCCTCATGCTATCAGGAATGTCCCTTTGTGTTTATAGATCGAATTTGGATGCCAAGAGTCTGCTTCTCTCAAATTCTTTTCAAGAAGTTAGGGTTAGTAGTTCGTAGAAATATTTTTACATTATGCTTTAGTATAAATTAAAGTTTTGTATTCTTTGTAAGGGTTCCTTCCTAGTTTCTTCAAGCAAACTTATGCATTTTGGCATCTATGTAACTACAAAATTGGTCTATACCTCTATATTATTAAAATTTACCACTTTTTACCAACTCTATATGCTTGGACCCTATGTAAATCTTGTTACCTCTGTACATGTATGAAAGTTTATCATCCTTTACAGGTCTGTATCCTATGTTAATTTGTTGTAGGTGTTGATTTTTGGTTGTTTCTATTTCTTTTGGTGTACTTTAGACCTAACATTCATGCTTACTTCTGGGAATTGATAAAATAAAGAGTTGTGTGAAGTCCTCCAATGAATTTCATTGATTCTCTATGCAATACTAGGTAGGCAGAAACACATTTTAATCTAAGTGCATAACCACCCTTTCTCTTTTATGTATTTCCTTCTTATTCTTTCCCCTAGAGAATCAATAGAATAGGATTAGTTATAGGTTTATGCAGTTTTGGGTTGGCCCAAAATTGTTGCACTTAGGTTAGAGAGGGAACCTACCCTTGATCAAGAGATTTGGCTTCATTTGCAAGGTCCCACACCTTTAATTCATTCCCATGTTTCACTAAATGGTTGAATTCAATCATTCAACAAAGGGTGCAGTTCAGATTGACAACAATTTTAATTAATATTTTCCCTAAATAATTTGTCAAGGATATTATGGTGGTATGAGAGCACTATTAAGATTTGTATACATAAAGGTTATTTACCAAAGATATCTATTGGAGATATTACAATGGTATCAAAGAGTCGTTAAAATTTGTATGCTTGAATCTTATTTACCAAAGATATATGTTGGGAATATTACACCTTACCTTATGTTTTAGTCTTATTTTGTTTGCTCAGTCAACTTAATTTTGGCAAGAATGATTCAATAAGGTTTAGTGTGCTCATGAGAAAGAGATCTAAGAAGAAAACCATCTTTATCCCTTAAGTAATTTTTTTAATTTTTTACCTTGGACATAACTCTTAGTTTACATTCATGACAAACTAGTTCATCAATTATAAATGTAGTTGAAGAATTTTTAGCCTATTTCCTTTTGTTATATTTCACTGGTGACTTGTTATAGGTAGTTGTATGTCACCTAAGTGATTTGATCCTATTTTTCCCCTATTGGTTGTCAATTATATATACCACTGCAATTTGGCTTAGTAGGTTCAATACCTATCTACATAAATGGTATTTATTATTGGCATGGGTAAGTCTAGTGTGGAGTATTTTTTTGAAGGGAATGTTGAAGTGTGTTCTTCTTATTGGGCTAACAAAGTAATTAAGCTACATTATATGGTAAATTTGATAAGATGGAAAGGTTTTCATTTTGGTAGTTGAATCCATGGTCGGACAATATGATATAGTGAATCTTGACATATCAGTAGATCAAGCTACTTAGTTCCTCACCCATCTCCCAAATTTATTTATTTTGATGGATTCAATTAAAGTTATCGAATTAAAATAATGTTAATACTTCTTGAATAATGGATATCAAGTGGATATGATGAAGAAACATGTTTGAATTTGGTGAAATTTGGTAGAAGTATGCACTTTGATGGATTGAACCACTCGACACTTTGGTCATCCATTAATTAATTGATACCTTTAATCTTTAAGGAAAATCAATTAGGTTTGTTGGTTGTGAATGATTCTTAAGAAAAGTTCATAAGGAATAAAGGAGTAAGGAAAAATAATTTAAGTCTATCAAGTGATTTACGTCCACGTAGTTACATCCAAATGTATTAAATAAAGTTTCTACTTAGTTACATCCCTTCGCAATTTTGTTTTATGTTTTGAAGTAGTGTCAAGTCATGGATTTAATTATCTCAATTTGACTCGTTTTTGTTGATTAATAAATTAGGTTGGACACACTTTAGGTGGTCCATTATTCTATTGATACATTTGATTTAAAGAATGTTTTTCAACTATTGATTATAGATACTCTATAGTAGTTAAAGTAGAGGTGCAAGTGATGTATTTAAAGAAATATAAATATGACACACAACATATTCTAGTCAATTATGGTGGATTTGTTGCTTGTGTGGTAAGAATTTTGAGGACCTGTTGATTACTTATATTTATTAATCTAAAAGGGAGACTAACTTGAGTTATTGATTGAAAACACTAAGTTCAAAATTATTAAGCCAACAAAATAACTTCATAGTTATAAAATAAAACATAGCGCTGGAGTTTTCTAAAGGAACATTTTTGTTACAAATGAGTTGATGGGTAAACACATTAACTATCTATTTGATAAAAAAATACACGAGGATGGTTGATGAGGGAATTAATGTGAGGCAAGAATGCCCATACTATTGGTGGAAATATAGGGTATCGGTTACCTTCAAACCATTTAATTAGCATAAGAAATCATTAAATTTACTTGTCTTACTAGACATGAGGCATGTAAATATAAGGAATAATTTCCCTATCATGTAGAGGATCCAATCTAAAGATAATATATTATTGTGCAAGTGGAATGTGTATTAATATAAATTGGGTCCTCAAGGTAGTGAAATTATTGTGCCAAGTTTGATTGAGTATGATTTATGGTCTACAAATATATTTAATGCCTATATTCAATAATGAACAATAAAACTAATTTTTAAGGGAAGGTGTGGAAATAAATATAATGAATTAGTTTCATACTTAAAGTGTGATGTGAAGCCTTCTATAGAAAGATGTAATGATGTAATTTGAAATAGGTGTCAGTTATATGGCTAATTTGGGCAAAGTTAGTGGTTATAAATATAAGGTACTCTTTTTGAGATGGGGGATTCTAGCCAAGTATAAGGCCTTGTGCCAATCTTGATCTATTAGCTAATTTTATGTATGGGGAAGCCTAAAACATATTCTATGGTGATAAAATGATGTATATCAAAGTTGTGAAAGGTTATGGGAGATATTTGTGTGAAATATTTTGAAGATTTACAAGTAAATACCACTTTTTAGGCATATTCACCATAGCTAGTGTAACAATTAGAAGAGAAAGTATTTTTATTATGATTTTAAGGTCACATTTGTTGACTTCTTATAGGTTTTTGATAAATTTATAGCATCAAGTTTTGATAGGATATAAATGTGTACCATTTGTAAATCTACTTTTTCAAATCCGCATAAGGAATAGTATGGATTATTTATTGTCTTGAAGAAATCCTAATTTGGTTGATGAATATTGAGATCATTGAATTTCATTTTAGATTAATCTATAGCTAGGATAATTGAATTCCATAATAAAATTATAGTTTACCTAATAGACTTTGCATAAATATTTTCCCCTTTTTCTAGATTCTTAACTCTCTTTCCCATTAGAGTAGGGATCAATCAAAAATTATTGATTGGTCATATCGTTTGTATTGAATGTCATCCTTCATGTTCTTGTGAATTATAATTTTTTTTGTGGACTACTAGGTTATATAAACTCATTAATGTTTATTTTTACTACATATTTAGAGATCATATACTTGTTTTAACCATCTTTGGTACATGTTATGCATTTTTTATCCTCATAGATTATACATGAAGTAAGATATTGTAAATGATATTATATTTAAGGATATAAATTTAGTTTTGTATCTTTAACTTTGTATTATAATCTACATCATGTTTAAAGGCATCTACAATTTAAAAGACTGGTAAGCTAGTACGATTGGTATTTAGTGAAAAATATTTAGGGCATCCTAATGTGTAGGGTGTGGCTAAGTTACGTGACCATATATTTATGTTTCTCTTTAATTATTATATTAGATATTTAGAAATTTACTCTCATTTTCCTACCAAAATTATGAGTCTATAAGAGTTTACCACTCTTGTCAATTGACCCAAATCACTTGCAATTTGATTCCACCTAGTCTATCTAAATCATTTTTTCTGCAAGTTTATATCTTGAAATGTGTTCTCTATAGCTATTAGGTACAATTTGGATCACTAATAAATGTTATATCCAAAATACATGTGCTTACCATGTTTTATGATTCTACATTTTGCACATAATTAACACATTGATGCATTCATTAGTTTTATTTCTTTACATGATTCATATAATTACTTGTTTATCTCTAAGTTACATCCACAAATTTTCCTCTCCTTCAATTCCTTGGATCTTATGGATACAACTAATTGAAGGGGAGCATATATTATTATTGATATTCCTATGATTGAGTTTTTCAAGTAGTGCTAACTTAGAGGATTCACTTATAAACTTATTATGTATCATGGAGTCTTAAATGACACCCTAATTTAATTTCTACCCTTACATCTTGAAGTGTTTATACACCCTACTAATATACAATTCCTATTAAAATATTAATTTTTTTATCATATGTCTTAGGTACCTATTTTCTTAATGACAATTTTATACCAGTATTTACTTATACTTTTCATACATGCAATTGAATGCTTCATTTCCACCACTATCACACCCAAATGTAAATGAAAAGTCTGGACTGAATTTCTATAGGAGATAATGAAAATAAAATACATTAATAATATTTCCATACTATAATAAGTTTACACTGATCCCTAGAATGAAAAATATAACTAAAAATCTAGCTAGTTATGTATTATGAATATGTGATCATTTTTTACTTCCTTTACATGTTTAGATCGAGAAAATAAATTACTTCTGATTTAAAGAAAAAGAAAAATAAACTAGAAATATAATTGTTCACTCACGATGAAGACGAAATTCACACAATGCCCTCATCCAATGCACTCAACCCAATATTCTCCAATTTACAGACTACAAAAGACTTCCGGTCAAAGACATTAAAACAATTCCATTTGTCAACTTCATCAATTCACAATTGCACAACATTACATTCACATTTGAAACAAATCAAATTTATTCATTCAGGTTACATGAAATATACAATTACAGTTACTTGAACAACTCCATTGCCCCTCTGTTGTTCAACTCTTCATCTCTCCTTGGCCCGATTTCCATCTTTCAGAATTACTTTTAGTGCCCTGTTACCACCCCATATGGCTTAATCCATCTCAGCCTGCATACTACAACCATATCTTCCTTCATCAAATTCGACCATCCTTTTACTTGCAGCCTTTGCCTACATGCTGGCCGCTACACTCTTTTGCTTGCGTGTTTATTTCTCCTCCTCGAATTGTCCCCTCTCTACCCACGAGACCTCTTCTTTATTACTCCTCCTACACACCTCAATAAGTCCAGCCTTCCTACCCTGGCATGGGATCTAAAATTTAAACTCACTCTGTCATTATGCACGACCTCTGTTGTGACCAGCACCCATCCAAATCCCTTGATTTTCCTTCACAGTCTTTTACAAAGTTCTTCTAAGCTGTAACGGTTTACTCCTACCATCGACTCATCCCTTCTTAAGTGCACACCCTCTTCGTCTTTTATCAACATTTCCCATTCCTTTGATTTTCCTAAGTCTTAACTACTTCCAATTTTCAGATCATATACATGGACTATTGAAATTACTTCCTTCTATTTCCTTGGTTCCCCTGTCGCGGCTAGTCAAGCTTACCCAGTTTATGAAGACGCTTCCTCCTTGTCTTTTGTCACGTGCTCCCCTTATCCTACTCACGCCTATCTCACAAGCCTTCTCCTATTTCAAATGTGTGCATCTCTCCTCACTTTTCAGTTTGCATTCTATTCATTCCCATTTTGTAGAATTATCTTGAACTTCATAGCTTGCACTTCATACCTCAACTCGTACAGCCTGTATACTAAGATGTGGGATCTGCCAACTTCCCTCGACCTGAGCAAACACATCCACAATTTCCAAAATCTTCCGCTTTCGTTTATCTACCTGACTCTTTCTTATTCCTGTTGCCACCAACTTTGGTTGTTGTTATATTTTGCTTGATTCTTTTTACTTTTCAAACTCATTCCCCTCTTACGCGACGGGCTGGCTTACCCAGCACACTCTAAGCTCTAAGCTCTGACTTGTTTAGATAAGTCAAAGTCTTATTTCCGTTTCTCTTTTCCCGTTTTCTCACGACTGTCACAGTTATAACTGTCACGCTTTAACTTTTTTTTCAAAATTCTTTCTCCTGCCCAACCAATAGTCACCATCAGATTCTCCCGCCCACCGTCAACTATATAATCAATTTTCAATCTGGACGACAAGGCCTAGAAATTGCAGAGACGAGTTCAGCTTGAGTTTTGCACCAACTTTGCGCGACTTCATTGCAGAGTATGCAGGGCGAGATCACACATTGCCGTCTGCCGCTACTTAGAAAGGTTGCTACTGCTAAACAGCTAGGGAGAGTTCGCTGGATAAGGCTTACATCTCGTTCATCGCTTTAATAGTTTGATTTGCCTGGATTGTGGAAGGAGGATGTAAGATGTCCATTGATGACAGCTATTTTGCTATCAAAGCGGAGCATAAACAAGAGAAGGGGGATGTCGATTCTCTCGTACAATACAAGACTTATTCAGTTAAATATCAGGAGTTATTCATGTGTTTTCATTTTTCTCTTACTTTGAGGAATTTCATGTTCAACTAACCTAAGAGGTGAATGTTGTGTCTCTATTTTGTGAGGAGATAGTCCTTGACCATTTGGTAATTACAAGATGCAAATATATTATATGTTTTCTTAGGGCAGCGATGAATACAAAATGGATAGTAGATTTGGTAGATGGATGATGAGAATTTTTTTCTTAAACGTTTACCTATTGTTTGGGAAGCAACGGGCTTCTACACACGGATACTTTTTTTGCCCTTTCCTTGTTTGGCGTAAACCCAAACGACAGCCAGGTTTCACAACACAGTAAGTGCTGAGCGTGAATGCCAAGGGATACTCTTTCTCCATCAAGTCTGTAAACATTGCAGAATCTCTCAACAAGCGGTCCCCAAGAATACCCCGCCTGCAAATTGAGTACCCAGCAAAACAATAATCTAATTCCACCTGAAAAAATAGGGAGATATCCCTCTAGCGAAGGTGGCAGTGAAAACTATGACGAGACAATATATATTAACCACAATCAAGGACTTTGATCTTAAGTTGGGGTTGGCATGAGCATGTTGATCAATGGGTGATCCAGTGCCTCCTCCATGGGTTGCAAGCAGAGGAATTAGTGAACCCGCAAGCACAATAACAAGACAATTTATAAGCATTGTTGCAGATATGGCTCCAGGGAATTTTGGTTTGCTAAGAAATAAAATATATATTTAGGCAGGTTGATTAACATTTGTAATACCATGTAATCATTCCTCCATACTACTTGAAACCAGGCCTTCAATTTTAATTTATTCAGTTGACCTCTGAGAGATAAGTGCAGAGCAGCCTGTGGGTATAACATGATCTAAAATTATTTTGATGTGAATGTTCATAAATTTTGTTATAATCAAATTTTTAATTATATAAAAAGTGATAATTTTTTAGTTATATAAAAAATATAAAATGTATATAATTATAATATTATTAATAAATATTTTGTATTTGACAGTTCTAATACCATGATAGCATACACAGATATTACTTACTACAAAATGAAGTGCACCATCTTTTTTAGATTGTATTGAATTTATCAAACTTGTTCTACCATTATTAAAAATTTCATGATTGTAATACGGTTGTTCTTTTGAGTTGATTTCCTACATAAAGGTGTTGTAGCATGTGCTAAGTGTTTAACTAATGAAAGTTTAGATTTTTTTAAAGACAAGAATATGTTTGAATAATTTGTAGGATTGTTTATTATTTACACATATTATGTGTACTAATAAGTATATTCATTATTAACTAGAAGTTCCAGCTAGGAAATTGAAAAGTGTTATGTTTCTCATACATTTGTTGGTATGTTTATTGTGTGTATTGGTTAGGTGGATAAGGATATAAAGAGTTTTTAGGACTCCTTTGAACAACCTTTTTATAATAAGAGGGGTAAAAATTTATTGAATCAAGAAGAAGTACAAGGAAAGGGCATCACATAGCCTTATCAAGCTCCACCAAATTTTCCAACTGATGAAACAAATCCGGGGGTAACTGACCTCGTTCCACCAAGTTCCAATCATGAATATGATCAGAAGCCCATTTATATTTCTAGTGGATATGTAAGCATGTTTTTATTTGTAAGTATTATTTTCTTTTTAGTTTGTACATGAATGCACATCTAGATGTATTGTAGTGTTATGCAAGTTTTCTTTCTTTTGCTAGTCTCAACTCTATTTCCCCCATTGGAGTAGGCACCAATTTAGAAGGCCAAATGATTAAAATTTCATCAAAATACATAATATTTTCAATCCTTTAGTGTTAGTAGTCATTCCCCATTCTACATATCTCAATTATTTAAATGTATTACAATCTTAAGAGGGCTATTCAAGTGTTATTCCTTGTGAGGTGTGCTTTAAGGCCATTTGTTATAGTCATGCATGAAGGGTAACATAGATCATTGAATAATTTTTTTAGAGAAAAAAGTGGCATATACTTTGTCTCATGTATGAAGTATTATTTGCTCATAAGAGCTTAGTGTTCTTGATACTTATCAACTATCACGATAAAAATTAGTGACAAAATTTAGAATTCTTTGGTGCATAGGTTGTGTTGTATACTCAAGGATATTGCATCTCAAACACTAACCTTAGGAACACCCCTTTTGACTAGTAGAACCTAAAGATAAAGTTACTCTTCCTCCTAAATTAGTACTTAACTATACTTGCTTCATCATAAATGCTAGCTCAATGTCCTAATTTGACATTCCCTAGCCTTAGGAATTGAGCTTATTTTTAGGGTTTTGACAAGATAATTTTTTTAGATCCAAGACCTTGCACAGATCTAACATTTTAAGCCTAAGAATTTGGGTAGGTTTTCTGTTTCCTTTCAAGATAGGAGTTGCTTCTCTTTTCTTGAGATTAGCATGTGTAGTTTTGTTGGTCAACATTTGGGGTGTTAGAAGTAGGGCATAGTATGATGTTTCTATATATATAATATGTATGTATGTATTACATGTATATGTATGTATATATATTCTCTATTATTGGTTATGTAGACATGTAAAAAGTCCTGATTGATACTACATATCTGATTTCGATGTGAACCCGCAAGCATAATAACAAATAACAAGACAATTATGAGCATTGTTGCAGATATGGCTCCAAGGAATTTTGGTTTGCTAAGAAATAAAATATATATTTAGGCAGGTTGATTAACATTTGTAGTACCATGTAATCATTCCTCCATACTACTTGAAACCAGGCCTTCCTGTCTCTGCTCTTCAATTTTAATTTATTCAGTTGACCTCTGAGAGATGAGTGGAGAGTAGCCTATGGGTATAACATGATCTAAAATTATTTTGATGTGAATGTTCATAAATTTTGTTATAATCAATTTTTTAATTATATAAAAAGTGATAATTTTTTAGTTATATAAAAAATATAAAATGTATATAATTATAATATTATTAATAAATATTTTGCATTTGACAGTTCTGCTACCATGATAGCATACATAGATATTACTCACTACAAAATGAAGTGCACCATCTTTTTTTGATGTAGGAGCATCCAGTGGTGTAAGGGCAATCTTGCATCACCCAAAAATAGTTAAATTTCAAGTTTCTCATTTTTTAGATGTTTTTACATTTTTGGATACCCTTTTCGTCATAATAAAATTCTCAATTTATGGTTTTTATTTTCTATTCCTGGGTTGAAAGATATTGCAGTTTTAGTTGCCCATATTTGTACCTAAAAATCTTCCAAGTTAGATTTGAGGCACTTAGAGTTCCCGGATCGGCCCCGAAACTTGTTGAAATTGGCATAGAAATTTTGAGCACGTTGTTGACTTTGAGACCTTTCCAACAGTTTAAACGGTTCGCGAATCGGAGTCCCAGATCAAAAGTTATGGCCCTGGGAAGTTGGCGCACTTTCTAGAAGATACAATTGCAAATGTTCTTTTGAAATTTGAACTTCAATTTGTAATTTTTCAGCGCCAAACTGCCTAAACTCAAATTTGAATGTTGTTTTGGCTCCAAACTAAAGAGGAGCTCTATTTATGGGCGGGTTTCTAATTTTTGGGTAACTTTTTGGGGACAAGCTCGCATATTGCGAAAGGGTTATTCTGTAGCTTTCTGTAACTTGCATGTGTTGTAAAACTTGGGGATTTGAGATCCTCTGCATGTAAGAAGCTCCATTTTCTAAATAATAAAATTATTCTTGTTTGTGGGTTATTTTCTATGTCTGTTGTGCCCTCATCAAGTGGTATCAGAGTGAGGTTTTCTTGAGCATGTGGATAGATCGTTGATCATGAGGCAGTTCACATCATGGCCGTGGTTGTGGGTTGAGAGTCAAGAAAGATGCCTCCAAGAGTGATGCCCAGTAGGCATGAGTGGTGCAGAGGTGAGTGAGGTGGCAGAAATCTTTGAGGTGGAAAGATGCTTGGCACCCTCCAAAGATAATTGATGTGTTACAAAGAGTAGGTGAGAAAGAGGGTTAAACCGAGGGACAAAAGTGAGGATGAAGGAGGGAAGAAGGTTCAAATGCAAAAGAGGAAGAAGAAGGAATGTATCAAGACCAAATGCGGCTAATAAAGGCCATTTCAAAGATCGGGAAAAGACCTAGAGCAGAAGTCCCCAGTTATTCTGGAAGTCTAAACCGAAGAGTTGATCGACTTGATCAACGAGCTAGAAGAATATTTTGAGTATGAGTAAATAGAGGACCCAGACCGAGTTAAGTTTCGCGAAAATGAAGCTGAAGGGCCATGCCAATATTTGGTGGAAAGAGGTTTAGTTGGAAAGAAATCAAAGAGGAAAAGAAATATCACCAAATGGGATCGCATGGTAGAAAACTGAAAAGCAGTTCATACCAGTGGACTACGAGTTAGATCTGTTGAAGAAATTACAAGGGTTGAAGCAAGGAAGCAGGTCTGTGAAAGAATATACTAAATATTTTCACAAGATAATCATCGAGAACGAGCCACACAAAGGCCAATAAGGAGAAGGTAGCTCGATATCTTAATGGGTTCTGATCGAGCATTCGGGGAGGAGTTAAGCCTAGTCAGAATGACCACAATTGAGGATGTGTATCAGTTTGCTCTGAAGGTGGAAGAGAAGCTGAACAAAAGATTTGATGGCAAGCAAAAAGGATGAGGAGGTCAAAGTGGAAGGGGCAGTGGAAGACTTTCAGGAAGTTGAAATGATGATGAAAAGAAAAGTGGAGATGTGGGTACCAGCCGAAGCCAATGGAATGACAACTTCTACCACCCTCATGATCAAAATAGTGGTGATCAAAGAGGTAGAGGACGAGGGAGATATGGACAAGGATCTGGAAGAGGTGGTTACAGAAGGAACGATGTTTCCAGTGTGGTGAAGAAAGGCATCGAGCCTATGAATGTCCACAACACCAAGGAAGGGAAAAAAAAGGAGGAAGGTCATGGAAGGGTTGTGCATGTAGATGAGGAGGCCCAATCTAAACTTTAGATGATGCTGAAAGGGGAGAAAGTGATTAGGAGAGCCCGGTGACTAGGAAAAGGAACCAGAATAGAGGAAGAATCTGTTTCACACAAGGTGCAAGTGTGAAGGAAAATGTTGTGATGTCATTATTGACAGTGGGAGCACCGATAATCTGGTGTCAGAAGAGATGGTCACAAAGTTGAAGCTGAAGAGGGAAAGGCACCCACATCCATATCGGATTGCCTGGTTGCAGAAAGACCACAAAGTTTTGGTCAATGAGCAGTGCCTAGTAAAGTTGAGATTGGGAGCTACCATGATGAGGTATTCTATGATATCATCCCCATGGATGCATGTCACATGTTGTTGAGGGAGGTCATTAAGCAGTTCGATAGGCGAGCTATACATGATGGCCATCAAACACTTATTCCTTGACAAAGGATGGGGTTTGTCCTAAGTTGAAACCCTAAAGGGAAGAAAAGGTATCGCATAGTGCTAGAATTTGTTATGTAGATGGAAGAAAATTTTTAGAAGGTATGAAGCATGGCTTATGTGTTATGCATTGATTCCTAGAGTGAGTAAAGGATAGTGAAGGTTCCGAAGAAGCTTCGATGTTGGATGAGTTTAGGATATTGTTTAGATAATGTACCCGAGGGTTTACCACCAATAAGGAAGATCGGTCATCAGATTGACTTGATTCCTGGAGCCAGTTTGCCAAATAAAGCAGCTCATAGAATGACTCCAGCAGAAAATGAGGAGTTGAACAAACAAGTTCAAGAGTTATTGAGAAAGGGTTTGATACGGGAGAGTTTGAGTCCATAAGTACTAGCACCAAAGAAGGATGGGGAGTGGAGGATGTGTACAGATTCCCGAGCCATAAACAAGATAACAATCAAGTACAGATTTCCCCTGCCAAGGATGGATGACCCGATGGACTATTTGAGTGGGCCTGGTTTCACAAAGATTGATTTGAAGAGTAAATCACTCGATCCTCGATTCGAGAGGGATATGAATGGAAGCCCGGACCAAAGAGGGCCTATAATGAGTGGTTGAGTCATACCTTTTGGGCAACAATGAAACTACACATTCATGCTCATGAACAAGGTACTAAAAGAATTTTTGGGAAGTTTTGTTATTGTGTATTTAGATGATATTTTGATTTTCAGTAAGACGTTGGATGAGCATCCGATGCATATTAGAGAGCCTTTGAGAAGTTAAGAGAAGAGAAACTATTGATTAATCTGAAGAAGTGCAGTTTTGTGAAGAGGGAGTTAGTGTACTTTGGGTTTGTTGTCTCACAGAAGGTCTCAAGATGGACCCAGAGAAGGTGAAGGCTATTCTGGAATGGCCTACCCAAGAACTGCTGAGGTGAGATCTTTCCATGGTTTGGCTAGTTTTTATAGAAGGTTCATTAAAAACTTCAGTAGTGATACAATGGACCCGAGCTGAAACAATGAGAGGGATAGAAACAATTCAAGTGGAACCTTTGGGCGACAAAAAGGTTGTTATTGAAGTAGAAGGTGATAGAGCAACCTATTCCTAGCCCTCCAGTTTCAACAAGGTGTTTGAGATGGTTGTGATACCCGATTGGTTTGTACCATTAGGCTGATGTTGAGCCAAGAAGGTAAGCCCATTGCCTATTTCAGTGAAAAATTAAATGATGCCAAGAGAAAGTATTCTGTATATGATTAGGAATTTTATGCAATAGTGCAAGCATTAAAGAAATGGAGACATTATTTGTTGCTGAAGGAATTTGTTCTATATACTGATCATCAGGCCTTGCAGTACCTAAATAGTCAGGGAAAATTAAATCAGAGGCATATGAAATGGGTAGAGTTTTTGCAGAGTTATACCTTTGTTTTGAAACATAGGAGTAGGAAGTCAAATAGGGTTGCAGATGCCTTAAGTAGGAGGCATACATTGATAATAAAGATGCAGATTAGAGTAGGCCGGTTCGATGAACTTAGACATTGTACGAAGATCTGAGAATTTTACAAAAGAGCTTGGAAAGCTTGCAAAGGAACTGATACGATTAAGACGGAACAAGGTAAGCTAAGATTTCATAATCCGGGGATGGCATGTTATTTAAGGGAAGTGATTGTGTATCTGAGGGGAGTTCCATGAGGAGAACCTAATAAGGAGCTTATAGTGGGAGAATGGTAGAGCATTTTGGCGGGATAAGACTCATTACCTGCCATTATCGGTGAAACATTATTATTGGCCTCAGTTGTCACAGGATGTGAAGAAGTTTGTACAAAGTTGTAGGGTATGTCAGATGGTTAAAGGAGTGAGCCAGAATACAAGCTTATATCGGCCCTTACCTGTACCAGAGAGGCCATGGGAGGATATAAGTATGGACTTTGTTCTTAGTTTGCCAAGGACACAATGAGGGAATGATTCAGTCTTTGTGGTGGTTGATAGGTTTTTGAAGATGGCACATTTCATTCCATGTCAGAAGACCCATGATGCAGTCCACATTGCTGACTTGTTCTTCAAAGAGATGGTGAGGCTACATGGTCTGCCAAAGAGTATTGTTTCAGATCGTGACACCAAATTTGTGGGGTACTTTTGGAGGACCTTGTGGAAGAAGCTGAAGACAGAGTTGAAGTTCAATTCTGCACACCATCCACAAATAGATGAGAAAGGGTTGTTAGCGAGTGCGGGTAACCTAAAGTGTTTGAGTAGGAGATAAACCCAGGGATGGGACTTGATCTTACCTAGGCAGAATTTTCTTACAATAATTACGTCCTTGAAGCACTAGTAGATCACTTATTCTAGATTGTGTGGGTAGCCCTGAACAGCTCAAAATTGAGGAAGATGGTTAAGAGAAAATAAGTCTTGTTGAAGATTTTTGCATAACACATCAAGGATATACATGAGAAGGTAAGAGAACATATTAACAAGATGAATATGCGGTATAAGGCTAAGGCAGATCAGAAGAGGAGGTATAAGGAGTTTCATATTGGTGAGGAAGTGATGGTCCACTTGAGGAAATAAAAGTTTCCAGTGGGGACATATAACAAATTGAAGATGAAAGTTTAGTCCCTATAAAATTTTGAAGAGGTTTGATTGGGGAATGCACATGAGGTAGAGTTGTGGAGATGGTTAACATTTCCCCGTGTTCAACATTCCAGTTGACAAAGAGGTATCATGAAGGTGAAAGCGCAGGAGGAGGTACCATGATAGACGGTGTGGGATTCCAACACCTACTTGAGAGGAGGAAATTGAAGAAATCCTGGATAAGTCATTATGGGAAGAATTACTAGGAATTGAAGGTATGAAGAATATAGGTGAAATGGAAAGAGAAGGCACATTGAAGATTCATCACAGTTGCCTAAGGTAAGAGGTTAACCGTTTTGGGTTTTCCTCCACCATGCGAGACATGGCTGGGGTCACTTCTCAAATTACCCTGGGTGTCTGATGCAGGAGCATCCAGTGGTGTAAGGGCAATCTTGCATCACCCAAAAATAGTTAAATTTCAAGTTTCTCAGTTTTTAGATGTTTTACATTTTTGGATACCCTTTTCGTCATAATGAAATTCCCAATTTATGGTTTTTATTTTCTATTCCTGGGTTGAAAGATATTGTAGTTTTAGTTGCCTAGATTTGCACCTAAAAATCTTCCGAGTTAGATTTGAGGCACTTAGAGTTTCTGGATCATCCCCGAAACTTGCTGAAATTGATGTAGTGATTTCAAGCGCGTTGTTGACTTCGAGACCTTTCCAACGGTTCAAACGGTTCATGAATCGGAGTCCCGGATCAAAAGTTATGGCCCTGGGAAGTTGGCGCACTTTCTAGAAGATACAATTGCAAATGTTCTTTTAAAATTTGAACTTCAAGTTGTAATTTTTCAGCACCAAACCGCCTAAACTCAAATTTGAATGTTGTTTTGGCTCCAAACTAAAGAGGAGCTCTATTTATGGGTGGGTTTCTAATTTTTCGATAACTTTTTGGGGACAAGCTCACACATTGCGAAAGGGTGATTTTGTAGCTTTCTATAACTTGCATGTGTTGTAAAACGTGGGGATTTGAGATCCTCTGCATGTAAGAAGCTCCATCTTTTGAATAATAAAATTATTCTCTTGTTTGTGGGTTATTTTCTGTGTCTCGGGTTGTGCCCTCATCATTTTTAGATTGTATTGAATTTATCAAACTTGTTCTACCATTATTAAAAATTTCATGATTGTAATACGGTTGTTCTTTTGAATTGATTTCCTACATAAAAGGTGTTGTAGCATGTGCTAAATGTTTAACTAATGAAATTTTATATTTTTTAAAGACAAGAATATGTTTGAATAATTGTAGGATTGTTTATTATTTACAAATATTATGTGTACTAATAAGTATATTCATTATTAACTAGAAGTTCTAGCTAGGAAATTGAAAAGTGTTATGTTTCTCATACATTTGTTGGTACGTTTATTGTGTGTATTGGTTAGGTGGATAAGGATATAAAGAGTTTTTAGGACTCCTCTAAACAACCTTTTTTATAATAAGAGGGGTAAAAATTTATTGAATCAAGAAGTACAAGGAAAGGGCATCACATAGCCTTATCAAGCTCCACCAAATGATCTAATTGATGAAACAAATCCAGGGGTAACTGACCCCATTCCACCAAGTTCCAATCATGAATATGATCAGAAGCCCATTTATATTTCTAGTGGATATGTAAGCATGTTTTTATTTGTAAGTATTCTTTTCTTTGTAGTTTGTACATGAATGCACATCTAGATGTATTGTAGTGTTATGCAAGTTTTCTATCTTTTGCTAGTCTCAACTCTATTTCCCCCATTGGAGTAGGTACCAATTTAGAAGGCCAAATGATTAAAATTTCATCAAAATACATAATATTTTTAATCCTTTAGTGTTAGTGGTTATTCCCCATTCTACATATCTCAATTATTTAAATGTATTACAATCTTAAGAGGGCTATTCAAGTGTTATTCTTTGTGAGGTGTGCTTTAAGGCCATTTGTTATAGTCATGCATGAAGGGTAACATAGATCATTGAATAATTTTTTTGGAGAAAAAAGTGGCATATATTTTGTCTCATGTATGAAGTATTATTTGCTAAGAGCTTAGTGTTCTTGATACTTATCAAGTATCACGATAAAAATTAGTGACAAAATTTAGAATTCTTTGGTGCATAGGTTGTGTTGTATACTCAAGGATATTGCATCTCAAACACTAACCTTAGGAACACCCTTTTGACTAGTAGAACCTAAAGATGGAATTACTCTTCCTCCTAAATTAGTACTTAACTATACTTGCTTGATCATAAATGCTAGCTCAATGTCCTAATTTGACATTCCCTAGCCTTAGGAGTTGAGCTTATTTTTAGGGTTTTGACAAGATAATTTTTTTAGATCCAAGACCTTGCACAGATCTAACATTTTAAGCCTAAGAATTTGGGTAGGTTTTTTGTTTCCTTTCAAGATAGGAGTTGCTTCTCTTTTCTTGAGATTAGCATGTGTAGTTTTGTTGGTCAACATTTGGGGTTTAGAAGTAGGGCATAGTATGATGTTTCTATATATAATATGTATGTATGTATTACATGTATATGTATGTATATATATTCTCTTTTATTGGTTATGTAGACATGTAAAAAGTCTTGATTGATACTACATATCTGATTTCGATGTGAACCCGCAAGCACAATAACAAATAACAAGAAAATTTATGAGCATATGTATATTAGTGAACCCGCAAGCACAATAACAAGACAATTTATGAGCATTGTTGTAGATATGGCTCTAGGGAATTTTGGTTTGCTAAGAAATAAAATATATATTTAGGCAGGTTGATTAACATTTGTAGTACCATGTAATCATTCCTCCATACTACTTGAAACCAGGCCTTCCTGTCTCTACTCTTCAATTTTAATTTATTTAGTTGACCTCTGAGAGATGAGTGGAGAGCAGCCTATGGGTATAACATGATCTAAAATTATTTTGATGTGAATGTTCATAAATTTTGTTATAATCAATTTTTTAATTATATAAAAAGTGATAATTTTTTAGTTATATAAAAAATATAAAATGTATATAATTATAATATTATTAATAAATATTTTTCATTTGACAGTTCTGCTACCATGATAGCATACACAGATATTACTCACTACAAAATGAAGTGCACCATCTTTTTTAGATTGTATTGAATTTATCAAACTTGTTCTACCATTATTAAAAATTTCATGATTATACAATACGGTTGTTCTTTTGAGTTGATTTCCTACATAAAGGTGTTGTAGCATGTGCTAAGTGTTTAACTAATGAAAGTTTAGATTTTTTTAAAGACAAGAATATGTTTGAATAATTTGTAGGATTGTTTATTATTTACACATATTATGTGTACTAATAAGTATATTCATTATTAACTAGAAGTTCCAACTAGGAAATTGAAGTGTTATGTTTCTCATACATTTGTTGGTATGTTTATTGTGTGTATTGGTTAGGTGGATAAGGATATAAAGAGTTTTTAGGACTCCTTTGAACAACCTTTTTATAATAAGAGGGTTAAAAATTTATTGAATAAAGAAGAAGTACAAGGAAAGGGCATCACATAGCCTTATCAAGCTCCACCAAATGATCCAACTGATGAAACAAATTCAGGGGTAACTGGCCCCGTTCCACCAAGTTCCAACCATGAATATGATCAGAAGCCCATTTATATTTCTAGTGGATATGTAAGCATTTTTTTATTTGTAAGTATTCTTTTCTTTGTAGTTTGTACATGAATGCACATCTAGATGTATTGTAGTGTTATGCAAGTTTTCTTTCTTTTGCTAGTCTCAACTCTATTTCCCCCATTGGAGTAGGCACCAATTTAGAAGGCCAAATGATTAAAATTTCATCAAAATACATAATAATTTTAATCCTTTAGTGTTAGTGGTTATTCCCCATTCTACATATCTCAATTATTTAAATGTATTACAATCTTAAGAGGGCTATTCAAGTGTTATTATTTGTGAGGTGTGCTTTAAGGCCATTTGTTGTAGTCATGCATGAAGGGTAACATAGATCATAGATCATTTAGTGTTATTCTTTGTGAGGTGTGCTTTAAGGCTATTCAAGTGTTATTCTTTGTGAGGTGTGCTTTAAGGCCATTTGTTGTAGTCATGCATGAAGGGTAACATAGATCATTGAATAATTTTTTTGGAGGAAAAAGTGGCATATATTTTGTCTCATGTATGAAGTATTATTTGCTCATAAGAGCTTAGTGTTCTTGATACTTATCAACTATCATGATAAAAATTAGTGACAAAATTTAGAATTATTTGGTGCATAGGTTGTGTTGTATACTCAAGGATATTGCATCTAAAACACTAACCTTAGGAACACCCCTTTTGATTAGTAGAACCTAAAGATGGAGTTACTCTTCCTCCTAAATTAGTACTTAACTATACTTGCTTGATCATAAGTGCTAGCTCAATGTCCTAATTTGACATTCCCTAGCCTTAGGAGTTGAGCTTATTTTTAGTGTTTTGACAAGATAATTTTTTTAGATCCAAGACCTTGCACAGATCTAACATTTTAAGCCTAAGAATTTGGGTAGGTTTTTTGTTTCCTTTCAAGATAGGAGTTGCTTCTCTTTTCTTGAGATTAGCATGTGTAGTTTTGTTGGTCAACATTTGGGGTGTTAGAAGTAGGGCATAGTATGATGTTTCTATATATATATAATATGTATGTATGTATTACATGTTTATGTATGTATATATATTCTCTTTTATTGGTTATGTAGACATGTAAAAAGTCTTGATTGATACTACATATCGGATTTCGATTAATTAACACCATGTCCTCCTAAATCACTTCAAACTAACCAATTAATTAAATAATCAACATTATTTAGTTAAATTCAACAAATTCAGCAAATTCAGCTTTTAATCAAATAATTAAATTTATTGATTAATTCACCATTCTTCTAACTAATTTCCATTATATTTAATTAAATCAAATCATTTAATTAAATCCCCCTAAGTCCTCTCATTTGATTAAATAAATCAAATCAAATGTCAAAATCTCCTAATCCATTCCAATTAGTTATTTATGAATTAATTAATCCTAAATCACTTTCTAATCAGCATTAATAAACTCCTCAAGAGTTAAATCAGCTCATGGTCAACTAACCAGGTTGCACATGAAATTAATTTCTTTTAATTAACTAATTCATTTATTTATCCTCACAGTGGCATATTCCAAGGAATATTCCTCCGAAACACCTCTCATTCAATTTCCCTCCAAAGGATTTCAAAAATCTCTTACATCCTCAATAACTCTTACATTTTCAATAACTTCTCTTACATCCTCTCAAATCTCCAACCATATTCAATAAATTCTTCTTACAACCTTTCAAATCCTCTTACATTCTCATTTATTCCTCTTACATCCTCCTCCACTCAACAAATTTCCCAAAATGTGCTCCACCTTCCTCCAATAGAATTGTGACAAGTTTCATATTCTCATTGGCTCTCATTTTATCTCACATTCACCAATTTCACTCATTCTTCAACCCTTGAGTTCTATAAATAGAAGCATTCTCTTCATAATATGGATCCACAACTTCAAATATTCTTACTATAGGCATTTCAACTCATAGCTATCACCATTTTAATCACTTTTGAGCATAGTTTCATCATTTAGCATCATTTCCATACTTAGAATCATCTTCAATCATCAAATCTTATCAAAGAGATTGGGGAAGGGCTTCTTTCCACATCAAAGGAGCACCACTCCCCCTATGGGATGAAGGTTTGATCAATTTAAATAGGTTTGCATGCTTTTCTTTTGCTTATTTCATGTTTCTTCATGTTTTCTTGTCTTTCTTGATCAAGAATCTCATAGGGAGTGTTTTATTTGGTTTTCTAACATCATTGACACTTGTTTGTTGTTTTTTGTTAGTTGATTGCAGATTTGACACTCACATTTTGGCACTAGAAGGAGGGCTAACCATTTTTTTTATGATTTTTTCTTAAAAACTTTAATTTTTGTAGACATAGGGGAGCGACGTCACACTTGAATGATTCAACATCACCTTTGCATATAGCATTGCATTCACTTGTGTGCAGAGCGTCGTCTTTGCGTTCAGTGCCGCTTTTGCCACTTCACCCCGCCTTTGCTCGTTGTTGTCATATTGCATTTGTTCCAACATCGTATTTGTTCTTTCTATCTTCTGTCTTATTTTTTATTGTAACAAAGCATCGCCTTTGAAATTGTGCCACATATGTACTCTCTTCCTTTTGCAGAGCACCGCCTTTTCTTTTTGACAAAGTGTCACATTCATTTTCAACGTCGCATTTGCACAATTACAAAGTGTCGCTTTTGTTTCCCAACATCACCTTTGCAGGAAAGGGAGGAAAACTAATTTGGAAATATAAAATCATTTTTTAATGCTCATTGTAATACCTTAGGCTTTCCAATTTTGCATTTTATTTATTGTTTTAGGACCAACTAGAGTTATTTTTGGGCTTAAAATTAACAAACAACTCAAGCTTCAATGTCAAAGTTGGATTAAAATTAAACATTAAGAACTTACTAGGATTTGATTTTGGGCTAAAACTAAACAAGACAAACACATATTTAAGCTTGGTGCTTTAAAAAAAACTCATATTTACTTTGGGTTTAAAAAGAACTTGTGCTTTCACTTGTTTTATGATTTTTTGCAATTTGTGTCATTTGAATGTGTATGCACTTCTCTTGCGCCGCTCGACGATCTTGAGAATCAAAAGCATTTTTTTGACATTGGTTGTCTAAAATCACCCACACATTTCAATTTGGAGCTAAAATTAAACAATCATATGAGTGTGAAGGAAAGGCATTGTGTGTGCTCCCTCCTAGTGCTTTATGCAATCTAGGCGATTGAACTACAAATGTAATTCTTCACTATTGTTTATCTTTAGAGGGCCTACCTCCATGCTTCAAAAGGAGGGAATGACCCAAGTGGTAATGAACTAACCCCAAGCTCTTTCGAACTACTATACAAATTTGTGATTGCAAGGAAAGTTTGCAATCAACAACATGTGATACGTGATAGCTCTCCCCCATTATCTCTATGATGTGTAAAGCCCTTGTTCTAAGGGTTGGGAGACCTCTTTATGGATTTTATCATAGTATCCCCTAAACCAGATGTCCTTACTACAACCCTTTGTTTAAAGGCCAAAATCCATAATATTTGTTGGTGCAAGAACGGTCGTTCTGAAGCCGCTCCACATTTGTACTATTCAAAGTAGAAATAGAAAAATCCTTAAGGTCTTCGGATCTTTAGAATTTTGAGATTTGGTGGTCCCAAGAAGTGTGTACCGAGAAAGGGGGAGCCAATGTCGCCAAATCTCTAACTGTTCATTTTGTCTTGATGTTTGGAGAAATCCAAGTGGGGACTCAACAAATATAGCCATTTCTTTCCTAGGATTGTACAAAATGTGAGTCAATTAAATACATTGCTTGGATCTCAAACTTTGAAACAAACATTCAATAAGTCACCAAAATTTCAAACCCTTTGGAAAGAGCAAATATCCTTGAAGAGTCCAAATATTACTACTTGTCCCTTAGAATTTTATCCTTAGAGGCTTCTAAATATTTGGGCCCATATCTCAATTTGTTCTCTCCAAAGTCAACCTAGGGAAACTATGGCTTTGACCCTTTGATTTTCACATAATGGACCTTGTGGAATGAAAAAGAGTTAAGACATAAACATTTAGTTTGAAGTTAAGCAAGAAGTGTTGATGTGGTAAAAAGAATCCATTTAATCAAGATAAAAGACAACTGGACCCTACATATTTATTTTTTCTAATGATTGAACCCGCAAAGTCAAAATTCTAAAACCAAAGTCCATTAATCATAATAAGCGTCTTAGTCCAAAGTCTCTTAAGAAACACCTTTTAGCACCTCATGAAACTAGAGATAGATTGGTATACAAATTTTACAAACATGCTTCAAGAGATAATCCAAACTTGTATGCATTCTATTATTGTCAAAATCTGGTTATTTTCCAACATTTTGAATTTCTCACATAGGGTTGAAAGTTTTAGAAGTATAACATGTTCTTGAATACTTTGGTCTTGTAAGAAAAGTCTCTCTAGGTTCATGTAGGATCAAAATCAACACCCTCATCCATCCCAAACATCAATCAAATCCCATCTCACAAACAACTTATGGAACCTTGGAAAAATCATTCATTCTATACTTTTGGTAAATCCTTCAAATCAAAATCAAAACTTTGTTTTCTAAGTGTGTGTGGATGAATCCTTCCTTACACCTTTAGTTAACTTATCACCCTTGTGGACAAGTTTACCCCAAGATAACATCTAATATCTTGGGATTTATAAGTCCATTATCCAAATCAAAATCAAAATCCAAAAAATCCTAAAGTCTAATATTCCTCCAAAGTTCTCAAAATTTTCAAAACATTCATAATCATTCACCCTTCATTTATCACACCATCATCATTTTGATCCTTAAAACATCTTAGATTTTCTTTTTTTACCTAAAGTTTAGACCAACCCAAGGAGTTATAGGTTTACCTTCTATTCCCAAAAGTTGTTCCCAATTTTATGGTCCAAACAAGATCACAACACAAGAAGATCATGGAGCAAAACAAAGAAACATCCACTTCAAGTGATTTGAGTCAAACTACATCAGAATTTAACCCTAGGTAACCAATCAACCCTCCACTTAACCCCCCTCAACTACCACAAGAACGTCAAGAGGGAGGTTTCCAATTGGAGGATGTCACCAACAACTTCCAAGGAATGTCCCAAGATGAAATAATTGAGCTAGTCCAAAATCCTGAAACACACAAAATTGTCAACATAGTCATAAGGCTCAATCCCACACAATACATGTTGGCATTAGCAAAGGAAGGGGCTAAACTCCCTTCTGATTTTGATGTGAGCACTATTATTGAAAAACCTTTTGGGAGCATACCTCAAGCACCATTCATGACTTCATTCCCAAATATCATCCAACCCATCATACAACAAACATCATCTCATGCTCCAAATCAACCCATGATCACCAAGGGAAGTTCATTACTCCAAGCCCTTGAAACACATCCAATTGTCAATAACCAAAACATGGAGGAAAAAACAATCTTGGGTATGCCTAGCACCATCCCACAAGACCCAAAATATCCATATGTACCACTCATCTTCCATGATACAAACAACCCCTCCACCTTTTCTGCAACACCGGCATACCCTGTTGGTACACAAAGTTCCCTCCCCATGATATCACAGGGACAAGTAGATTTTTGTTCACAAGGGGTAACTTTTGATGCATCATCCTCACTTTTGCAAGGGAACACACCACCAATCTTCCCATCATCCCCACTTTTTCCATCATCATCCACACCTAATCAAGGTATGGGGAAAATCCTTCCATCCAAAACACCAATCCCAAATGAAAAAAATCAAATCAATCCAAACACCAGTCAAAACAACAAAGATATCATACCAAATCCTCTAGTCATGCCATCGATATCACAACATCAAGTGGCACCAATCCAAATCTCCCAACTAATCATCATACTGTCTACAACACCACAAACATCCCAAAATATAGTCTCACAAGAACTAAACATATCAACCATCAATCCAAACCCACCATCCACCACACAACCCCTTGTCATCACTCAACAAACACCACAACAACCACTTCAATAAAATATTGCCACCTCATCTCACACCATTCCACCAAATCCCCCACCTCCACCTTTGAAACCAAATAAGGAAAAACAATACATCATCACATTACAAGTAGTGCAACAAGCATACCAAAAGGATTTGCAGCAATTTCAAAACCAACAAGTGCAAGCACAAGCTCAAGCTCAAGCCCAAGCTTAAGCCCAAACACAAGTGCAAGTGCAAGATTTGCTACAATAGCAATAAGCACAACAAACCACACAAGCTTCTCAACAAGCTCAAGCACAAGCTCAATACCAAGCGCAACAAGCCCAAGCACAAGCCTTTTTGCAACAACAAGCCTATCAGCAAGCCTTACAAAAACATGCACAACAACAAAGCATTGATAGCACAATAGCAGCAAGTGGCACAACAACATGCCCAACAACAAGTATTATTGGCCCAATAGCAACAACAATAGTAGCAAGCCCAACAACAACAACAGGCATACCAACAAGCAATACTTACACAACAAAGCTTCCAATAACCTCTCCTAAACACACCACAAAATTTCTTAAACCTCAACACACAAACCACCCCATCTATCACCCAACCCGCCATACCATCCCAAAACACTTACATCCCACCACTTGATCCGCAAAATGACCTCTCCTCACAGACCTGTCAAATTGCTTTCACAACATTGGACATCCAATCTAGGAAGGTGAAGAGATCACACACACAGGGAAACTTGTGCCCCTATCCGTTTTATAGAAACATTGCTATGGTTCCATTCCCACAAGGATTTGAGATACCAAAATTTGACAAATACCGTGGAATCAAAAATCTTGAAGATCACATCAGGGAGTTCCATGTACACTGTATGGAAGTTGCATATGACGACTCTTATCTGATGTGACTCTTCCCTCAAATTTTGGCTAGTCCAACAATGGAATGGTTCTCTCACCTTCCCCCGAGAATTAAAAAGTTTCAAGAAATTGTGGACAAATTCATAGAGAATTATTCATTTAACATAGGCGTGGAAGTGAGCTTGGAAGAGTTATCCAACCTAAAACAAGCCAAGGGAGAAACATTTGTAGCCTTCTTGCAACGATGGCAATCCAAGGCCAACAAAAGAAAATGGTCTATGTTAGAAGAACAACAAATTGGGACTATCATCTCAAACCTTGAAGGGACCTTGTCCTTTCATTTTAAAATGCAATGTATAATAATGTATGACCAATTGATCCCCAAAGCACTCAACATCAAAAGGGACCTTATTGTTGGTATGTGGCAACTGATCATGCTATACTGCACACCCAACATGCTATACTGCACACCAAACATGTATCCTCGCTGATGGTATCATGTTTTTTTCGTGTCATCGCTGAAAAATGAAAAATCATCGAAAAGGGAAAAAAATGACTTTGTAAAACCCTAATTTTGGAAGCTTCTAAAAATCTTGTTATAAGGGGTTGGGATGGGGGTTACAGTATGTAGAAAAAGGTGATTATTCACGAGATTGTAATATTTTTTTCACTTGATAATAAAATCATTGGATGATTGTGGTTTTGTGGATATAGCCCAGATTGGGTGAACCATGTTAAATTCTCTATGTTGTCTTGTTTCTGCTATAATTTTCTATGTGTTTATTTCTCTATTTTATTGATCAAATCTATATTTAACTATTAGACATCTGCCTTCTAACCCTAAAACTTATATCACAAGGGGGCACACCCACATACCAAGACAATCGACCATCAACAAGTTACAATGAAAAACCTCGCACATGGGCTAAGAACAAGAACGTCACCAATGATGGTGTCATTGACGCTAAACTTGTTATCAATGCTCCATGGAAAAATGTGCAACAAAAAACATACCAACAACCACAAAACAACACCCAAAACACTTCACAAACCAACACATCACAACAACAACCCAACAATAAAACTATCAACAACCTAAATGCTCAAGGGGGACCACCCCCAAAGAACAGATATCCCCTTAAATGAAAATGCACACCACTTGGGGAACCAATTGAATTGATCATGCAATAGTTGGTACAATAAAATCTCATCAAAATCCCTATTTATGAAAATTACCAAGAGCCTCAAGGGTATGTGTAGGCTATGTGGCTGACGACTTTTTTTTTAATTAATGAAATGAAAAAGGGTTTTTAAAGGAGATTCTCATCTTTCCGGGTAAGTGCACAAAGTTGAGTCCATGAAACATGGAAATTTTTTCCTTAGCCAAAAAAATGAAATCGACATTGCAAAAATGAGATCCTGATTTTTATAAACAGGATCCCGATTTTTAAAAATCGAGATCCTGTTTAGCCTCGGGATCCTGAGCCTAAATCTTAAATAGGATCCCGCTTTTTAAAACTTAGGATCTCGTTTGTTAGAGGGTCCTGAACCAACGGATGGGGAACGAGATCCTGATTAGTACAAAACGGGATCCCGATTTATAAAAATTGGGATCCTGTTTTGTAATAATCGAGATCCCATTTTGTAATGGTATTTTTAAAAAAAAATGAACTAACTTTCATTTTAGCAGTGCACGAGATCCTGATTTTTGAGTGACAGTGACCTCCAGCAACAGCCTCCAGGTACTTGTCCACCCCCTTTTTTTCATTTTTTTAATTTTTTATTGAAATTGTGAATAGTAGAATTGATTTTAGCATGTTTTTTTAACTTATTTGACGTTTTAAGCATTTTATTTCTTGTTATAGTAGAAATGAGGAATTGTATAAATAGATGAAAAAACACAATGAAACCTGAAGATATTGAATAGTGTAAGAATTGGCTATGAAGGTAGCCACCCAAGATCTAGAGGCCTAATAGAAAACACAAAAGAGAGAGAATAGAATATGACAAGAATAAACTGTATTCAATGTCAATAATATGAGATACAGTACAATAATTACATAGGAGACCCCTTGGTTATATAGCCAAGGTGAGAACATAGGAGGGCATAAGATTATGACAAGTGTCGTAATCTTATGACATGTGACAACAAGGAAAAGTTATCACTCCACTTAAAGTGGGAAAGAGATAATGTGATAATCTCTACAAAAGGTGGATCACCCACAAAAGGTGGAGAGATATCACATGATGTGTCCACAAAAGGTGGAAGTGATGAGGTAATGACATGTCAAGTCCACCAAAAGTGGAAAATCTCCAACAACCTCCTATGTGGTCCCTAAGTAAACTTAACTAAGGTGTAATCATGACCTAGGACAAGGTACAAGACATTTAATTACACCGACAAATAGAAATGAAAGAATGAACCTTCAATTGCATTTTAGAAACAAAATTTAGCTTTTGAAACTTAAATTGCTTGATCAAACCAAAAAAATTTGTATTTGAAAACCCTAATTGAAACGAAACAAAAAAAATTGCATTTCAAAACCCTAGAAATTGTAGAAATTGAAATGAAATAAAAAAATTGCATTTAGAAACCCTAATCAAGATTTTTGAAATCTTGAATTCAAAACAAACAAACAAAAATTGAATTTGAAAACCCTAGTTTGAAATAAAATGAAAAATTTGCATTAAAAACCCTAATTTCTTAGAAATTGAAACCCTAAATTGAAATTGAACAAATCATTTTGATTTTGAAAACCCTAATTTCGAGCTCAAGAAAATTCATTTGCATTGCTTAAATGTTTTAAATTTCATTTGCATTGTATGGAGAAAACGATATGTTAAACTTTAGTTTCAATGTTAAATTATAATTAGATTAGAAAACAATATGTTAAAGAATAGTTACAATTCATAAATTTTATCAATGTTTGTTTGCAAATTTAGTTAGCAAATTCGTAAATCCAAGTGTACAATCAATTTCCAATTGTCACTTAATTAGATAGTATTCAACATTCATTTCTATTTTATGTTTTGATCTCTCTTAGTCATGCCTTGTTTCCATTTCTTTTTTTCATGTGTTGTCTGTTGTCTTTTGACAATCTTAACCCTCATTCTAGTCAATTACTTGTTAATTAGGCTTCTAGTTTAGTCTAAAATCTCAATTTTTGCACTAGTTACCTACACACTAAAAGAATCTAAATATTTTTCTTTTCTTTCTTTTAGGTTCTTTCAATTCCAAACAATCAAAAATAAAATACTTGATTCAACATTAACTAATTTTATATTATACATTTTATATCATAAAATTCATTTAAGTGGGAAATATTAATGGAAAAAATGCTAACTAAAATAATCTTATATTCAATTAAAAAAATATCCAGTTAAAATATACATCAAACTCAATCTTAATAATACATAATTACGTGTTTCTATTACACAAATAGTCAATCTATTCATAAAATCAAAAATATTGATAAACTAGGCACTAACTTGCAAGTCCATTATTCCAAGGGCCACCCAAACTTCACCCTAAGTTGGCTAAACCCTAAACCTTGAACTTTAAAATGTAAACCCTTAACACTAAAGCATTCATTTTGTCCTAGGACCTTAAAATGAAATTGGGTTTCCTTAGGCAACTCCACCAAATTTTATTTCCTTAAGCCATGTCATTTTGTCGTAGGACCTTACTACAAAGATCCCCTTAAGCCATCCTATTACCCTAAACCCTAAAGACATTATTTTTTCCTAGGCACTTAATGAAATTTTGCTGCCTTGGGCAATGTCACCAAAGTTTATTCACTTGAGCCATGTCATTTTGTCCTAGGACCTCACTACACGTAGATCCCCTTAAGCCATCCTCTGACCCTAAATCGTAAATCGATGTCTTAAGGGGTCCTAATATGACATTTATTAAGGGGATCAAAAAAGTTCTCAAAATTTGGTGAAGTTGCCAAAGGAAACCAAATTTAACAATAATAAGATCATGCAAGATTATAATATGAATGAGATTTCATAATCTAGGTTGGTCAGTTCAAACAAGAGCAATCTCAATCAACTATTCCACAAGAAAATTTTCTTCACTAACTCGCAAGTTCATTATATTCCAAGGGGCACCAAAACTTCACCCTAAGTTCTATAAACCCTAAACCCTAAACTCTAAAATCTAAACCCTAAACATTAAAGCATTCATTTTGTCCTAGGACCTTAAAATGAAATTTTGTTGCCTTAGGTAACTCCACCAAATTGTATTCCCTTAATCCATTTCATTTTATCTTAGGATCTTACTACATAGATACCCTTAAGCTATCCTATTACCATAAACCCTAAACTCTAAACTCTAAACCCTAAACCCTAAACCCTAAAGCCATCATTTTTTCTTAGGCTCTTAATGAAATTTGGTTGCCTTGGCCAACTTCACCAAATTTTATTCAGTTGAGCCATTTCATTTTGTCCTAGGACCTCACTAGACATATATCCCCCTAAGCCATCCTATCACCCTAAATCATAAATCAATTTCTTAAGGGGTCCTAATATGACATTTTTAAGGGGATCAAATAAGCTCTCAAAATTTGGTGAAGTTGCCCAAGGCAACCAAATTTAACAATAATAAGATCATGCAAGATTATAATATGAATGAGATAAATCATGATCTAGGTTGATCAATTTATGGTTTAGGGTGATAGGATGGCTTAAGGGGATCTATGTATAGTAAGTTCCTAGGACAAATGGCATGGCTCAAGTGAATAAAATTTGGTGAAGTTGCCTTGGACCTTAATGAAATTTGGTTGCCTTGGGCATCTTGACCAAATTTTATTCACTTAAAAGCCATGTCATTTTGTACTAGGACCTTACTACATAGATCCCCTTAAGGCATCCTATCACCCTAAAACCTAAATCCTAAACTCTAAACCGTAAACCCTATAGAATTCATAAATTGTCCTATATTGATAGTTAATTGTATTTTCATTCAATAACATGCCTTAGACATAAATGAGGCTTGAATATTTCATCATTTGTATTCAATTAGGCCATTTATATTGAATGGTTTTAGGGTATTTCCAAAACATGTATCTTACATTTTGAAATTAAAAATCTAATGTAGGTTCACTCATATCTTAGAGATCACATGGATTGACTCAATAATATTCACAATCCACCTCCGCGCCATCCATCTCCACCACCTTCACATCCACCTCCACCCACTCCACCTCATAACCCCCCACCTCCATCACCTGAAATCGATGGTGCTTGTTTGCAAGCACAAATCAATTACAATGTTAGAACCATACAATATCAAATCAAAATTATTCAAATCAACAAAAGGATCATTCTCATTTTTATTTTCAACAAATTTTATAAAATTTTCATCTCTCTGAATATTATCAATGTCAACATCGTTAAGTCCAACATCTTGTAAAACTTCTACATACAAATTTATCATTTCACTAACATGTGGATTTGAAGACGTACCTGGATTTGTGCATATTGAAACATTCTCCATAGATTGAAAGAGGCATTTGAAGACATAGTAGGACTTGCTTGTATAATCATATTCTTCTCCAAATTGACTTCTTACAAATTAGCTTCATCTACAACCATGGTCTCCTCAATTTTTTCATCTTCAATAGTTGTGGAATTGGATGCTCCCCCATCATTCATTGATTTAATTCTCATTCTTCTTTCTCTTTGTCTTTGTCTCTCCTCTTTTTCTGCTTCAATTTCTTCAGGATTCAATGTCTTCCTCCTCTTATTACGAGCTTTATCTCCCATGATTATAAAATTCTCAAGCACAAATGAATGTCAATAGTGAAATTCTTCAAAAAAATTAATCCAAATTGGAAGTTGAAGTCCTATAAGGACAAAATTATTACTCTTGTGTTCCTCAAAACAAGTAGAAAACTAGCACAATTCCACTTTAAAAACTATTTTCTTCATGCCTCCTTTGAAAAAATCAATCCATATTGCAAGTTGAAGACCTTTTGTTCCTCCAAACAAGTACAAAACTAACACAATTCCACTTCAAAAATGGTTTACACGATGCCTCCTTTGAAAAAATTAATCAAAAATGCAAGTTCACCACCTATAAAAACAATAGTTGATGAAAAATAACCCAATTTTACTGCTCTCAGCCGTACATGTGAAGTTGCAGACCTCACAGTAATTTTTGACAATAAATTTAAATAAAATGGTTAAAAACAAATGAGATCCTGTTTGTTAAAACAAACAGGATCTTGTTTATTAACAAACAGGATCCCGTTTTATAATCGAGATCCCATTCCCAATATTTAATGTGGGGACTGTTGACAAAGGAACGGGATCCCGTTTATAGAACGGGATCATGTTTCCCTGTCAACAGTCATGCCATTTAATATTAGGAAACAGGATCTTGTTTCCAAAAATTTGAATTTGAATTTGCTTTGTGGTTGAGTTTCTACCTTGTATTTTGGTTCGGGAAAAGAAATGGGAATCCGAACCTAGGCCTTCAACCTGGTTTGACCTGCAAGTTGAAGGTCCTAATAATGTCAGAGAAAAATACCAAGTTTTGACATATGGCTGACAACTTTTTTGTAGAATTTTTTGATGAAATTAAAACCCATTTTAGATGAGACAATGTAGATTCCAAATATGTAAAAAAAAATTACAATTGGATTATTTTTTCTATTTTTCAATTAATTTATGATGAAACTAGTCCATAAACTTTAAATATCAAGGTTTTTAATATTTTAATAACTTTTGATCAACCTTAACATTTTGACGAATGGATTGCATGAGAACAAACTTCAGACAATTCTTTTCAATTTAAAAAATATAATTAAAAAATGATAAGTTTAGGCCATCATATGTGTGTCATACACAACGATTTTTCGAAACGACAAATATGCCTAATAAAATTTAACAAAAAAATATTCAATAAAATTACAAAAATATAGAACAAGCTTCAATGAGTGCAACCTTTTTTAAAGTTTAGAAAAATATAAATAATTTAGGTCAAAATATAGATGTCGTTACCACGTTACATAAGTATGGGTATAAAAAGTGACTTTTTTTAAATGGTAGTTTTAGAGAGCACCTATTGTGATAATTTTGTACAATCTAGGTATTGAAATAAATTACATATTTGGAAACTAGACTCCGAGTACTACATTTTATGATTAGTGACTTTTTTGAAAATTCCATCTCTAAATGCTTCAAATTTTAAGGTCAAATGTGTCAAATTTTGCAAATCAGGGAAAACACTTCCACTTTTTGACTCAACTTCTTGCCAACACCCTTCCACCAATATAAATTATGCTTTCACTTTCGTTTAATAAATAATTATTATTCATTTTCTATTTGAATTAGAACTAAAGTCATGATGATTGATAGGGTGAAAAACATCTATAGCTTTCAAACTTGGGTATCACATTTTTTGAATTTGAAACCGTGTCACATTATATGCTTCATTACTATAGAGATTAAGAAAAATGAATTTCATGAATTTTTTGACAAGTTAAGATTCGGTCAGACATACGAATTTTTATATTTTTTGAAAATTTGTAATAAAAAATTCATAATTAATAATTTACTTAGAAAAAAAATACAAAAAAAATATGCATCACATCAGGACATGAGTCCTCTACGTATATCTAAAATCTTATAAAAATGTATTATCATTTTATTGTGGTTAGGGTGGACAAAAAAATACCTACTTATTTTTTCCCTGAAATTTAAGTACTACTACATTGAAATTTTAAATTTTTACCAAATAGATTTTTTTTTAAATAAACCTAGTAGTTTAGAAACTACATTCAATTTGCTACATATTCTTTTCTTACATATTTTTGAAATAATATTAGATAACTAGTTCAAATTTTTACATCAAGTAGCCTAACTCTGATATTTTTGAATTTTTCGCCACTTAAGGGCTTGTTTTTTCCATGATGATTCTGCACATACCCTCAAGTTAAACCACCATATTATAACAAGAAACACCTTTGTGACTTTCACAAAATAAAGGGACACACAATAGCCAACTTCATGTGACTTAAAAATATGATCTAAGATCTCATTGATGATAAAACCATAACCATTGAACAACCCACTGGGAATCAAGATCTTAAAATATACATGAATCTAATGCCTGATCACAATAAAGGAAACAACAATGGTAAAAGAAAAATATACCACAATGTGAACCATATTTATGACCATGTTGTTGCATCCTTGGATGAGTGGGAAATAGTTGTCAATATCAAAGTATCTAAAGCTGAGTGTGGAGTCACCACACGTGGAAGAAAAATTACCATCCCAAGACCCTCACAACCATCCAAAGCACCTGCCGCAAATCCAAAATCAATCCCTAATGGTTACAATGTCCTAGATCAACTAAAAAAGACCTCTGCCTAGATCTCCATCATGGAGTTGCTAAAAATCTTACTCGTACATAGGGACATCCTAGAGAAGGCATTGATTGCATCTTCTATTCCCACAGATCTTGATGCAAACCAATTCCAATCTATGGTTGGACAAATCACTACATTGCATGTCCTCACTTTCTCTGAACATGATCTCCCAACCCAACCATCTCACAACCGTGCACTCCATCTTGAAGTCCTAGTACACAAGAACAAAGTCAAAAGATTTTTGGTGGATGGAGATGTAGGTTTAAATATTTGTACTTTGAAGTTGGTAAAGAATCTAAGATTCTTAAAAGATTTCATTGAAAAGGGAAAAGGTAT
>VDFB02281492.1:877993396-878003808 GCA_007258455.2 Sequoia sempervirens | reverse complement strand
AGAGACTTGAGAGAGGGTTTGGGGTTGGGAGAGGGAGACGGGGTGGTAGAGAGAGACCTAAGATTTAGGGGCTGAGTGGAAGAGAGAGATTCTCTAGTTAGGGTGGGAGGGAGAGAATTGAGAGAGATATTAAGTTCTCTAGTTAGGGTGGAAGGGAGAGACTTGAGAGAGGGTTCAGGGTTGAGAGAGGGTTCGGGGTTGGGAGAGGGAGAGGGGGTGGCAGAGAGAGACCTAAGATTTAGGGGCTGAGTGGAGGAGAGAGAGATTCTCTAGTTAGGGTGGGAGGGAGAGACTTGAGAGAGGGAGAGGGGGTGGAAGGGAGAGAACTAGGAGAGAGAGAGAGAGAGAGAGAGAGAGGGGGGGTGAGGGAGAGACCTTAGAGAGACAAAGAGTGTGTGTGCTCTCTAGTTATGGTGGGAGGGAGATACTTGAGAAGAGGGGAAAGGGGTGGGAGGGAGAGACCTAAGAGAGAGATAAAGTGTGTGTCTGTGTATTCTCTCATTAGGGTGGGAGGGAGAGACCTGAGAGAGGGAGAGGGGACCTAGGAGGGAGAGACTTAAGAGAGAGAGATATAGGGAGTGAGAGATATACCTAAGAGAGAGGAGGGGTGGAAGGGATAGAAGGAGGGATAGACCTGAGAGAGAGGGGGAGATAGAGGGGGTTGGACCTTAAGACTAAGCCATAAACCATAAATCCTAAACCCTAAACCATAAAGCCTAAACCAAAGAGCAAGATTAGGGGAGAGAGTGTGTGAGAGAGAGAAACACAAGGGGAAGGAGTAAGGTTGGGAGATTAAGAGAGAGGGAGAGAGGGAGGGAGAGTGAGAGGGAATGAGGGAGGGAGAGGTAGATAAAAGTACATAGGGAAGGAGAGATAGAGAGGGGGAAGGAGTGAGGGAGAGAGATAGAGATAAGTAGAGATGGGAGGAGGGAGGGATAGAGGGAGAGAGAAGTGTGATAAAGAGAATGAGAGAGAGAGAAGGGAAGGAGGAAGGTGGTGAGATTGAGAGAGAGAGAGGAGGGAGGGTGAGAGATAGGAAGAGAGGGATAGGTGAGAGAGAGAAGTAGAGAGGGAAGGTGGCTGGGATGAAGGAAGAGAGAGAGAGAGAGGAGGGAGGGAGAGAGAGAGGTAGAGAGGGATAGGTTAGATAGAGTGAAGTATAGAGGGAAGGTGGGTGGGAGGAAGGAAGAGAGAGAGAGGGGAGATAGAGAAAATTAGAGAGGGAAGGAGGGAGGGATGGAGGGCAAGAGAGAGGTTAGATAGAGGGAATTATAGAGGGAAGGAGAGATTGTGAGAGAGAGGTCTAGAGCATAAGGGATAAAAAATGAGTGAGATAGAGAGAGAAAGATGATACAACTTGTTGATTACTAAAATTTAACCTCTTGATTACTAAAATTTGACATGCTGATTACTGAAATTTGACTAAGTCTGAAATTTTTGAGATCTTCCAAAAACTAGAATTTGTAGTATAACTCCTAGAGATCCAAAACCACTCTCAAACATCCTACCTATATACATGAAATATAACTTAAAGTATAAGAAATTAAATGTCCATATGTAAATATCAAGTTATACTTAAATGCTTATTTCATGTATATAGTTTCCTTGAAAGATAACAATAAGAAAGAGACAAGAAAAAGAGAAGGAAAAAAATTCAATGTAGACCAAAACATGAGCGCATTATAATGTGCTCGCATTTTGGAAATGTTTTTTTGATTTCAAAAAATGCACATTTTTTGAACTCAAAATGCACACATTTTTTGAAATTTAAACTATAATGCGAGCGTAGGCTCGATCATTACCAAGCCATAATGTGAGTGCGTTTTACTATAACATGCTTGCATTTTCTCTATTTTGGGATGAAAAAGTAAATTGGCCAAAAATTGTCTACCCATAATCATGCACCTGCTTGACAACCTTGGTGGAGAGATGGCAGAGTGAGTCTTCATCATTCTATCTTCCGACTAGAGAGGCTAAGGTGACTCTGGAGGACGTATGGAAGATCCTACATATCCGCATACATGACAAGCACATTATAGACGATGTTGAGACTGGTGATAATACCATTTTCTAGTTGTTTGGTATTGACCAGTATGAGATGGATAGTGGTCAGATTGTCCTTGCTAGATATGAGGGGATTGCCCCTAATTTGACCCTTTTTGTTGGTGTATTGATCTTGGGAGTCCTCATTCCTAATCGTCAAGCCATAGGCTGCAACATTGGATGGGGTATCATTTGGTCTCAGATGATGGAGGATATAACTATCTATGCCTGAGGGCTAGTTGTCCTAGCCTCATTATATCATGATATGCACCAGTTTGTGTATAACGGGCCCCACAACATTAGAGTGAGGGTGAAACTTCATGTATGGGCATATGAGCACATTGCCATTTTGAGGTTCACCATTGCAAATGTTTAGACAAATCACGATGATCCTGCAGTTTATAGGTATGGGGGATGACGACCCTCCACTACATAGGTATTATAGGCATCCCGCACTGGAGGCGAGTTATTGATGAGATGACCATGTTTTGATGGAAACCTTGGCTCCATTTCCATAGATGGCATGATGATGATGCCCAACTTTTCTACTATTGCTAGACTAGATACATGCAGGGACGGGAGCACCACATGATAGAGTGATACCTTATGGATAGGTTTTCTCACTATTTCAAAGAGGTGCAGGATACACCTGATGATGTATATAGAGCTATTTTTGCACGCAGATCGAGGGAGTTAGCCTGGGGACAAAGAGTCTAACTATAGGTTTCCATTGATGACTTCAGATAGTTGTGATACAACCATGGGTGTATTTTGATGGTCCTACATATGTAGGCACTACACAGGCTTATGATACATATTGGAAGGCTTACACTCCCATTAGATTGACTCTACTAGTGGTGCCAATGGCAGGTAGAGGATGAGTCAGAGGACCCTGGATAGGACAAGTGCCACATCAGCCAGGTCATCAGGCATAGGATGGTCAGGGTAGAGGTGGTGAGCATGCATGGAAATATGGATAGGTACCACCATTGGTGCCACCCATTGGTCAGAGGCCACCACTATAGCCACACCAACAGGCACACCAATAGGTTCCACAACCACCAGTACTAGGTCTTGGTCCTAGGGATGGACATATAGTAGCGTTGTAGGCGCAGATATAGGTCTTGACAAGGAAGCTACAATAGCCACAGGCACAGATCCAAACCCTAACCCAGGAGAGGGATCAGGCACAACAAGAGGTGGTGCAGGAGTGCCAAATGAGATAGGATACTGACCTTGGATTGGTGTAGGAGATAGGATGGAGGAAACAACTAGAGGCTATAGCGTAGTAAGCATAGGGGCAGGCTATAGTCCTAGTTGAGATGTATGGATGGGAAATGCAAGAAGCATCGTATTACAAGATATTATATTACAGAGCCATGGCACAGGAGTGATAAGAGCCAAATTTCCCCACATTAGTCAGGTTGCACCTACTAGAACTCCTCACATAGGGCCATTAGGCAGACCACCAGGGTTGCATCACCAAAGCCAAGGCAACCACCATGGCGATAGATAGAGCGAAGGTAGCTTAGGGCACTGATAGTGCACTAGACACTTTTTTGGTTGTATAGCCTAATTTATGATGATTATACATCCATTGGTTGAGTTTTGATTAGCCTCTTGTATATTTGACAATGACACTATATATCTAATTTTGATTGTTTCATGACATTCAACTTTCTTGATATATATTCACGAGATGTTTGTGGTATGATTATATGATGTGATGTGATTTTATTTTACTTTATGTGTTATGGATACATATGCTATGGATAGATGCATTTAATGATCATGTTGTAATACTTTATGCTCTATGATATGATGTGATATAATGATATGAATGCTTATGTAATGTATGATGGATTTATATGGATGTATGTTTATGTGATGGATGCACAAATCTATATCATGCTCTAATGGATACAATGCAATGATATGTTTATTTCCTTTTCAGTATCTTTTCTATATGTAGTATGATGATGCAGGATATATGCATGACATGATGATTTTGATAATGGTTATGCGATGGATGAAAAATACAAATGTGTTGTTTATGAGATGCTTAGACTAATAGATCTATATTATGATGAGTAATGTTCTCTATTATGATGATATGTATGCAGTATGCTGATGATTTATGGATGAAAATTAATTTTTTATTTTGAATGTCATGATACCATGTTAGTATTAGTATATGGATAAGATAGAAGAAAGAGGGATCAACCTTTGAGTTTGAGATGATGTTGAAGTCCAACAAGTCTACAAAGCGTTAATAATTTATTAGATATGATGATGTTGGTGTATTTCTTATTAGGGATTAGGGATGTAAAGAGCTTACTTTCCTTATTTTTGATAACACACATAGATACGATGCATTAAGGTATAGAAAACCAAGATGGTGTTGTACCTAGTGAGATGGACTTTGACTCGACAATCAGATATTTCAGACATCTTGGACCAAAACATAAAGAGGAAAAACCTATCTGTGTAATATTCAACAAGACATCTAAAACACCCTCCCTACATATCAATCAAGATTAGCATAACCAACGTTATATTGCAAGAATATCCAACATGCACAATAGACAAAAGATAATGATCAATGCCCATTCCTTTCTCTCTAAATCATTTTGATTAGACATTATTGAGAGGTCATTGGAATGAGAACAATAAGATAAATCAACAAGACAAATATCAAGTAAACAAACAAGCTAATGTTCTTCATACCTCTAGCCAAGACTAAACTATGGTGATGTCTGATGTTGATGTCCATTGTAGGAAGGGCGCATCTTAGGAAATGATGTTATCAGATGATTGTGAGATTTATGAGATGATGGGCTATTGATACCAAGGGTTGACCAACTTTTTTACATACTAACCTAGACTTGATATCGATAACATTTGAGTTTTCACTTTCAATTTGATAAACTTGTTTCTGATTATTTTACCAAAGGGTGAAGGTGACAATTGATTTATTGTGAGTGGATGTTTATTGCAGATGAGCATTGAAATGGGATGGATGATTTTTGGATTTTTTCAATGTTTTTGGTATTTTTGGAAATGTTTTGAGGCTATTTTTGGTATTTTTTGAGATGTTTTACAAATGTTTTGATTTTCCAATTTTCCAATGCATCTGTGTTTTCTAAGATTTTGACCAAGAACCTAACCTAAGGACCTATCCTAGAGGCCTTGGGGGTTGATCAAAGATTAGAATTTCCTATGTAGTACATGCAAAGACCACGTAGTTCGATTGACATAGACTTTGTTTATTGATGAGATATGAACATGTTGGACTGCTAGTTTATTGTGACAGACTCCTAAGGACTAACCTAATGTCTCGGGGGCTGATCAATGATTATCCTTGCCTACGTTCAAGCTTAGAGATGATGTAGTTCGACTTGACAACTCTATTTTTTGAATTTTTCTATTTTTGACTTGTTTTTGGATTTTTTTTGACATGTTTTGGATGGGTATGTCCAGGACCATGATGGGCCAAAAAGTGGCGATATGATGGGTATGTGGCTGATGACTTTTCTTTTACCCAAAATTGATAAAACAAAAAAGATTTTTAAAGGAGATTCTCAGCTTTCCACCAATATAAATTATGTTTTACATTGAATTTAATAAATAATTATTATTCATTTTCTATTTGAATTACAACTAAAGTCCTGATTGATAGGCTTATTGAAAAACATCTATAGGTTTCAAATGGTATCACATTTTTTGAATATGAAAAAATGTGTCACATTCTATGCTTTCATACTATAGGATTAAAAAAAATGAATTTCATGAAGTTTTGACCAAGTTAAGGTGGTTAGACATACGAGTTTTTATATTTTTTAAAAGTTGTAATAAAAAATTCATAATTAATTATTTACTTGGAAAAAATTACATATATAAAATCTATAAAATATTTATCATTTTATTGTGGTTAGGGTGGTCGGACAAACACCTACTTATTTTTTTCATTGAAATTTAAGTACTATTGCATTAAAATTTCAAATTTTTACTAAATAATATTTAAAAAAAACCTAGTAGTTTAGAAACTAAATTCAATTTTCTATAGATTCTATTCTTACATATTTTTGAAATAATATAGATAACTTATTCAAATTTTTACGTCAAAGTTGCCTAACTCTGATTTTTCTAAATTTTTTTGCCACTTAAGGGCCTTTTTTTCCATGATGATCCTGCACATACTCAAATGTTTTTGGGTTTTCTAATTTTATGAATGTTTTTGGATTTTCTGGTTTTATGAATGTTTTTTGGATTTTTTGATGTTTAAGGAAGATTTTAAGAATATACATGAATCTGATCCAATGTAGGTAGAAGAAGATGCCCCTGGTGTGATGCGATAGACTACTTCGATATAGGGAGGACAAAACTGACCTTTGGAATATGCCAAGTAGCTCTAGGATGGAACATGATACCAATGTAGGATCAAGCTATGATGCAGACATAGATGGGTAATGGAAGGATCAATGCGATGGGTGAATGTGATGGAAAGTGATTGAAGGTGCTGCAAAGCAAGCCAAATAATCTATGGTGGATGGAAAGTGCTTTATTTATTTAGGGCACCTGATTGTTAGGTTTTCACCAAGGTACTTGCCCAAAGCACCACCAAAGTGGTTTTTACTAGAGGACAATTTTTTCTTTATTGTTTTCAATCCTTTTTTTGATTTTTTTGGAGTTTTACATATTTTTTATTTTTTTGTATTTTTGATGTATACCTTGCAAGCTTAGGCATAATTTTTTTTGAGATGGGAGATGTTGATGGGCTCCTATAGAGGCTCACCTTTGGGTGTGGATAGTTGATATGCTCCTAATTTATAACTTGTTGTGATGATGAAGGGCCCTAACTAGTTGGGTTCAAACTTACTCTTGCTGTCTGGATTTGGTACATTCTTCTAATTTTCTTTTAACACGAGCTCTCCAACTTGAAATGATCAACTCTTGATATTCTTATTATAGCTCCTTTTGAGATGGTTTTGATAGTCCTGTAGGTGGTTCAAAGTATCCATGTTCCACTCATCCAATAGTTCTAGCTCATTCAACCATGACACCTGATATTCTTCATCAATAATGAGATTCTACAATGATATTATTAAGGATGGGAGCTCTATCTCATTGGGAAGGATGGCTTTTGATTCATAGACTAGGGAGAAGGATTTTACACCTATAGGTGTGCAAATACTCATTTGGTAGGCCCATAAGGCAGGATTTAACTGTAGGTGTCAGTCGCAACCAACTTTATTGACTATTTTCTTGAGAATTTTTATGATGGTTTTATTAGAAGCCTCAGCCTGGCCATTACCTTGGGGGTAGTATGGGGTGGAGAAGTGATTATGGATATTGAATTTTTGGCATAGCTCATGAACATCTTGGTTCTTGAAAGTTGTCTTGTTATTTGAGATAAGGGCTTGTGGTATACTATAGCAAGAAATGAGGTACTCCAAATGAATTTGGAGATTTGCTTCCTTGTGATGTAGATCATGGGAATGGCCCCTACCCACTTCATGAAGTACTTTGTTGCGGTGATAATGAACTTGCATCCATTAGATGAGGTGGGAGTGATTTTTCTAATGAGATCAAGCCCCCATTGTGAAAAGGGCCATGGTGTTACAATTGGTCCGAGCTCCTGAGCTGGTGCATGGATGAGGTCCCCATGCTATTGACATTGTAAACATCTTCGAACATAATCATGAGATTCCTTCTCCATTGTAGGCCAGTAGTACCCAATCCTTAGCAATTTCTTGTCCAAGGTCATACCACTAGAACACGAACCACAAATACCATCGTGTACCTCGATTCAAGCAGTCAAATCCTCCTTGAGGTTAAGACATCTCAAAAGGGTTCCTTCATTACTTCTATGGTACAGGGTGTCACCTAAGATAACGAAACAAGATGACTTCTTAATACAGGTTCATTTAAGGTTTGGGGTGATATCGATAGGGAGGACTCCTATTTTTAGATAGGTGTATATGTCATGGTACCAAGGATCATTGGGACCAATGATTTCACACATGAACTTAGAATATGGTATTTTGAAAGCTGGTACAAGAATCTTCTCTACTAGGAATTCATGTTTAGGAATGTTGTGTGGGATATCCAACAATGATCCGATTGTAGCCATGACATTAGCTACTCTATTGTTTACCCTTGATATCTGCTCAAATGTGATTTCGATGAAGAATTCCTTGATATCCTCCACCAATTTCTTGTATGGGGTAAGTTTTTCATCCTTTGTTTGGTATTCATCATTGACCTAGTAGATGATTAGCTGTGAGTCCCCATAAACCTTAAGTGCCATGATTTTCAACTGTACTGCAATTCAGACCCATTTCGCCATTTGTCCTATGAACATTGCGTTAGAGAGTAGATACTTGAGAGGGTCTAATTTGGTGATGAGCTTTATTTGATGAGCAAGCATGTAGTGTCTAAAATTTTGTGAGCCAAATACAACTGTAAGAAAAGCTTTCTCAATGAATGTGTAGTTTAGCTTGTGCCCCACCAGGGTTCTGTTGATATAATAAATGGCCCTTTCTTTTCTTGTTTCATCATGCTAAGCTAGGAGAGCACCCAGGGCTATCACTATAGCTAATATGTAGAGGATGAGTGGTTTGTTTTGGATCGGTGGCATGAAAACTAGTGGCATTATCAAGTATTCTTTGATTTTTTTGAATGCCTAGTCACACTTCTCATCCCTTTTGTATGCTACCCCCTTGTGGATTAGATGAGAATACATGATGCTTTTATTTGCTAACTATGCTATGAATCTATGAATGGATTGAAGTCTTCCCTGCATACCCCTTAACTGGTTCAGTGTTCTTGGTGCTTCCATATTAAGGATGGATTTGAATTTTGCAGGGTCTATCTTGATTCCCCTTATAGATACACTATACCCTAGGAGTTTTCCTGATTGCATGCTGTGAGTACCTTTAAAAATCTGCAAACACTACACTCAAACAAGGGTTAGTATCAACAAATCCTTCAAGAATACCCCTATGAAATACATTGCAAATGTTCCAAAATGCCACAAAAGATAAAAGAAAACCAAATGCATAATGAAAACATTCAACAAACTACCTATTCCATAGTTGGATTGGTGTCACTTGTGCTAGTGACCCTTTCCCAATCCTTGACCAAAGCTCAAATTGTGCAAATGCAAATGGAGATGGTGGAGTGATGATGAACAAGATTAAATCTCAAGTGAAGAGAGTAACCTTGCATGAAATTGTGAAGATTGTGAAGCCCTTTGCTTGAGGATGATGCACCTATTTAAAGATTTTCAAAATGCCAAATGTTGAAGAGGGACCAATGTGGGATCAAAAACAAGCCAATGAATTGAGGACACTTGTCAAGTGGTGATTAGTTGATGTGTGTGCAAGATTTGGGAAGAGTGCCCAAGAGGGGGAAATTTTGAATTCAAATTTGCAATTAATTTTGAGAGGGGGACAAGAAAGAAGAGCAATAAATGCCCTGTTTGACTTGTCATGTTGAGGGAAAATGATTGTTTTAATAAATCAATAAAATTGATTTATTGTGCAAGTGGCTAGGTCTAGATCATGCAAGTGGGATGGGATTAGCCTTAGATTAGGATTAGATTAATTTAATGATGATTATGCTGATTTAATGCTGATTAGATGATATGACATTTTAGACTTAAATATTCTGATTTATTTAAATCCAGAAAATGATGGAAAATGATTTAAGATTTGATTTAAATAAAGTCCTGATTTATTGGATGAATGGAATATGATTATGCATGATGTAAATTTGACATGTCATTTGCCTCCTTTGACGATACACTTGTTGCGTTGGTTCAAAGAATAAACTTATCGTAATCGAAATTAAAAAATTTCATGATTTTTCAGATGCCCCAGTGGAAAGAAGTACATTGGTACATTTCCCCCTCGAGAGATCGAGCGAAAAGATTCGATTTGAGGTCGATCTCGCGATAAAGAGGTTCAAAATGGATGGTTATGGATGGCTGATGCAAATGAGATGATTTCAAGATGCTTAGAATAACAAATCTATATTCTAAACAAATTAAATGATGATATGATATGAGGCGGATGAGATGGATGATGTGATAGGCTGTGATTATGCAACGGATGATTTATGATATGCTTAGACTAACAGATCTATATTATGATGATGATATGCATGTGAGATGATATGCAAAATACTGATGTTTCCTATTATGTATGATATGAATGATATGTGATATGCTGACTGTTTGTAGATGCAAGATGGATGCATGATGGATGCATAACAGATGCATGATGTTAGTCTTGAGATGATGATAAGAGGATCCAACAAGTCCATGATTGGTGAGACTTTATTAGAGATGATGATGATAGATGATG
>VDFB02281492.1:877958871-877993296 GCA_007258455.2 Sequoia sempervirens | reverse complement strand
TAACTCCATTTTTATCAACTCCCCCTTAATCCACCCTCTTTCATCCCCTTAATCCAACCTCATAGGTCCCCTTAATCCATCCTATGGCTAACATCATTTGAATTTGTATGGAATTTACTATATGCAATTCTTTTCTTGCATGAATTTTTTACTTAAATGACTCGTAAAAATTGTAGTTACTTACATTAATTATTTTTGCAAGTTCTCATCAAGTCGGTCTACAATGTGATTGTTGAACTGAAAAACTATTTTATCTGGAGACTATGTAAATATCAATTTTTGGTATTCACCTAAAAGTTGATAAGCTTTAATTGTATCTACATGCACATATATGTTTCATCATGTTATATAGTTGTACATTAAACTTCTTGATGTACATTATATATGTTTGTTCGATGTCACTTTTTAAATATCTTATTCAAATTGTATAGATTATACATATTTCATGTGTCTTCTATTTACCACATTTTATATAATTATTCAATTGTATAGATTATACATTAAATATACATACAAGGAGATGGTTTTTTGTTTATTGATTCAAATATTTGCTATGTAATTGGAAAATAGTTAGAATTACTTGCCCTTAATTTATTATGAATATGATTTAAGAGACTATTTAAGGAATGTTTTAATTTGTCACCTAACCATGTGATAAGTTATATATATATGAAATTTGATTCTAGATAAGAATTATTATATAGTGCATGTATTACTTGAAAATTTGATAAAATGTAAATATATAGATATGTATATAAATGCATATAATTATGAAAATGAACATAACATGATCTCATAATTGACTGCATATATAATCATCATATTAAATTCAACTGATATAAATAAACACACATATATGATAATAACATGTTCAAAATAAAACTAGAGATCTACATAGTCCATAAAATTTATATGTCAAGTCCAACACATATATTGAAATGAAACTAGAGGTTTGTAGTCCATAAAATATAAAACTATCTAACTCTCAGGCTGATCAGTCAAATCAAGTCTCCTCTTTGTTCCACGTTGACTAGATGTACCTGCATCATGCTGTAAAAGAGTTCAAGAAACTCGAAATTAGATTTAAATTTATTTAGAAATTTTGATATAATTAAACATATTTAAAATTGAAAATATAAACTTTTAGATAAAAAAAACTAATTAAATATCGACTAAATATATTAAAAATGATTTCTAGTATGCATAAATTACCATATGGTCATGTGAATCAACTGGCACATTTTCTTCAACAGGTAACATAACTGTCTGTTGAGAAGATGCAAATGCCTGATCCACTATATCCTGCATATTCATATAAAGCAAACAATATGTGAAAACCTTGAATATATATATATATATAATGTTCGTAAAAATTGTATAGGAGATTTAAAGTAAAGTTTACAACCTCGAATGATATGACCTCATGATCACGCACCTGAGATTGCCCATGAATAGATGTCAATGATGTCTCAGGTGCGCGGCCCGCCATGGTTATCTCATCAAATCCCTACATATAGATGTACAACAGTTCATATAGATCATTCACACATGTGTATGTAAATGTAAAAATTAAATTAGATCTATGATGTGTATTTAATTTAAACTTAACAAACTTTTGAAAGCACGCACCTGAGCTGATGATGTCTCAGGAGCGCTCACCACTGTAACTTGTGGCTCGTCAATAATAGGAATAGTATGACTTCCCTGCATCTAGATATAATATATCAATTCACACATGTGTACAAATTCAAATTAAATTATATATATATATGGACACACAAATTATTTAATATATTTTGGTTCAAGTACCTGTTGAAAAGGTGAGCCCAAATCTACAGCACTCGACATATACACACGATGATGATATTGAGTTTCGGGCATCACGTCATCATGTTTCTATACACCAAACACAAAATTATTGAATTAATATTATATTATATATATAGTTTGATGTTATTATTTACATGAATTTTTTACATTTCAAACTTGAATTAAATTTAAGTTCAAAAGATGAACATACCTGTGTGGGACGATCCTCAGAATATAGTAAATTTAGGTATGATCCCGCCCCAGATGCATGTGCCTCACCTGAAGTGGATGTCTGAGTATCCCTATAGCCCGAGCCTCCATGCTCTGTATTGGCCACTTCAGTGGCCGCGTGTGTAGTCTGCTGAGTGAGATGTCCTGAAAGTGAACTCAATGCTCCTAGTGTAGATAACATGGTTTGCTGCTGAAATGCAGCGGGAATACTAGGAGAAGGAGGAGGAACAAGAGGAGCAACTGGAGCACGTCGCTGAGGATCGACACGTGCTCCTAGTCTATGTTGGGGCATGCCACGCCCAGCTCCCTGAAATGACCTCATATCAAAATAGTTGGGTTTTTTACCCAACTCAAACTCAGCCCATAACTTTCTCAAAAAATATAAGGGCACCTCACTGTTGCCATGTGGTGGAGTATCAAACACCATCCACCATCTCTCCCAAAAATTTGCAGCTATCTGCGGGTGCCTACACCATAAAATTGAAATTCTTTTTTTTGTGGGTGGTATTGGTTCGTTTGTTTGGGGGTTCACAAAATATTGGCACATAGCTTGTTTAGTGATTTTTAGGTCATTGATTTCTTTATATGACAACCCATCTGCATAGAATTGTCTCCTCTCTTCTCTCCATTGATGGAACCTATCTAGGTCCGCATCGATAGATCAAACAAAATCGACAATAGTTTGCATTGTAGATGCAAACCATGCGAGATGTGGAGGGATTCTAGTCTCATTTTTTATGAGATCTATGTTCCCTTGAATCACAACTAAGTTGGCTCGAATATTGTCTCTTAGTTGATTTTGGTCAAATGGAGGAGGGGGTGGGGGTTCAGGTGGTGGAGAATGTGAGGTGAGTGAGGCATATCCTCATGTGGTGGGGTGGCGTGTGCACCAGGATCTATAGGAATTTCTGGATTAGGCATGAAATCCTCTAAAGTGAAAAGTGGATCCATGGACGAGAAATGATATGGCAACTACATGTTAAACAATTAAAAAATATATATCAACAAACTAATTAAATAATGCACACAATTTCAAAGTTATTTAAAAATCACATTGAACATGCACAAATTGAAAATATTTTTCATTTATAACATTAAAATTCAATTTATAACATTAAAAAATCATAGCATTAAAAATTCATATTATAAATGAGAGTTGAATAGAAACTGATAGTCACTTAAGAACTATAAATGAGAGTTGAATAAAAACAGAAGGTTAGTAGAACAAGTGATGAAAAATATTGAAAATCATTGAAGACAATTCATAAATCAATCATGAGAAATTCCATATAGGGATAGTAATTAAGATACATTGAATTATTATCCAAGTGACTCCTACAATACCTATTTTTTATAAGTTTTAAGTGTCTCTCTTGGAACCTATGGTTTGTAATTCGTGTACAAATTAGAGTTAGGGTTGGGGTTAGGGTTAGGGATAAGTTTAGGGTTAGGCTTAAGATTGGAGTTAGGGTTAGGGTTATAGATAATTAGGGTTAGGGTTAGGGTTAGGGATAAGGTGAGGGTTAGGCTTAATATTGGGGTTAAGGTTAGGGTTAGAGTTAGAATTAGGGTTAGGTTTGGGTTAAAATTAGAGTTATTTTTTGGGCATAGGTTTAGGGTTATGGTTAGGAAAAGGGTAAAAATTAGAGTTACGATTGGGGTTAAGGTTAAAACATGAGTTAGGGTTGAGGATAGGGTTCAGGTTAGGGTAAGAGTAAGAACTAGAGTTAGTTTTGGGGTTAGGGTTATGGTTAAGGTTAGAGCTAGGGTTAAAATTATGGTTAGGGTTAAGGTTAGAGATAAAATTATGGTTAAGGTTAGGGTTATGATTAGAGATTGAGTTAGGGTTAGGGTTAGTGTTTGGGTTAAAATTAGATTAAGGGTTATGGATAGGGTAACAATAAGAATTGGAGTTATGGTGGGGATTAGGGTTATGGTGAAAATTAGTGTTAGGGTTAAGATTAGGGTTTGGGTTAAGATTAGAGATAGAATTAGGGTTAGGGTTAGGGTTATGGGGTTGAGGGTGAAGTAAGTCTCTAATTTCTCCAACTGGGCCTGAGAAAAATCTTGTCACTACAATCAAACTTAGGTGCATAAAGTTTTTTAGCTTACTTTTTATCTCCCTATTCTTCACTTTCTATATTCCTTGCTCATTTCTTGTAGATGGAACTTCTTACCATATTGAAACATTTTTCAAAAGATAAGGCTTCTCTCATATATTTTCATTGATTCAAATATTTTTCTATTAATCTATATTGTTTCTCCTTAATAGATTATTCCTAAGGGATGAGGGGAATGGTTTCAAATTCTTCTTCATCTTCCTATAAAACATGGGGTTTTAGGAATTCAAAAGGGTGTCACATGTTGCTCTACTTTTTTTTTTTTGTTGATTTTTCCCTCCTTTTGGGATTTTTTATGATTAAATATTCAACCAACTTCCTAGAATTAGCCCATTTGACTCCTTTAGCCTTGATTTAGAATTTGAAAATTCTTTTAGAATTCCTCTTTTTCTCCTTACCCTTTTTTCAATAAAATTTTATGATACCTAAAATATTTCTTATTTCTCATTGGACTTACAAAAATAAAATAGGGAAATGACTATAATATTTAAGTACATGTTATGAGTGCCCTAGTTATGGGGCCACTAGTGTTATATAATAAAGAATGTAATTTTAAAGTGGCATTGATAAAAAGGTTTGTACATGTAGGTTTATTTTGGAGCTTGTAAAAAGGAAAGAAATTAAAAGATAGCTATTTAATTAAATCCTAAGATTGAGAGTGGTATTCTTGTTTATCCATTAATTTTACTTGAATAGATTGGACACCATATTTTCCTATCACTAGAGATTAGAGGAGGGAACCCCATTTATTTCCATATATAGTTAATGGATGAAAATTCATAAATCAATCATGAGAAATTCCATATAGGGATAGTAATTAAGATACATTGAATTATTATCCAAGTGACTCCTACAATACCTATTTTTTATAAGTTTTAAGTGTCTCTCTTGGAACCTATGGTTTGTAATTCGTGTACAAATTAGAGTTAGGGTTGGGGTTAGGGTTAGGGATAAGTTTAGGGTTAGGCTTAAGATTGGAGTTAGGGTTAGGGTTATAGATATTAGGGTTAGGGTTAGGGATAAGGTGAGGGTTAGGCTTAATATTGGGGTTAGGGTTAGGGTTAGAGTTAGAATTAGGGTTAGGTTTGGGTTAAAATTAGAGTTATTTTTTGGGCATAGGTTTAGGGTTATGGTTAGGAAAAGGGTAAAAATTAGAGTTACAATTGGGGTTAAGGTTAAAACATGAGTTAGGGTTGAGGATAGGGTTCAGGTTAGTGTAAGAGTAAGAACTAGAGTTAGTTTTGGGGTTAGGGTTATGGTTAAGGTTAGAGCTAGGGTTAAAATTATGGTTAGGGTTAAGGTTAGAGATAAAATTGTATTAGGGTTTCTAATTTTAGCTCACCTAAGGGGAGAGAGGTTTCTAAGAGGTTTCTAGTTTTACGTTTTAGGGTTTAGATTTCTAAGTTATGTCCAATTTAGGTTTAGATAAAATATAGTTTTCAATTTATAATTTAACGTTATTTATTTTTTAAATACAATTTAAAACTATTAAAAATTGAAATAAAATGCATTAAACAAAAAAAAACTTAAATACTAATTTAAAAACAAAAAAACAAGATACAAAGCAAAAAATGGCAGAAATCAACTAACCTGTAGGTCTCAGAGGTCAAGTGTGTTGACAGGAGGAGCGAGCAATAGCCTCTAAACGTGTAAGCATTCTTGCTTGACTTCTCTCGGTTCACCAGAAACAGTGGATAAAATGAAAAGCCAGCAGTTTATTTTAAAAAATAAATACTTTTCAATAACGCGTATGCGTTTAAAACGCGTACGCATTATGAAACGCGTATGCGTTTGTAACGTGTACACGTTTCATAACGCGTACGCATTTTAGGCTCGTGTACCCATTCCTGAGCGCGTACGCATTCGGATTTAGGTTCGGGTACCCGTTCCGTAACGCGTATGCGTTTTTTAAAAACGCATATGCGTTTACTGCGAGATTTTTTTGTTGCTTGAAATTTCCCCTCTTCGTGTACTCAACTTCTTGCTTTTACCCAACTATTAGATATCTGTCTTCTAACCCTAACACTTATAGCACAAGGGGGAACACCCACATACCAATACAATCGACCATCAATAAGTTACAATGAAAAACCTCGCACGTGGGCTAAGAACAAGAACGCCACCATGATGGTGTCATTGACGCTAAATTTTTTATCAGTGCTCCAAGGAAAAATGCGCAACAAAAAAGGTACCAACAACCACAAAACAACACCCAAAACACTTCACAAACCAACACATCACAACAACAACCCAACAATAAAATTGTCAACAACCTAAATGCTCAAGGGGGACCAGCCCCAAAGAACAAATATCCCCCTAAATGAAAATACACACCACTTGGGGAACCAATCGAATTGATCATGCAATAGTTGGTACAAGAAAATCTCATCAAAATCCCTATTTATGAAAATTACTAAGAGCCTCAAGGGTATGTGTAGGATCATGATGGGTATGTGTAAGGTACATGGCTGACGACCTTTTTTTTACCCAAAATTGATGAAACAAAAAAGGGTTTTTAAAGGAAATTCTCATCTTTCCAGGTAAGTGCAAAAATTTGAGTCCACAAAATGTGGAATTTTTTGCCTTAGCCAAAAAAATGAAATCAACATTGCAAAAATAGGATCCTGATTTTTAAAAATCGAGATCCTGTTTAGCTTTGGGATCCTGAGCCTAAATCTTAAACAGGATCCCACTTTTTAAAACTCAAGATCATGTTTATTAGAGGGTCTTGAACCAACGGACAGGGAACAAGATCCTGATTGGTACGAAACGGGATCCCAATTTATAAAAAATGGGATCATGTTTTGTAATAATCGGGATCCTATTTTGTAATGGTATTGTTTTTTAAAAAAAAACTAACTTTCATTTTATTAGTGCACGGGATCCCAAGTTATGAGTGACAACGACCTCCAACAACAACCTCTAGGTACCCGCCCACCCCCATTTTTTTGCGTTTTTTTTATTTTTTATTGAAATTGTGAATAGTAGAATTGATTTTAGCATGTTTTTTATTTATTTGACATTTTAAGCATTTTATTCCCTGTTATAGTAGAAACGAGGAATTGTACAAATAAATGAAAAAATTCAATGAAACCTAAAGATATTGAATAGAAACGAAAAAAATGAACCTTCAATTGTATTTTAGAAACAAAATTTAGCTTTTGAAACCTAAATTGTTCGATCAAACCAAAAAAAGTTGTATTTGAATACCCTAATTGAAATGAAACAAAAAAATTGCATTTCAAAACCCTAGAAATTGAAATGAAATAAAAAAATTGCATTTAGAAACCATAATCAAGATTTTTGAAATCTTGAATTCAAAACAAACAAAAAAATTGAATTTGAAAACCCTAGTTTGAAATTAAACCAAAATTGCATTAAAACCCTAATTGCTTAGAACTTGAAACCCTAAATTGAAATCAAACAAATCATTTTGATTTTGAAAACCCTTGTTGGTGTAATTAAATGTTTTGTACCTTGTCCTAGGTCATAATTACACCTTACTTAAGTTTACTTAGGGACCACATAGGAGGTTGTTGGAGATTTTCCACCTTTGGTGGAGTTGACATCTCATTCCTCATCACTTCCACCTTTTGTGGACACATCATGTGATTATCTTTCCACCTTTTGTGGGTGATCCACCTTTTGTGGAGATTATCCTTTCCACTTTAGATGGAGTGATAACTCTTCATTGTTGTCACATGTCATAAGATTACGACACTTGTCATAATCTTATGCCCTCCTATGTTCTCACCTTGGCTATATATCCAAGGGGTCTTTTATGCATATTGTATTGAGTACCATTCTCTCATATTATTGACATTGAATATAGTTTATTCTTGTCATATTCTCTCTCTCTTTTGTGCTTTCTATTAGGCCTCTAGATCTTGGGTGGCTACCTTCATAGCCAATTCTTACATGGTATCAGAGCGATTGGAGCATCTTTGGACCGCCATTTTGGAGAGATCTTGGTGCATTTGAAGATTGGTCTATTTTCATATCTATGTTGCTGCAGCATTTTGGAGCATCCTACGCCAAATCTAAGTCCACCATTGCATTCGGGAGGCTATTTTCAGTCAAGATTGCCTTTCGTTTCATCCAAATCTGACTTCGGGAGCTCCAGATCTAAAAAAATTGCCAATTTGGGTATTTTTTCAATTTTTCAATAGTTCTGAAAAAATTATTTTGTCAGAAAATTTCCAATTATTTTTTCAATATTTCTGCAAAGTATCGGCAGAATTTTTTTCAAAATTTCTTTTGTAAACATAAATTCTATTGTATTAATTTTCTGAATATTTTCAGAAATTTTGAAATTATTTTCAAAACAAAAAACAAAAAAATATCTACGTACCTGCTACGCAGGTACTGCGCAGGCAGACCTGTGTAGCAGGGTACTCCTGTACCCACCGTGGTACCAGCGCCGTGCCACAGAGGCCACGTGGCAGGCGGTCACTGGCCCCCGCGGCCCCACCCCCGACCTCTGGTGACTCTCCTTTCACCGGCAGGCGGCCAGAAACTTCAAATTTCCCGGCAATTAAAAACTCAGGCAGCGATAACAAAAATTCCAGCATCGTCAGACCATATTCCGTCGACCATTCGGCATATTCCGTCGAATTTCCGGCGAAGATTCCGCAGCAGCGATGACGGCCATTTAACCGTCAATTTTAAGCTCACGATTTTTTTGATGGCCAGATAATCGTCAAATTTAACATACCAATTTGCTGATGTCATCAAGTGTCAGTGATGATGTCAGCATTTTCAAAAAAATTTGCCCCCTTCACCAATGAGCTTTTCAGTTTTGCAGTCCGACTTCAGAGCTCCATATCTCGCTCAATTTTGCTCCTTTTTTCGAGCAATGTTTTTTGATTTGGGCTAATTTTTCATGTACTTCGTAGTGGTGTACTCGATTTCTAATTTTGGTGCACAGATTTTCTAGAATTTTCAGTTTCTCAAGACTGTACCTGTCCTGTCAACATTTCTGCAACTTTAGAGGCTTCGTTCAGGCTCATACGAACTCCTTTTCAGGTGTTGTTTTTTTTGAAAGTGCATAATTTTTTGTCTACTTCTTGAATCTGCAATCATTTTGAAGTGATCTTGAGTGGATTTTGTACTTTCAGCATATGGTCATTTTTGGCCTATTTGGTACTTGTATTGCATAGATCTGGATTTAAGTCTTTGCTTATTTGTTCTAGTCTATTATCAGCCTCTTTATTGGCAAGTTGTAAATCAGAAATCATAAGCCCACTTAGCCAAGTTGCAAGTGGCCTATTGTATACGCACTACATTATAAGTGCCAAAATCATCTATTTGTGGGGGGGTACTTTGATTGAGTGAATTTGGGGGGGTGTCTCTTGTGTGATTGTTGATATTTTCTCTCTTGTGCTCTTGCATTGCATCATGGGTTCATCTAAAGTTCCACTCTTAACTGCACATAATTATGGTACATGGAAAGTACGTGCATGGAGTAAACTAATGGAAAAAGGTTTAATAGACTACATTGATGGAACCATAATTGCACCTTTAGATCCTAAAGCAGATCCAACAGCATTTATGGATTGGCTCACTAAAACTTCTATGGCATTGGGTACACTAAGGAAGTTCATTTCAGATGATCTCATTTTCCATGTTGATAAATGTACTTCAGCTAAGGAAGCTTGGGATAAACTTGCTGCTTTGTATGGTAAAGTTGATAAGGTTAAGGGATACAAACTTGAACATGATCTCTTAAGCCTTGATCCCAAAGATTTTGATACAATTCAGGATTATGTCACTAAGGCAAATGAACTAAGAGCACAACTAAAAGATTGTGGTATTGAAAAAGAGGATGATCAATTGGTCTTCAACTTGTTAGATAAACTTCCAGTTGAGTATGCAGCCTTTGTTTCAAGTTTTCAGACTCAAAGATTGACAATAAGCAACTTCAAAACACCATCTTTTGAGGCTCTCATAGATCTTTTGATTCTTGAGAAAAATAAGTTGATGAAAATGGATATTCTCAAGTCTTCAACTTCAAAAGCATTGGTGGTCAATCATGGAAACAATAAGCAAGGCAAAGGAAAAGACCAAAAGCAATCTTCGCCAAAGCCACAAGGAGAGAACAAACAATCCACTCCTCCACAACAAAGCTCATCTTCATCTTCTTCAAAGAAGTACAACAATTCAAGCAAGAGGGAGCAACCAACATGTGCATATTGCAAAAGGATTGGTCATGATGAGCATCGTTGTCATGTTAAGCAAATTGATGAGTTGAAAAAAATCCTTAAGAAGAACAACATCAACTTGCCAGCTGCATATCAAGAGAAGGAATCATCTCCTTCCACTTCTTCTAAGGGAAAAGGAACAACTCTCATGGCAACAACATCTAGCTCATCTCCTTCTTCATCATCTCAACATGATAAACATAAGGGGAAAGCATTTCTTGCTTTTGCAGATTCCAATACAGATCAGTGGATCCTTGATTAGGGAGCTTCGCATCATATGACTTCATCCAAGGATATGTACTCTTCATTTAATTCTTGTTCATCACCACCCATTTTGATGGCAAACAACACTTCTTTGGAAGTTTGTGGGAAGGGTTCTATTGACGTTGAAGGTGGAACATTCAATGATGTTCTATGTGTGCCTACTTTGTCAAGGAATATCCTCTCCATCTATCAGATTACACATAGTGGTATAGGAAAGAGTGTAGAGTTCACACCAGATTCTGTCATTGTTTGGTATTTGCATAGCAGGGCTCTTGTTGCAATTGGGGAGGTTGATGATCGTTCTAGGTTCTACACCTTCTCATATTTTGCTCCTATTGATGATTCAGTTCACCCCAGTGTGGAAAAACTTGAGGAGACTGAGTATGGTTACTTGAATCTTGGAGTGCTTTCTACTCCTGAGGTTCTTGAGCCTATTGTTGATACTCCATCTCCTACATTGACTGATGTACCTGATGACACTTGTGTTTTGACAGTTTCAGTTCCTTGTGATTCAGTGCACCAGTATATACCTTGTCTTCCAGCACCAGCTTCATGGGATGACTACTTGACAGACATTGGCAGTTTGTTTGTGGAGTCCTACATTGCAGATTTGGGATACACATATGATTACTTACATCTTCTCTTTGATGAAGGTGATTCTTCTTCAGTTGTTGCGAGGGAACACTCTGACCCTCCTCTACATGATCAGTCTTTCGAGGTTGATGTGATTGTGGATGCATCTTTACAACAGTTGGATGAGGCCACTTTCTCTTTTGAGGAGACATTATCTTTGGAGTATGTTCTACCTTCATCCTCGCTAGATCCTGAGTTGTCTTTTTCAGCAGATGAGAGTGTTGTTGCAAAGGGTTTCTCACAGATTCCAAGAGGTGACTACATTGCAGCTTCACATGGTTTGGGAAAGGCATCTTTCGGCATCAACACAGGGACACTTGAGCAGATTTCAGAGACTTCTTACATCTTGAGGGTTCTTCCTTCTTCACTTGTTGATTGGGGAGACTTCATTCATCCACCTTTGGTATTGTTTCTTCCCAAGGGGAGGAACGTTGTTCGACAGTTTTGGAGCAGTTTCTTCATTCCTTCTCGAGCATCTTCCATTGGTGATCATTGTACATTGAAGGGGGGATACTTTGTCTCTCTTATTCTTCTCTTGTATGGGGGGGACCTTTTCCTCACATGGGGTTTTATCCTTCTCATGCTATGTTCATAGTCTTTTGTATTTCATCTCTCTTTTGGGGGGTAGTTTTTTCCCACTGGGTTTTTCTATCTTTACTCCACTTGTGAGAGATTGCATTGTTTGTACATGGGTACCTAACATGGCCTAGTAGCCAGGATCCATCTTTCATTGTTTGCATTTGTGTACATTCTCCCTAAGTTGCACTTAAGGGGGGGTGTTGGTGTAATTAAATGTTTTGTACCTTGTCCTAGGTCATAATTACACCTTACTTAAGTTTACTTAGGGACCACATAGGAGGTTGTTGGAGATTTTCCACCTTTGGTGGAGTTGACATCTCATTCCTCATCACTTCCACCTTTTGTGGACACATCATGTGATTATCTTTCCACCTTTTGTGGGTGATCCACCTTTTGTGGAGATTATCCTTTCCACTTTAGATGGAGTGATAACTCTTCATTGTTGTCACATGTCATAATATTACGACACTTGTCATAATCTTATGCCCTCCTATGTTCTCACCTTGGCTATATATCCAAGGGGTCTTTTATGCATATTGTATTGAGTACCATTCTCTCATATTATTGACATTGAATACAGTTTATTCTTGTCATATTCTCTCTCTCTCTTTTGTGCTTTCTATTAGGCCTCTAGATCTTGGGTGGCTACCTTCATAGCCAATTCTTACAACCCTAATTTTGAGCTCAAGAAAATTCTTTTGCAAAATTTAAATGTTTAATATTTCATTTGCATTATATGGAGAAAACGATATGTTAAACTTTCATTTCAATGTTAAATTATAATTAGATTAGAAAACAATATGTTAAAGAATAGTTACAATTCATAAATTTTATCAATGTTTGCAAATTTAGTTAGCAAATTTGTAAATCCATGTGTACAATCGATTTCCAATTGTCACTTAATTAGATAGTATTCAACATTCATTTCTATTTTAATATGTTTTTATCTCTCTTAGTCATTCCTTGTTTCCATTTCATGTTTTCATGTGTTGTCTGTTGTCTTTTGACAATATTAACCCTCATTCTAGTCAATTACTTGTTAATTAGGCTTCTAGTTTAGTCTAAAATCTCAATTTTTGCACTATTTACCTAGACACTAAAAGAATCTAAATATTTGTCTTTTCTTTCTTTTAGGTTCTTTCAATTCCAAATGTAATCAAAAATAAAATACTTGATTCAACATTAACTAATTTTATATTATACATTGTATATCATAAAATTCATTTAAATGGGAAATATTAATGAAAAAAATGTTAAACAAAATAATCTTATATTCAATTAAAAAAATATCTAGTTAAAATATACATCAAACTCAATCTTAATAATACATAATTATGTGTTTATATTATGCAAATAGTCAATCTATTCATAAAATCAAAAATATTCATAAACTAGGCACTAACTTGCAAGTCCATTATTCCAAGGGCCACCCAAACTTCACCCTAAGTTCGCTAAACCCTAAACCTTGAACTCTAAAATCTAAACCCTTAACACTAAAGCATTCATTTTGTCCTAGGACCTTAAAATGAAATTGGGTTGCCTTAGGCAACTCCGCAAAATTTTATTCCCTTAAGCCATTTCATTTTGTCGTAGGACCTTACTACAAAGATCCCCTTAAGCCATCCTATTACCCTAAACCCTAAACTCTAAACTCTATACTCTAAACCCTAAAGACATCATTTTTTCCTAGGCCCTTAATGAAATTTGGTTTCCTTAGGCAACATCACCAAATTTTATTCACTTGAGCCATGTCATTTTGTCCTAGGACCTCACTAGACGTAGATCCCCTTAAGCCATCCTATCACCCTAAATCGTAAATTGATGTCTTAAGGGGTCCTAATATGACATTTCTTAAGGGGATCAAATAAGTTCTCAAAATTTGGTGAAGTTGCCCAAGGAAACCAAATTTAACAATAATAAGATCATGCAAGAACATAATATGAATGAGATTTCATGATCTAGGTTGGTCAGTTGAAACAAGATCTATCTCAATCAACTGTTCCAGAAGAAAATTTTCTTCACTAACTTTCAAGTTCATTATATTCCAAGGGACACCAAAACTTCACCCTAAGTTTCGTAAACCCTAAACCTTGAACTCTAAAATCTAACACTAAAGAATTCATTTTGTCCTAGGACCTTAAAATGAAATTTGGTTGCCTTAGGCAACTCCACCAAATTTTATTCCCTTAAGCCATTTCATTTTATTGTAGGATCTTACTACATAGATCCTCTTAAGCTATCATATTACCCTAAACCCTAAACTCTAAACTCTAAACCCTAAACTCTAAACCTAAAGCCATCATTTTTTCTTAGGCTCTTAATGAAATTTGGTTTCCTTGGCCAACTTCACCAAATTTTATTCACTTGAGCCATGTCATTTTCTCCTAGGACCTCACTAGACATAGATCCCCTTAAGCCATCCTATCACCCTAAACTATAAATTGATTTCTTAAGGGGTCCTAATATGACATTTCTTAAGGGGATCAAATAAGCTCTCAAAATTTGGTGAAGTTTCCCAAGGCAACCAAATTTAACAATAATAAGATCGTGCAAGATTATAATATGAATGAGATAAATCATGATCTAGGTTGATTAATTTACGGTTTAGGGTGATAGGATCTGGCTTAAGGTGATCTATGTCTAGTAAGTACCTAGGACAAAATGACATGGCTCAAGTGAATAAAATTTGGTGAAGTTGCCTCGAACCTTAATGAAATTTGGTTGCCTTGGGCATCTTCACCAAATTTTATTCACTTAAAAGCCATGTCATTTTGTACTAGGACCTTACTACATAGATCCCCTTAAGGCATCCTATTACCCTAAAACGTAAATCCTAAACTCTAAACCGTAAACCCTATAGCATTCATAAATTGTCCTATATTGATAGTTAATTGTATTTTCATTCAAGTAACATGTCTTAGACATAAATGAGGCTTGCATATTTTATCATTTGTATTCAATTAGGCCATTTATATTGAATGGTTTTAGGGTATTTCCTAAACATGTATCTTACATTTTGAAATTACAAATCTAATGCAGGTTCACTCATATCTTAGACATCACATGGATGGACTCAATAATATTTGCAATCCACCTCCACGCCATCCATCTCCACCACCTTCACCTCCACCTCCACCCACTCCACCTCATAACCCCCCACCTCCTCCACCTGAAATCGATGGTGCTTGTTTGCAAGCACGAATCAATTCCAATGTTAAAACCATACAAGATCAAATCAACATTATTCAAATCAACAAAAGGATCATTCTCATTTTTATTTTCAACAAATTTTATAAAAGTTTCGTCTCTCTGAATAAAATCATTGTCAATATTGTTAAGTCTAGCATCTTGTAAAACTTCTACATACAAATTTACCATTTCACTAACATGTGGATTTGAAGACGTACCTGGATTTGTGCATATTGAAACATTCTCCATAGCATTGAAAGAGGGATTTGAAGACATAGTAGGACTTGCTTTTATAATCATATTCTTCTCCAAATTGACTTCTTGCAAATTAGCTTCATCTACAACCATGGTCTCCTCAATGTTTTCATCTTCAATAGTTGTGGGATTGGATGCTCCCCCATCATTCATTGATTTAATTCTCATTCTTCTTTCTCTTTGTCTTTGTCTCTCCTTTTTTTTTCTTCAATTTCTTCAGGAGTCAATGTCTTCCTCCTCTTATTACGAGCTTTATCTCCCATGATTATAAAATTCTCAAGCACAAATGAATGTCAATAGTGAAATTCTTCAAAAAATTCAATCCAAATTAGAAGTTGAAGACTTATAAGGAAAAAACTCTTCCTCTTGTGTTCCTCAAAACAAGTAGAAAACTAGCACAATTCCACTTTAAAAACTATTTTCTTCATGCCTCCTTTGAAAAAATCAATCCATATTGCAAGTTGAAGACCTTTTGTTCCTCCAAACAAATACAAAACTAACACAATTCCACTTCAAAAATGGTTTACACTATGCCTCCTTTGAAAAAATTAATCAAAAATGCAAGTTCACCACATATAAAAACAATAGTTGATGAAAAATAGCCCAATTTTACTGCTCTCAGCTATACATGTGAAGTAGCAGACTTCACAGTATTTTTTGACAATAAATTTAAATAAAACGGTTAAAAAAAAATGGGATCCCATTTTATAATCGGGATCTCGTTCCCAATATTTAATGTGGGGACCGTTGACAAAGGAACAAGGTAACGTTTATAGAGCGTGATCATATTTCCATGTTAACGATCACGCCATTTAATATTAGGAAACAATATCCTTTTTCCAAAAAAATGAATTTGAATTTGCTTTGTGGTCGAGTTTCCTCCTTGTATTTTGGTTGAAATGGGAAAAGCATTGGGAATCTAAACCTAGGCCTTCAACCTAGTTTGACTTGCAAGTTGAAGGTCCTAACAATGTCAGAGAAAAATACTGAGTTTCGACATATGGCTGGCGACTTTTTTTCCAAAATTTTTGATGAAATTAAAACCCATTTTAGATGAGACAATGTAGATTCCAAATATGTAAGTTTTTTTACAATTGGATTATTTTTTTATTTTTCAATTAATTTCTGATGAAACTGGTCCATAAACTTTAAATATCGGTTTTAATATTTTAATAACTTTTGATCAACATAACATTTTGACAAACGAATGCACAAGAAAAAAACTTCGACAATTCTTTTTTCAATTTAAAAAAATAAAAAATGATAAGTTTAGGTCATCTTATGTGTGTCGTACACGATGATTTTTCAAAACGACAAATATGCCTAATAAAAATTTAACCAAAAAAAATATTTAATAAAAAATTACAAAAAAATATCGAGAACAAGCTTCAATGAGTCACAAATGTTTTCCCAAAAGGATTTAGAAAAATACGATAATTTAGGTCAAAATATGGATGTCGTACACGTGCATGATATGGTATAAAAAAAGTGACTTTTAAACAGTGGTTTTTAGAAACACCTATTGTAACTCAATTTGTATAATCTAGGTATTGAAATAAATTACATATTTGAAAACTAGACTCTGAGTACTACATTTTATGATTAGTGACTTTTTTAAAGATTCCATCTTTAAGTGCTTCAAATTTTAAGGTCAAATGTGTCAACTTCTAAAAAATAAAGAAAAACACTTCCACTTTTTGGCCAAAAAGTGGACTCAACTTCTTGCCAACACCCTTCCACCAATATAAATTATGCTTTACTTTGAATTTAATAAATAATTATTATTCATTTTCTATTTGAATTATGACTAAAGTTTTAATTGATAGGGTGATTGAAAAACATATATAGCTTTTAAACGGTATCACATTTTTTGAATTCAAAACACGTCACATTATATGCTTTGCATACTATAGGATTAAGAAAAAAAATGAATTTCATGAACTTTTGACCAAGTTAAGGTGGTCAAACATACAAATTTTTATATTTTTAAAAATTTGTAATAAAAAATTCATAATTAATTATTTAGTTGGAAAAAAATTACAAAACAATATGCATCACATCGGGAAAGTAGTCATCTACTTATATCTAAAATCTTATAAATTTTTTTAAATATTATCATTTTATTGTGGCTAGGGTGGACAGAAAAACACCTACTTATTTTTTCCCTGAAATTTAAGTACTACTGCATTGAAATTTTAATTTTTTACCAAATAGATTTTTTTTTAAATAAACCTAGTAGTTTAGAAACTACATTCAATTTGCTAAAAATTCTATTCTTACATATTTTTGAAATAATATTAGATAACTTATTCAAAATTTTACATCAAGTTGCCTAACTCTGATTTTTCTGAATTTTTCACCATTGAAGGGCCTGTTTTTTCCATGATGATCCTGCACATACCCTCAAGTTAAACCACCATACTAGTATAACGAGAAACACCTTTGTGACTTTCACAAAATAAAGGGACACACGACAGCTAGCTACATGTGACTTAAAAATCTGATTCAAGATCTCATTGATGATAAAACCATAACCATTGAACAACCCACCGGGAATCAAGATCTTAAAATATACATGAATTTGATGCCCGATCACAATAAAGGAAACAACGATGGTAAAGGAAAAAGCTACCACAATGTGAACCATATGTATGACCATGTTGTTGCATCCTTGGATGAGTGGGTAATAGTTGTCAATATCAAAGGATCTAGAGCCAAGTGTGGAGTCACCACACGTGGCGAAAAAATTACCATCCCAGGACCTTCACAACCATCCAAAGAACATGTCGCAAATCCAAAATAAATCCCTAATGGTTACAATGTCCTATATCAACTAAAAAATACCCCCACCTAGATCTCCATCATGGAGTTGCTAAAAATATTGCCCGTACATAGGGACATCCTAGAGAAGGCATTGGATGCATCTTCAATTCCCACAAATCTTGATGCAAACCAATTCCAAGCTATGGTTGGACAAATCACTACACTACATCTCCTCACTTTCTCTGAACATGATCTCCCAACCCAACCATCTCACAACCGTGCACTCCATCTTGAAGTCCTAGTACACAAGAACAAAGTCAAAAGAGTTTTGGTGGATGGAGGTGCATGTTTAAATATTTGTACTTTAAATTTGGTAAAGAATCTGAGATTCTCAAAAGATTTCATCAGAAAGGGAAAAGGTATCACAATTAGAGCCTATGATGATCAAGAACGAGTGTCCCAAGGAACCATTCAACTCCCCATTCAAGTGTGGCCAACAATCATGGAGACCACTTTCCAAGTTCTTAACCTTGAAATCCCTTATAATATTCTCTCGGGGCACCCATGGATCCATGGGATGCAAGCCGTCGCATCCACATTCCATCAATGTGTCAAATTCCCCTATTAAAACCAAGAATTCACAATCCATGGGGATCCTGAGCCTTTTTATTATTGCAAAAACTAGGAGGCCAAATATTATAAGATCCCCCAGGTAATGATGATGGACCTATATCACCTTATGTTGATCCATCCACCTTAGCCTCCACTTCTGAGACAAAGACACCCTCCATTCTGGACATCCCCGATGTTAATGTTATTATCCAAGATAATGGATGTGGAGACTATAAAATGAAAAAGAGTGCCTTTGTGGTAGGAGAGTTACCCCAATCTCCTAGATCTCATGGAAAACCACAACCAATTGACACATCTCAGACCTTCAAGGTAGAAGCTACAACCTTCAAAAATTGGGGAGACCTAAGTAAAAAGGTGGTGGATGAGATAGATGTATCAAGCCTGTTATATCAAGATGAAAGGCCTATGCCAGATCTCCCCATGGAAGAAAGCAACAAAGGTCTTCAATTAATGTTTAACTGGGGCTATAACAAAAATGAGAAGCTTGGGAAAAATGATGTTTGAACCCATTGTTCCTGAGAAACACCCTAAGAATCTTGGCCTTGGATGTACCCTTACAAAGTTAACCATACTTGGAAAAGGTACTATGATTAAAATAGTCAAAGCTTCCCCATTGATACCTGTATCGATTACTTATCCAAGTTTGAGGATCCTCTCTCTAACCTACCCATGTTATTTGAGGACTCCTCCCTTTTTATGATCACCATCATTTCTTTTGAGTCAAGTAACCCAACCACTAAACTAAAGCTTGTATACCCACAACTAATAGACTATGACCAACGAGGACCATCGATCTTAGACACATTCAAAAATGATGAGGCTCTCTCAGAATTCATGGGACTTAGGGATACTCTACCATATGGAGATCATAAAGCAAGGTTTGATATTGAGTTGGACATGCATGCCTACTATGGGGAAACAATTGAATCTCTTAGTTGAAAAATAGAAAATATAAGAGTAACATCTAAGTGTCTAAGTGAAAACCATACTATGGCACTTTCTGACCCAAAAATAGTAACAAGAAACAACGTATCCGATGGTGAAAACATCTTTGAGGCACCAAAGGATGAGGGATTCAATCTTCCCCTTAGTGCCATTCATCAAGAAAAAACAACAGAATTGGCAAAAAAATGCAACCCAGTCAATCTAGGAACTAAAGAGACACCACACATCACTTTCTATGCAGAGTCACTTTTGACCAAGGAACAAGAAATTCTAGCTACATTTTTGAAATAAAGGAAAGTAAATTTTGCATGGACCTATGTTGACATGCCAGGCCTTGATCCAAACATAGTACAATCCATCATTTAGCATTTTATCTAGAGGAAAAACTAGTAAAATAGAAATTAAGAAAGATGCATTCGTAGATCACATTGTTGATCAAACTTGAGCTACAAAAACTCCTTGGCATTGGCTTCATATGACCCATTGACTATCTTGAATGGGTTTCCAACCTTGTACCAGTTTCTAGGCCCACTAGGGGCATCCGAATCTTCACCGACTTCAAGGACCTAAACAAAGCATGCCCTAAGGATGATTTCCATCTTCCCAACATAGATATGATTGTAGATTTAATAGCAGGATAAAAAATGCTATCATTGGTGGATGGGTTTTCAGGGTATAATCAGATTATGATAGCAAAGGATGATCAGTATAAGACAACCTTCACCTATCCATGGGGCACCTACTATTGGAACATGATTTCATTTGGGTTAAAGAATGTTGGTGCTACATACCAAAGGGCTATGACTTATTTTTCATGACATGATCCACAAATCTATAGAATACTATGTAGATGACATACTAGCCAAATCAAGAAAGTTTCAAGACCACATAGCATCACTAGGCTCTATCTTTGAAAAACTAGAAGAATATAAGGTACGACTCAATCCTAAGAAATGTGTCTTTAGCATGTGTAGACATGTCAAATTTACATCATGCATAATCATATTCCATTCATCCAATAAATCAGGACTTTATTTAAATCAAATCTTAAATCATTTTCCATCATTTTCTGGATTTAAATAAATCAGAATATTTAAGTCTAAAATGTCATATCATCTAATCAGCATTAAATCAGCATAATCATCATTAAATTAATCTAATCCTAATCTAAGGCTAATCCCATCCCACTTGCATGATCTAGACCTAGCCACTTGCACAATAAATCAATTTTATTGATTTATTAAAACAATCATTTTCCCTCAACATGACAAGTCAAACAGGGCATTTATTGCTCTTCTTTCTTGTCCCCCTCTCAAAATTAATTGCAAATTTGAATTCAAAATTTCCCCCTCTTGGGCACTCTTCCCAAATCTTGCACACACATCAACTAATCACCACTTGACAAGTGTCCTCAATTCATTGGCTTGTTTTTGATCCCACATTGGTCCCTCTTCAACATTTGGCATTTTGAAAATCTTTAAATAGGTGCATCATCCTCAAGCAAAGGGCTTCACAATCTTCACAATTTCATGCAAGGTTACTCTCTTCACTTGAGATTTAATCTTGTTCATCATCACTCCACCATCTCCATTTGCATTTGCACAATTTGAGCTTTGGTCAAGGATTGGGAAAGGGTCACTAGCACAAGTGACACCAATCCAACTATGGAATAGGTAGTTTGTTGAATGTTTTCATTATGCATTTGGTTTTCTTTTATCTTTTGTGGCATTTTGGAACATTTGCAATGTATTTCATAGGGGTATTCTTGAAGGATTTGTTGATACTAACCCTTGTTTGAGTGTAGTGTTTGCAGATTTTTAAAGGTACTCACATATGGCGCTAGAAGGAGGGCATGAACTAAGGCGTTTCATTTGCTATTTTTTGTATTTGAATATTGTTACTGCATTTACTTTCTTTTGCATGAAATGAGAATGCATTAGCAATACCACTTTACGTTTATCTAATTCTTATTCAAGCAGTGCTTTTGTTTATTAAACTAACATATGTCACTGCATTCAGTTTGGGGGGTCAATATGTTTTGTAATTCATGTTTAAGATAAAGACTATTTATCAGGATTGACCTCTCTGTCATATTAAAAATTCGTTCATCTTTTTTTTTTAGCAAATCTGTCACCAATATCTCTGTGTCGTGTTCTTTCCTATTTAAAGCAATGCTGCTTGTTCTTTTCTATTTAATCCATTGTATACTGTTGATATCTGATTGGCTTCAAACTGATATCTCTTTTTGTTTTTCACCTATCCGTTTTGGGAAGACAATTAGCTGAATTGGTCCTAGAATCTTTAAATAATTTTTTGCGAGGAAGTCCTCTTCCCCCATTCAATGATTCCCAATTTGAGCTCTGGTAACTGTTATTCTGATCCACAGCAATAATTGGTGAAACAAAATATGAACCATTTCCATTTTCAGTGGGCTCTCTTCTCCAAGAATTTGAAAGCTTTATCTTATCAGAAGCCAATGAGTTTGTATCCCGTAAAAACTTGAGCCCGCACTGTGTCAAAAGATCTACTCATATTTGAACTCTCTGAAGATGCAGAGCTTGTGATGCGATCAAATTTTTCTTTCTTCATCTTCCCACTCTCCTGCATCTACTCTCCGGATATCTCTATCCTTCACAGATCTCACAACAGGAAGTCTTCCATCATCAGTTGTTGGTATGTCATCTTCTTTTTTTATTTTTCTGCCTGCCTCCTTGCAATTCTTTCCTCCAACTCAAGCAACTTGCGTTTAGCAGCTTCCCCCATTCAATGGTTCGCAGTTTGAGCTCTGCTAACTGTTATTCTGATCCACAGCAATAATTGGTGAAACAAAAGTGCGAACCATTTCTGTTTTCAGTAAGCTCTCTTCTTCATGAATTTGAAGGCGTTATTCTGTCAGAAGCACTTACTACGGAAGTTGACCTTACAGCTACCAATAGTTTTTACTCCATCTTCACCTTCGCAGCCCCACTGATCTCCTCTGCTGCTCCAAAAGCGCATTATAATGTCTACTCCACTTTTCAATTCTACGACCCTCATTTATGAGAAGTAATCTATTCGTATCATTTTGTTACATTAGTCTATTTGTATCACTGTGTTATTAATGCTAACATCATTACAATTGCAGGTGGAACACAACTGGCATTCACTTTTTCTTTTCTCTCCAGGGCGCTAGAATCATAACTCACTTGTCGCCTATTTAATGCATCAAGTCAAAGACAAACTTCGATTATGAGATAGGCTTTTGAGTAGTGCGAATCCTGCATTATATTTTTTAAGCATGTTTTGAATAAAAATCACGGGAGCCTGCGCTATAACATACGGAAAACTCAAAACTCAAAAATGGTAGAATTCATTTTTTGACAAAATCTGTGTCGAGTTATAGGGTTACTGTTATGATGACAGACAGTTTAATTCTCTATTTACTGTCCAAACAAAGTCATAAATGGATTTCTGCCATAAAGATTTTATTGGTTGTTGAAAATTGCATTTGAAAGAAAACTGAGCTTTTTTTTTTATCTCACATTGACTTTCTTGGGGGACGACCAAGATAAGATGGCATCGATAGAGTAAAATCATAGATGATAGTCATATCCTGAATTCACTCATTTATGTCTTTATAGGTGTCCTCATTAAATGGAGTTGCTTATTAATGACCTTTTACGGGCCAAGTGAAGAAGATTTGAAATCCTTTCCTAAAATTATTGCAAATATTCATCTATCTTTAAATTATGACTTTAAGTGATGATTCATTTCATTAGTTTGGAACCATTATTCTTTGTCATTTAAAAATCACTATGTCATTACATTTAATGCTTAAAGATGATTTTAAGTAAATAACTTAATTCTTGCATGATCTTCTTTCTTGACAGGTACAAAAGCAAACGAAGGTACAAGCGAAGGATACAAACGAACAAAGGCGAAAAGATGCAAAACAAAAGAGGAGGAGGATTCTTGTTTGAAAACACAATGTGTTTTTTAACACTTTGATTTTTTTGATCAATACAACTTCACGAAAGGAGGGAAATGTTTTTTTGAAAACACAATGTGTTCTTTAACACTTTAAGTGTTTATTCAACACTTCACGAAATTGTTTTCCTTTTCGTTTTTAGAACATTAGTTTTCAATTGGGGCTAAAACGAACCTTAGAACACACTTACTAGATTTCGTTTTGGTTTAAAATTGAACAAGGCAAACTTCACATTTGATTTTGGTGCTTAAAATGAAGTCATCATTGCTTTGAGGCTAAAACGAACAAGTGCTTGATTGTGTTATTTTGTCTTTTGAGTGCGTATCCTCTCCCCTTGCGCTTCGTGCGATCTAGGGTGCAAGAGAAACACTCAAAAACACATTTTATTGCTTTGAAACACTTCATTTTGGGGCTTAAAAATTGAACAATCTTGTGCGAGTGTGAGTAGGGGCATTTTCGCGTACATTCTCGTTCTTTGTGCCATCAAAGATCGATCGAGTTACGGATTGTGTCTTTGCTCGCTTTTTGTTTATCTTAGAGGGCCTGCCTTGGGGAAAAAGTACTCACCCAAGCGACGACTCAACCGGTAACACTCTAAAGCCAAGAGTATTTCCAGCCGGGATATAAATGAGGATTTTGGTTAAACGCCATAATCACGCGGTTGGCTCCGACAAGATGGATCCGAAAGGGGACTCTTGCCACGCTGGGTCAACTCCTACGAACGGAAAGTCCTTACTAGAACCTATGTGTTAGAATTTGCCAAAATCCTTAATCTGTTTGTTGGTGCAAGAACGGTCGTTCTGAAGCCGCCCCAGAATTTTACGGCTTTTAGTAGAGATGGAAAGCATGCCATGGGAGTTTCATGGGTGTTGATGCTTTCACGCCTGTGATAAGTGAGTGCCGCGAGGGGAGCCAAGTGGGTCAAGCATTCAACCATCCGGGCTAAAAAGTAGGCCGATCTATCTCAAGTGGGGACTCAACAAACATTGTCTATCACATCCATAGGGCTTGTAGTTATTCTTGTTTGAAAACACGTTGGGTATTCGAAAACATTTTGCAAACAAACACTTAAACATGATCATGCAAATTTCAAACTCCTTTGATAGAGCAAATACCTTTTGGACTAATTTAAGTGTTGTTGCCTTCCCTTTGGGATTATGTCCTTTAGAGGTTTCTCATCACTCTGAATTTATATCGGGCCATTTGCTCTAACTAGGTTAACTCTAGGAAAATCCCTTTGCCTCATCTTCGAACTCCCACACAACACTTTTGTGGGAAGAAAAGGAATTTTGACATAGGAAATCTTTAGTTTGAAACATAATCAAGAAAGTGTATTTGGTAAAAAGAAGTCATTAAAAGCAAAGATAAGCAATTGAGCCCCACACATGTCTTGTCAATGATTTCTTGCAAGGTCAAGATACAAAAACCCAAGAAAAAGAAACTTAGCCCAAAACAACATCAACAAAGACTCAAAAGGTTATATGAATTTAGAGAAAAGTTGTTGGCTAATTTCTATAGACATGCTTCAAGAGACAACCCCACTTTATATTCATTTTACTACACACGGAATCCAAGATTGTTTCAAGGGATTGGATACCTTGCTTAGGGCATAACATGTTCTTCAATACCTTGGTCTTGTTAAACAAAAGTCTAAACTAGGGTCAATCTAAGATCAAAACAAACATTCATCCATCAAAAACATCATCAACCATAAACATCTCACCAACATTTTGAGAAAATATTGACACAACTATGCTAGGCTCCTTTGGTAGACATCAAAACTTTTCAAACATGAGACTTTGAATTCTTCAAACATCAAACATCAAACTTGTTCAACTCAAGTGTGTTTGAATGAATCCTTTTGCACACGCTTAGTTGAATTATCACTTTTTTCAAATTAATGGTGGATAGATGCATCCTCCTCCCATCACTAATTTGGATTATCTTTTGGTTAGCTTGTGAGTAGACACATCCTATTCTCACTCCTAAATCAAATTATCCTTTATGAGCATTAGTTATCCTTTTTATATCATCATCCAAACATCTTGGGGATATCTCTTGCTCAAACATCAACATTCAAAAGACAAAATTCAAAGTATAAACATCAAACAAACATCAATCAAAGAAAACCCAAAGTACCTAGCATCGCATCAAGATTTTCAATACAAATTCAAAACATCCATTCTCATCCATATATCATACACCTTTCATCTTCACATCTTTGATATTTTACACATCCTAGTTTTCTCTTTAATGGTTCAAACAAGATCACAACACAATTTGAGGAACATGGAGTTAAATCAAGAAACATCAACCACAAGTGATCTAAGCCAAACATTCCAGAAATCCAAAACACACCACTTCCGCAGACCTCACTATCACCACACACCATCCACAGCAGAGGTCTTGGTGGAAGACATCACACCAACAGAACTAAGTGAGCAAGAAGTTCTTGAGATGCTCAAACACCCAAAACTACAAAAGTTTCTTCGCGCAATGGCTAAAATAAATCCATCAATTCTCAACACTATTGAGGATGAGCTTCTCGTACCAAAAATGACCAAAACACCCTTCCACAATCGACCACTTCCATTACCGCCATAGAACCTACTATCAACGAGGATGATACCCTCTTCAACACGCATCAAAATCCACTTTACAACCCACTTGGATTTATTGATACATTTTAGGTTCCTTACCATACCACCTCATCATTTTCCCTTAACACGCAAGTGTCTAGACCTTTGGTACAAGCAAGCTCATCCGAAATAGAGAGACCTTACAGATTTGTCTCTTCATTTGCACAAGAAAAATTTCCACCATTCAAACCATTCACACCTCCCACCACGTCAACACCATATTTTGGTTTAGGGATCTCCCCTTTACCTAAACTTCCACCTTTCCCTAACATAAATCACCCCATCCAAATCAATTCATCCAAACCAAGGGTACATCGTGATCTTTCAAACACACCATCCACATCAAACCAACACATGATAGCTAATCAAAATACGGTCTCTCAAATACCCACTATTTCGCTCATCTCTACCATTCCTATCACTTCACCTAGTCCCACCATTCCTATCCCTTCACCCATCCCAAATGCAATTTGGACAATTAACATTCACTCAACCACTACATGCACCTTATAAATTTCAAACTTCCACTCACCCCCTATCATACCCCCTTTACATCGCGAACCCTCCCACCATCGCTTAAGCACATTCAAACTCCAACACAATTCGATCCCACCACCAATTACCATCAGCGCACTCGCTGCGGTGGTAAGTTTTCATTATAATGTTTATCTAAAGTATACCAAATAATTGCTCCAATAATAAATAATTCGGGTAAGCTTATAGCTAATGACGCTTCAAGCTTCACAGCAAAATCAAGCTCAAACATCGCTGCAACAACAACAAGCACAACAAGCAGCACAAGCCCAAGCTTTGTTGCAACAACAACAACGAGCTGCACAAGCCGCACAAGCCGCACAAGCCGCTCAAGCCGCTCAAGCTGCTCAAGCTGCACAAGCCGCACAAGCCGCACAAGCTGCTCAAGCTGCACAAGCTGCAAAAGATGCCCAAGATGCCCAAGCATGAGCGCAAGCACAAGCGCAGTACTTTGCACAACAACAAGCAGCCCAACAACTCGCATATCAGCAAGCATTAGAGCAATACCAAGAGCAACAAGAAGCAGCCCAACAACTCGCATATCAGCAAGCATTAGAGCAATACCAAGAGCAACAAGAAGCAGCCCAACAAGCCCTAGCTGACCAACAACAAGCATTGTTGGACCAACAACATTAAGCACAACAACAAGCTCTATTAGCGCAACAACAACAAGATCAACAACAAGCTGCCATATAATTATCATAATATTCACGACGAACCACTTATTAATTGGTACTGCCAGTCACTGATCACTTCAAATTCCATGAAAACCCCATTGATAGATGAGAATTTATTTTGAGATCCCTAAATTGGACAAATATCGCGGAACGGGTAACCCTGAAGATCACATCAGGGAATTTCAAGTACATTGCATGGAGGTGGCTCACGACGAAACGTACTTGATGAGATTATTCCCAAGAAGCTTGGCTGGAAACGCTATTGATTGGTTTTCTCGACTTTCTGAAATCAAAAAATTCCAGGAAATCGTGGATGCCTTCATACATAATTATTCCTTCAACACTCCCATGGAGGTTAGCTTACAGGAATTATCATCTCTCAAACAAGGGAAAAATGAATCATTCGGTGCTTTCTTACAACGATGGCGAGCCAAAGCTAATCAAAGCAAGTGGTCCATGCCTGAAGAACAACAAGTGGGAACTATCATTGCGAATCTTGATGGGCCCTTGGCCTTCCACCTCAAAATGCAAAACATCACCACTTACGACCAATTGATACCTAGGGCGCTCAATATCGAACAAGCCCTTGCCACGTAGGGAGAAACTTCATCATATCAAGAAGGCCGCTCATCATCCAATTATCATGACAAACCACGAACATGGGCAAAGAATCGTAATGTAACCAATGATGGTGTTGTTGACGCCAAAGTTGTCATTAGTGCCCCACGGAAGAACAATCCACCATCCCAACAACAACAACACCAAAATACCAATCAAAGCAATCGACAAGTCAATACCGTGGTCCAACCATCCCATAACCAAAACACAAACAACATTGATAATCAGGGAGGACCACAGTGAAACAAGTTCTTCCCCAAACGAAAATACACACTCCTTGGGGAACCTGCTGAAGCAATCATGAAAAGATTGGTAGATGAAAAATTGATAACGGTCCCTACACATAATAATTATCAAGAACCATCGGTCAAGCCACCATGGTATAATGAAAATTATCTTTGTGACTTCCACAAACTCAAGGGACACACGACAAACAACTGCATGAGGCTCAAAAATCTAATTCAAGACCTCATAGATGACAAAATCATAGATGTGGAAGCACCATCAGGAAACAAAGATCTCAAGATTTACACGAATCCGATGCCTAATCATGGTAACAAAGGAAACAAAGATCAAGACAAAGGAAAAGGGGCTTATAAAAATGTCAACCACACATACGAGGGTGTTGTTGCTTGTTTAGACGAGTTTTGTGGAGTCATCACCATCAAAGGGGCCCAAGCTGATTGTGGAGTCACCACAAGAGGTGGAAAGGTTACCATTGCAGCACCATCCCAACCAAGCAGAAATTCCACATCCAATCCAAGGTCTAACCCTAGTGGCTATAATTTCTTGGATCAATTGAAAAGAACCCCTGCACATATCTCCATCATGGAGTTACTCAAAATCTCATCTGCACACAAAAAGATTCTAGAAGAAGCTTTGGCGTCATCTACTGTCCCCGCAGATCTAGATGCAGAACAATTCCAAGCTATGGTCGCAAGTATCACCACACCTAACATTCTTACATTTTCTAAACAAGACTTCCCCACACAACCATCTCACAACCGTGCGCTTCATCTGGAGGTGTACGTAAATAAAAAGAAAGTCAAGAGAGTCTTGGTGGATGGAGGTGCAGGCTTAAATATTTGCTCCTTAAAGCTTCTAAAGAATTTGAACATTTCAGAGGATTCAATTGACAAAGGAAAAGGCATCACAATAAGAGCATACGATGACCAGGAAAGGGTATCCCAAGGCACCATTCAGCTTCCTGTTCAGGTTGGACCCGCCATCATGCAAACCAACTGTCAGGTCTTGGACCTCGATTTACCATACAACATTCTCCTAGGGCGACCATGGATACATGCAATGCAAGCTGTAGCTTCAACCTTTCATCAATGTGTGAAAGTCACACATGAAGGTCAAGAGGTTACTATCCATGGAGATCCTGAGCCATTTGCCTACTGCAAAAATCTAGAGGCAAAATACTACAAGATCCCGCAAGTACCCAAGAACGATGAAGGCCCATCAACACCTTACGTGGATCCCGCCACTCTCACTTCTACGACAGAGACACCCTCCACCCCCGCCATCCCCGCCTTTTCTGATATCAAAGTCATAATACAAGATGATGGTTGTGGAAACTATTCAATTCCTAAGAATGCTTTTGTAGTAGGAGAGCTACCACAATCTCCTAGATCAAGAGGACGACCACAATCACAAGAAGCTTCAACATCTCAAGGCTCCTATGAACGAAACTCTACCTTCACAAGTGCAGGAGATCTTGGTCAGGAAACATTAGAGGGGGACCTATCTCATCTCCTTTATCGAGATGATATACCGGCAGTTGAATTGCCTATGGATGAACGAAACAAAGGTATGAAGCTGATGCTCTTGATGGGCTATAACCGGAACCAAGGGTTAGGCCAAGATAATAACGGGCGTGTAATACCCATTATACCCGAGAAGCAAATAAAAAATCTTGGCATTGGTCATCCTACTCCTAAGGTAACTGTACTTGGTCGAGGTGCCCAGGATAGACGGAACCGAACGCCTCCTCAAGAATCTGTAGCTACTCCAAAATCCTCCATGACTTTAGGAATGCCCACTGATTTAACTGAGTCACCAGAAATAGGATTACCTTTGTTGTTTGAGGATACTAATGTCCTTATGATTAGCACCTTGTCTTATGAGTCTGAAATCCAAAGCAATGAAATCCGATTAGTCTATCCCCAACTGATTGATTACGACCAACGAGGACCACCAATTCTTGACATGTTTGAAAGCGATAAGGCGCTCTCGGAATTCATGGGACTTAGGGATGACATTCCATGTGGGGATCATAAGGCAGGTTTTATCATAGAGCTGGATACACATGCATACTATGGAGAAACGATTGAATCCCTAAGTCGCAAAAATAAAAAATTGAGAATAATCTCCAAGTCCTTGAGTGAAAACCACCTTGTGGCACTCTCCGACTCTAAAAAAGTAAAAAGAAAGGACGCATCCAATGGTGAAAACCTCTCCGAGGCGCCTGAGGATGGGGGATTCAATCTTCCTCTTACAGCTATACACCAAGAAAAGTCAGCTATGCTAGCAGAAAAGTGCAACCCCATCAATCTGGGAACACAAGAAACTCCTCATATTACATTCTACGCTGAGTCATTATTATGCAAAGAACAAGAGGAGTTGGCTACCTTCTTAAAGGAAAGGAAGATAAATTTTGCGTGGAGCTATGCTGATATGCCAGGATTGGATCCAGAGGTAGTGGTTCATCACTTGGCATTCTATCCTAAAGCTAAACCTGTGAGACAGAAGCTTCGCAAAATGCATCCTCAAATTGCTTTGTTAGTCAAAATGGAGCTCAAAAAGCTATTAGATGTGGGATTCATTCGACCAATTGATTATCCAGCATGGGTATCGAACTTGGTACCCGTATCAAAGCCTGACGGAGCCATAAGAATCTGTACGGATTTCAGAGATTTGAACAAAGCATGTCCCAAGGATGATTTCCCGCTCCCCAACATCGACATGATTGTAGACATGACCGCAGGCCATGAGATGCTATCACTTATGGACGGATTTTCAGGATACAACCAGATTATGATAGCAAAAGAAGATCAACACAAGACGGCTTTCACTTGCCCATGGGGAACATACTGCTGGAACGTAATGCCATTCGGCTTAAAGAACGCCGGGGCCACATACCAAAGGGCCATGACACTAATATTCCATGACATGATCCACAAAACAGTTGAGGACTATGTTGATGACATCCTAGGAAAATCCAAAAAGAAGGAGGATCATATATCGGTCTTGAGTGCTATCTTTGACAGACTAGAAGAATACAAGGTTCGTTTGAATCCCAAGAAGTGTGTCTTTGGCGTACAATCAGGAAAGTTGTTGGGTTACGTAGTGTCAATGAGAGGCATTGAGATTGATCCGGCAAAGGTGAAAGCAATACTTGAAATGGAAGCTCCTAGGACATTGAAACAACTGAGAGGTCTCCAAGGCAGGCTTCAGTCAATTCGCAGGTTCATAGCACAATTAGCAGACAAACAAAGCCCTTACTCTCACCTACTCCACAAGGGGGTAACGTACAAATGGGATGACAAATGTGAACAAGCCTTCAACAAAATCAAGGAATATCTGTTAACACCTCCAGTACTAAGGCCTCCAATTCAGAACAAACCATTGATCCTTTATATCTCAGCAACTGCAGCAGCCCTTGGTGCTCTCCTAGCACAACATGATGAAAATGGAATAGAAAGAGCCATATACTACATCAGCCGCACAATGGTGGGCCATGAGTTAAACTATACATTCATTGAAAAAGCTTGCCTAGCAGTGGTGTTTGCATCCCAAAAATTCAGACACTACATGTTGGCACACAAGATCAAACTCATAGCTAAAATTGATCCCTTAAAGTATCTTCTTTCAAAGGCAATGCTTACAGGAAGAATGGCTAAGTGGGTAATGATATTATCAGAATATGACATTGAGCATGTGGAGCGCAAGGCAATCAAGGGACAGGTCATTGCAGACCAACTGGCAGCTGCACCTATCTATGCGGAGAGCCCACTTGTTTCAGAATTTCCAGATGAATCCATTTTCAACATTGACATAGCTACTCATTGGAAACTATACTTTGATGGCTCCTACACACAACATGGGTCCGGCGCCGGTATCTTCTTCATCACTCCACAAGGGGATTGTATACCAAGATCATACAAACTAGCATTCCCTTGTACCAACAACATTGTAGAATACGAGGCTTTAACTATAGGTCTCAGGATAGCAGTACAGTGGAACATTATGGCATTGAAGGTATATGGAGATTCACAGCTTATCATAAATCAAGTGAACAATGAGTACCAAACAAAGGATGATAAGCTAACTCCATATAAAAGGCTGGTGGAAAATCTCAAGGAATATTTTGTTGACATCACATTTGAGCAAGTACCAAGAACCAACAACAGAGCAGCAGACGCAATGGCAACTATTGGATCACTCTTAGAGATCCCTCAAAATGTTCCGAAATACGACTTCTTGGTAGAGCAGCTTCTCGTACCAGCATTCAAGGTACCAGAGTCAGAATTTGTGGGCGAAATTGTTGGTCCAAATGATCAGTGGTACCAAGACATTTACACATACCTTAGGATAGGTATCATTCCCGCCGATTTGCGTTCAAGCCTTAGACGAACCTTTATCAAGAAAGCATCTCGTTTTGTCATTTTAGGAGAAACCTTTTATCGCAGAAGCATAGAAGGAACCTTACTAAGATGTCTTAACCCTGAGGAGGCTTCGGCTGCCTTAACTGAGGTGCATAATGGCATCTGTGGTTCTCATTCGAGTGGCATGACCTTGTCTAAGAAATTGCTGAGGAGTGGATATTACTGGCCTACCATGGACAGAGAGGCACATGAATACGTCAAGAAGTGTCTACAGTGTCAGCAACACGGGGACCTCATCCATGCTCCAGCTCAAGAGCTTCATCCAATCATCACACCATGGCCCTTTTCACAGTGGGGACTCGATCTCATTGGTAAAATCACACCCACCTCATCCAATGGTCACAAATTCATTATAACTGCAACTGAGTACTTCACCAAGTGGGTTGAAGCCATACCTATGACCTACATAACAGGAAAGCAGATCTCAAAGTTCATCCTGAACTATCTCATATGCCGCTATGGTGTTCCACAGGCTATTATCTCAGATAATGGGACACCATTCAAAAATCAGGAAGTCCGTGACCTATGTGATAAATTCAAAATCCAACATCGCTTTTCCACCCCATACTATCCACAAGGCAATGGCCAAGCAGAAGCTACAAATAAAACCATCCTCAAAATCCTTAAGAAAACAGTCAATGACGCAGGTCGTGACTGGCATTTACAGCTTAATCCTGCCCTTTGGGCTTATCGAACCAGCATCCGCACACCCACTGGTGCCACACCATTTTCCTTGGTCTACGGATCAGAGGCCATCTTGCCCATTGAGATCGAGTTACCATCCCTCAGAGTATCATTGCAAAATCTCATCACGGACGAGGAGTATCGAGTTTCAAGACTGAACGAGCTGGAACTGTTGGATGAGCGACGTTTGGACGCTTTAAACCATCTACAAGTGTATCAGAATAGACTGAAAAGGAGCTACAACAAGAAAATCAGAAGCAGAACTTTCCAAGTTGGAGAATTAGTCTTAAAAGAAAATCAGAAGAATGTCCCAAATCCCAGCAGCAAAGGAAAGTTTGAACCCAATTGGGTAGGGCCTTTCATTGTCACAGCAAGCTACAAATCGTAAGTATATCAGCCTATCAACACCGGTTGAACTGCGAGGAGCTCATGAATAGCTTCCATCTCAAAAAGTTTATGCCTAAATCTTTCAAGGTATAGAACCAAAAATCCAAAAATCATAAAAGTCCTCGAAAAATGGTTACTTTCGCGAAAACCTCGCAACAGCGCCTTGGTGACAAGAAAAAATCAAAAACCGCTAGAAAACAGTAAAGAGAAAAAAATCGGGCCCCCTCTAGTGAAAACCACTTCTGTGGCACTTTGGTCAAGTACCTTGGTGAAAACCTGGCAAACAGGCGCCTTGCGTAAATAAGCACTTTCCATCCACCAGGATCTTTATGGCTCGATCTACATTATCCCTCCATTTCGCTTCCATCGTCCATCACATCCATATCTTCATCCATCACTCATCCGCTCACATCCGCACCATGGCTTGGTCCTGTGCTCGTATCATGATCCCTCCTAGTACTACTCGGCCCATTCTCAAGGTTAGTTTGTCCTGCCTTTATCGGAGTAGTCTTTTACATCACACTGGGGGCACGTTCTCATCGGATCGGATTCGTGTATGATCTTAAAGTCCTCAAAACATTGCAAAAATCCAAAAACATCAGAAAATCAAAAAATCCAAAAACAGGTC
>VDFB02281492.1:877889397-877954098 GCA_007258455.2 Sequoia sempervirens | reverse complement strand
TTTATATTAGATTATTATACTTTCATTGGTTAGATTACTAGTTTTATATTATGATTAACACAGTGTAAGATTCTAAGCTTTAAACTAAAGCCAAGTGCAATATGGTACTGGAAAACAAATACTGAATCTGATCATAATCCAACTTACATAGCTGAATCCAAAACACTATTCATTTGGGTATATTTAAAAACAAGGATATTATGTCTTTTAAAGGTCATAATGTTATTGTATAAATTTTCTTGATTGTGTAAGCTTTTTTATTTTCTAGAGGTTTCATTTTCTTTTCTCTTGTCTTGTTTTTCTGATGATGGATCGTGAAGTTTGTTCTGAATTTTTAAAATGAAAAAACTTACACAATCAAATATAAAAGATTTATACACTAAAATTATGAAAAATATTCGTAAAGAAAAAAAAACCTGACAATAAAGATCCTACTACTGATTTGTTTTGCTTTACCTGCTAATTATTATTTAAAAAATATTCTATCTCTGTCTGTGATTGTCCCACCTAACCTTTGACAGTGCCTTGATACCACCCCTTTTTAAAAAAAATTATATATAATTATTGTTTTAATTTAATAAAAAAGTAAATATAACCTGTTCATCCCAAAAGTAAAACAACCAATCAATGAAGGTAGGAACTGAAACCGACCTTAAAGAGGCAGTGATCCAGATTCTGCTGAATTTCAATAAAAGCCTGTCTGACTTTTTTCCTGGCAGCAGAATAATCCATCTTCATCTTCATCTGAGCAGGGGGAGGGGAGTATTTCTCTTCCATTTGAAGTAGAGGTGTCCTCACCCCGCCGTTGTTCTTCCACAATCCCACAGCACATGCAACTGCAACAACTACCACAGCAATTCTATTCATATACTGATCTTCCACATACAACTGCAACAACTGCCACAGCACACACAATTGTATTCATATTCCGATCCTCTAAAAGTTGAATTTTTAACTCTGGAGGAATGAATTGCCAACACAACAGATAATTTAATCAAAATCTGTAATCATATCAGCAAAGAAATAGTAGACACTCTGAAATTCGTTTATTGGATCTTTGAAAATCATCTTGCTGTTTTCAATCTTAAATCCCACAAACTACCTTATCTCCTCAACGTCATGAAAAAAACAAATTTCATTTCTTATTTTGCTAATAAGAATAATTATTATTAATCATCTTTCCTTGATTTATTTTACACCTGGTCAATTGAGGTCGTATTCATGGATTAGCAGAGGTGGTGGGTTCGAGCCGTATTGTCGGTGTGAAGTAGTGTCAATCTACCAGTATCTCCTCAACGTCATGAAAAAAACAAATTTCATTTCTTATTTTGCTAATAAGAATAATTATTATTAATCATCTTTCCTTGATTTATTTTACACCTGGTCAATTGAGGTCGTATTCATGGATTAGCAGAGGTGGTGGGTTCGAGCCGTATTGTCGGTGTGAAGTAGTGTCAATCTACCAGTCATTTAGTTAAAGTGATTGGCTTAATGTTTGTTTTACTTGTTTGAATTTTAGGTGAGGATTTAGCAAAACAAATTTCCTTTCCTAGACAAATGGAGATTTTTAAAATGATTCCCTAGAGGGACCACCTCTTCACGTGTATAGTTTTCGTTTTTATATCTTGATAAGACCTTTATGTGGATGTGCATTTCTTATATCAATTGACCTAGTTTTATTTTATTTTAATTTTATTTTTTTTTTAAAACTCAAGGTATATTGTTAATGTTATTAAATTTCCACAATTCATATCATAGAATTTTGTAGTTTTCTGGATTCGATTGTGTGTCAATTTTTGAATCAGCATTTCGAATCACACTCCATGATCCATCATCATAATATAGAGCTCAAAAAGATGTAAGAAATGATTTGTTGCAGACCTAGAGCTCAAGGTACATTGTGTGGGGCGGGGGGTCTAGTTAGATTGGCTAAAGCATTTTGTTGCAAGTAAGAGGTCACGAGGTCTAGTCTCCTCCTGTCCCCATGATACTTGAGAACGTGTCACACCAGCATCACCGATCACTTGAAAAAAGTTTTCTAGGTGCACTATAGTTTATAGGGGGGGCTACTCGATTCTTGCAGTCTAAAAAAAAAGGTACATTGTGTGGGAATTTCACATAATTAATTATGAATAGTGCTTTTATTTTTATTTTTATGTTTAATATAATTTAGATACTACAAGTGTTTCTAATTTAAAATGATCATAATTACATATTATAGTGGTCAAGGTCTTTGTGAAAGCATTCAATGGATACTTTGATTCACATATTTTGATAGATGATAGGTGTAGGTCTATATGTTAAAGTTGTTAAAAGTGATGGTATCATATTGTAAAGTTAAATAATTTCTTTTTATTCACTTCAGATAATCTAATAAAATAAATATATAAGTATAATTAATTTAGATTAAATAATTATGATGGTATTATAATTTGTACAAGTAATTAAATGGAATATAAATAGAAACAAGGATATTTAGTTTATGGTGAATGAATCTATTAATTTGATATGTTTCAAAATTAGGAATAGAGAATCTTAGATTGATAATGGTCTTAGAATGAAAATGTCACGTTGACACTATGTAAGAATGTGTCCAAGGATGAGGAACAAATTTGTGATTGTGAATATTTCATGTACTTGCAAACCTGTATCATGCAATTTACAAACTTATATCCTTTACTTCACTTGATTTGCTTTGACTTCTTCTACATCTTTTGATATTTGTGGGTAATCAATGTTTATAAATACCTTTCTAGGGTTGTTGATATGCGACAAAAGGATATGTTCTCCTAGATTAGCCCATAAAAATGTGTACAAATAATTTAAAAATATTAATCTTTAATCATGCATGTGCTCCTAGGATGTTTGTACAAAACCAACTTCATTTTTGTGCATCAATTGAAGTGTGTAAAGTGAATGATAATTGGATAATGCTCTCAAATTATGGATGATTAAATGAATGCACTAGGATCCTTTAAATATAAGGGCATATCAATAAATCACACAAAATTGTATGTGGTTGATCATTGAGAGAAATGCTCAAATTTGAATTTTTAATTTTGAAATTAAAAATATGTGCACAGTTAAATGTAATTGGGACATGGATGGGGAAAATGTATAAGGATGTGCAAACATAGGGGTGAGATAAGGGGTAGGTGTATAAGAACATGTGAACCATAAGAATGAGATGGGAGATAAATGCGTAGGAATATGCATAGGTGGCATAGGGCAATGGATTTGAATTTACGAAGTTTATGTTATTTTGTGTCTATGTATCAAGACACTCTCCTCAAAATAGGCACAAAAATAAATGGGAAATGGCATGGTATGCAAATTTCACCATTATGTTTTCCCCCCAATTTGCAATGTGTGAATCCTAAAATAACCATGCATCTAAAAATATGTGGTTGATCTAAATTAGTTCAAGATTTCAAAGGGTAATACCTTGTGAGGATTTGGTTGTATTGTAAATTATGTAACAAACAATATGTAAATATAAAATAGATTTTAGTCAAAATAGAGAGTTCATACAAGTTAGAAAACTCGATGGAAGAGATGCATACCTATAAATTTGTCTCATTAACTTTGAAACTAGTAATATATGCATTTTGCAACTAAATGAATTAAAATTTAATAAGACTTCCAAACTATGGTTTTCCTTAGAAACCAAAGAGTCACTACTAATTCTTCATTGAAAATTGAAATAGGTAGCTAGACAAGGATATATTACAAAATATTTATTTTGGTATGCCAACTTGGTGGAGTCCTAATTTCTAGTTTGCTAAGAAAAAATTGAACTTCTTTGGTACATTGTTGATGTAAATAAAAACTCAACCTCTCAAGAGTGCACACAAATGCTCTAATATCAATGATGCCAAGGGATACTCTCCCTTTAACCAAACTGAAAATGTACAATAAAAACCAAAGAAAATATGCTAATATCCACAAAAATTCACTATTTGCATAACACACTGTGTTATTGCAACAAAAAATTAAAATTCAAACCAACCATTTCCAACTCAACCTAGATGGTAAAATATGGTCATGAAGCCATAAATAAACTCCCTTTCAACATGCAATGACATGCATCAAGAAATAAGCCCAAACATATTTAAATAAATCTGTAACATGAACATTAGTTTATTCATTAAAAAAAAACTCCTACAAATCATGTACAATATCCTTTTCAAATTAAGTTCTCCAATATAGCAACCTCATGGGTTGATGAAAATATCAAAAAATATGATTTACAATCAGTCCCAATACATTTAAAAGTAATGCAGAGACATGGATGACATCAAAAAACTTGTATCATTTTCACAATTTGATCTTCAAGAGTTCATTCAAAACTCAAGAATGACTCTTCATTGAACTAACCACCCAATGGCTCCAATACACCATTATTGTTTCAAATATCCTCCAAGGCTCCAAGAGGCATCTAACATGATTATATTGCTCAATCTAACAAGGCTAACTCACTGACAAAGATTTGAGAATCTCTATTTTCATTTTCACCATTCAAGCTTCCACTTGCCTAGTAGTACTCCAAGACCAGTTTTTGCATCTTTCCTCAAAACCAAACAATCAAAATCACAAATGGCTTACACTTATAGGGACCCATTATCCTATTACAAATCATATCACAAATCTACCATAGGTTTCTTCAGACCATCTATACCCAAATTGACCTTTTAGGCTAAAACAGGCTCCAATTAGCCCTCTTTTCCAAAGGAATTTACCTTAAAACTTGTCCCCAACTCCTCAAAACTAAAAATAGTCTCATGTATACCTCCAAAAATCAAGGATATCCAACCAATAGGTTCCTACAGATTCACCAAGACCCATTTCTCTTAAACCCTCGCTTTTTACAACTTTGACTAGGGCTTATTGATTTACCTATGCCCAGATCACTCACCAACCTAAAACCACTTCAATCCCTCTTCATTTTTCCTGTACATGGTCAAAATAGCATCACATGATGCTTCCCTCACATTTGATAAACACTTCCTTTGAAAATCCACTCATTTTTCACCCTTTTCCACCCCTTCCTAACAGGGTTTCACTCTCTCTTACCCAACTGACCTCCTTCAACCAATAAGACCTTCAAAAAACCCTCAATTACACTTGATTAAACAAATCCCAATAGGTTGCATCCTATTTCCACTCAACTCCACTTAAATTCACTTTCTAGCCTTACATAAAGGCACATAAATTAGGGTTTGTAATAGGAAATCATCAGAATCACTCTCAAAACCTACACCAAACCATTTCCTTTATTCGTATACCTACCCCTACATTATATAGGACCGTTTCAATAAGAAATAGTATTTACAGAAAGGTGGAATGGTCTCTCCAAATCATTTTGAGACTCAAACCCTACACCCTTGTTTTTGACCAGTTTGCAAAAATAATCACTAAGTTGCTGAAAATACAATATTCTCCCACAAGAACCAATTTAAAATAGAGGTAAGAAAATCCTACAATAGAATCTAATCATTTAAGACCAGTCCCTGCTGTACGGACCCGTACACAAGCTGGGAATGAAGAAAAAACTCAGAAAATAACTAAAAAATGGTATTGTTTTATTGATTTTCCTCCTTACAATGCTTCCACCAAACTTGTTCGAGCCTTCAAAAGGCCTTATAAACACTTTCCAATCCAAAAATACTTATGAAATGCCTATAACTGACCACTAAACTAACTTAACCCCTTCAAATTCCATAATTTGCACCTTTGAATCAAACTAATACATCACAAGGTAACTTTTGAATCTAACTAATACTAACATCCCCAAATACATTGAAAGTGGTCTTATTAGAGCTTTATTAACATGAAAGACTCAAATGACCCCCCCAATTCCTAAACCAACCTACACTTGATGAATGTGTTTTAGGTGCTCCTACACCAAAAAGCATGGAGAAATAAATTCTGAAATTTCTTCTCCAAACAAGCTCTCCTCACTAGCAATCTCAACTCTCCAACCTACAAATCTGCAACAAGACTTGTATGTTTTCAATAATGGATTCTAAAATCATGAAAGGAAGTGAAAACCCCCTCAATAACCACCTGAAACACACTTCATAACACTCAGGAAATCTGATTTATATGACAAAAAATAATATTGATTCAAACACCAATTTTATGCAAGCAAACTCATAGAAATTATCACTAAAATTGTGAACAACTTTGCAAAACAACTTGCCAAGCCTATTGGCTCCGCATTACAACATCCCAATCTGATATGGTTCTAATTATAGACCTGCAAAAATGGTGAATTACAATAGCATCTGGCTTCTACAAACCTTTTCCCAAACCCGCAACAACAATGAATACCAAAACATGCAACAAAACCCCTCCTAGAAATCAAAATTATCATATTTCCCCTTCAATTAGAAAATCTACACCCACCTCTCTTGGAATGAATGGTTTCAATAATGGAAAAATCAATTAATGATTTTTCATGCACTTTTGTAACTCCCACAAACCCAATGCCCAAGTTTTTTTTTTCCAAAAGTGCAACTACACCTCCACTATCTCCACTTGCTAACTTGCATAACAAAAATAATTTTTTTAATCAAATATAATTATGCTCAACTTATTCAAATGAGCCTCCTAACATGAAATTAACCTCCTAACATGAAATGCGAATGAAAATTTCAATTTTTTTATTTTTTTTATGTAAGATTATTAGCAACCGCGGATGCTCCTACATTAGACACCCATGGTAGAAATTTTGTGAACATAGGCTCACAAAATGGATTTGAGTAGTAGAACTACACTTTCAAGTTTCAAGCATCTTACAACATACTCCATTGTTGGAATTGGTACATTTGATCCTCTTCCAACACTTAGCTAGAATGAGTAACCTCCTCCTTTGAAAACTCTGCTCTTTACTCCTCTTCCTTGATGTGGAATCAGCTCCAACATAACTTGCCCATCTCTTCCAAGCTTAAATCTCACATTCTCCTCCAATATTGAGGGATTCAACCCACCAAATTCCATCCACCTCCACCAAATTGCACCTGCACTTTGTTGGGAAAATGAGTCTCAACCTTGCAATTATATAAAGGTTATTGTTGATAGTATATATATATCTTAGTTACATCAATAGGTGTTGTGTGGTCGATTTTGTGAGCGTTAAATATGTAAAAAATGAATCAATCAATCACACCAATAAGACATTATATCAAAAATAGAATATTTAAAACAATAGAGATTGCAAACTCAGTATCCTGTTATCGATGTTGTCCTATCGTCCTCTATCTCTAGTATTTTCATTGATTCCAGCTGGCTCTCAGATTGTATGCTGGGCTCAACGAACAATCTTCCTAGAGAACGAGATTGAATATGAAATGCATGTAATGCTTAAGCTAAGACATGATTATTCTTTTTATGATTGCTAAGATGATAGATTATGATGATGTTATGAATAATAAAACTATAATGATAATGCTAGAATGCTATAATGCTAGAATACAATTAATCTCTAATTCCTTTGATGTGTGTTGTGTAACCCTTGCTTGGATTGGCTGTGCTATTTATAGAATTTTTCAAAAGCTTTTGATTGGTTGATATGATCAACAATTGTGAAAATTCTTGGCAGATCGAATGGTTGAGGATGGATAAGACTGAAGAAAAACAAAAGAAAACAAAAGAAAGATTTTGTTTTCTTATCTGTAAAAGAGGTAAGATAAGATGATGAAGATGATTTGTAAAAATCATCTTTTTGTGAGATTATGGAAAGATTTTGAAGAAGATAAATAATGAATTATAAAATTCAATTATTTATTTATGGTGACACAAAGGTTTTTCTTAAAATATAATATTTACCCTAGATTTGAAGAATAATGGAAGATTTCATAATTAAATAGAATATTTAATCATGATTCTAAAAAGATATGGAAGATATTCAATTAAATAAAGATATTTAATTAAACCTTTAAGAAATGGTATATAAATAAAATTAATTAAATAATATATTTAATTAACCATAAGAAGAAATTGAAAAAGAATATTTAAATTTAATTAAATCAAAAAGACTTAATTAAATTCAAAAAGTGATAATTAATTAAAATAAATAAAGTGTATTTATTTAATTAATCAAGTAGACATATGGATGTGGAATAATTAAATAAAAAATGATTTATTTAATCATCATAGAAGAACAAATTGAATGAACAATATAATTAAATTAATTAAATTTAATCATATCTAGAAGAATTTAGAGAAATTAATTAAATAATAAATATTTAATTAAATGCTAGGATTAATCAAATATGACCAATTTTATGCATCTACATTTTTCCCCTCTTTGAAGTGATGTGTGAAACGCATTGCTTCAAAGAAGATATTCCTGCTTTTGAAATTTTCCTATGTTTGACTTTGCCTCTTTTCTGAAAAATATGCCCTTGACCTGATTTTGATATGTTTTCAATTAAAATATGTTGTTGGTGTTAATGACGCCCCCTCAGGAGGTAAATCATTGATGATTATGAGGAAAAATTTGAGTTGATGATGAGATTTTGATGTTGATTTGAATTCAGTGATTTACCTCTCAAAAAATGATGTATAACGATGCCCTACTGTGAAAATAAAGTCAAAGTTAGATAAAAAGATAAAAAATGTCACAAAACTCACCTTTAGTTGACCTGTAAAAGGTAAAAAGAGAAAAGGACAAATCATTTGCACTTTTTGACTTTGAGAATCCTGTAGCTCTGATAGTGACCTAGCGAAATGGAGATTTCGTATCATCGTCATAGATTCAAGCAGGCCCACCAATACCAGAGACCAACTGCGTATGGACCATCGGTGAGTTGATCCAACCTATTTTGCTATTAAATTTTTCTGTTTAGAGTAAAATTTTCTTTTTTTTTGCGGATGTTAGGTTTTAAAATTCTGTTTTAGCACTTTTAGAAAATTTTTAGCACTTTCGATAGCTGTTTGAGTGCTTTCGATGAAAAGAGTAGTGCATATAGGATAGATTTAGCATATTTAGCATAGAAACTAGTTTGGCACATTCGATAAAAAGATGAGCGCATATAGGATGCCATAGAAAAATTAGGGTTTTAGCGCATCTAGGGAAAACATTAGCGCATATAGGGTTGTTGCGCATCCAGGAAATAAAGTGGCACTTAGGTTTAGAGTTTTAGTGCTTAGAGGGAAATAACACATAGAAGAAATGTTTGAGCGCATCCAGGGCAAAGAACGACACATCTGAGTTTTAGCACATCTAGGATATAGAATAGCACATATGAGTTTTAGCGCATAGAGACCACAGATTAGCTCATCTGGTAAAAAAAAATAGAATGTCTGATTTGATGAAAGTGATGTAAAAATGATGATGTATATTGCTTCCTTGGTTAATAGATAGAGAAATTATCTTATCATCATGTTGAGATGGATAGAAAATCTGATAAATAATTGATAACTTTGTTTCCAAAATAGAAATCAAAGAGTAGATAGCTGATAACTTTGTTTCCCCTTTACGAAAAACAAAGAGTAGATGATTGATTGGACTGCTAATAAATTTGCTTTCCGCGATAGAAAAAAAATAGTAGATGATTGATAGGACTACTGATAAATTTGCTTTTTGTGATAGAAAACAAATAGTAGATGATTGATAGGACTGCTAATAAATTTGATTTCTGTGATAGAAAACAAATAGTAGATGATTGATTGAAAACATATTTGCATTCGTGATTGAAATACAAATATTTAGGATGATGTTTTGATTGTTGATAAATTTGCATTCTTTTGAAAAAGAAAATAAATAGTAATTGATGATAGAATAGATTGATGTGAGATTCAGATAGATAGATTGTGCATTGATATGAGTCACTTGAGATGAGTCTGATGAGTATGTGTTACTGAAATGGGTCATATATAGATATGGGGTAGATTTATTTTGCTTGATTTGAGATTGAATCATTGATATGATGCTGATTGATTGTCTTGTGTTACCCGAAAATAGGAGGTTTTCAAAAACCTCCAGATTAGGGAGCGTCACTCAACGGGATGGGATAGGATACCCGAGTTGACGCCATATGATGTGGCGTTGATAGGGGCCTGTGGGTTGAGTTCATTGTTGTCCATGCCTCTGATTTGGGTCAACAGGGGACTGTTGACTACATTGGTAGAGAGGTGGCATTCGGAGCACAACACCTTTCATTTGCCGATTGGTGAGGTGATTGTGACTCCAGAGGATGTATATAGGATTCTTGGTATTCCAGTGGTAGGCGCCCTTGTGTTCTATGATCACAAGGAGCTCGGTGGTACAAATGCTCTGAGGAGAGTGTTTGGTGATGTGCAGATAGTAGGGTACTGGGTGCCATGGGCTGACTTTAGAGGATATCCAGCCTTGCTTGCAGTTTTAGGTGCATTCATTGGAGGTCTCCTTTGTCCGAATCACCGGTCAAAGGGAGTATCAGTGGGATGGGGGAGGATCCTAGAGCAGATGTTGTTACAGCCACAGAGATATGCCTGGGGGAGTTGTATGTTGGCTCACCTATATCATGATTTGTATCAGGTGGTATACAGGGGTGCATCTAGTTTGTCGTGTGACATGACACTACTGCAAATCTGGGCATGGGAGCATATTGCTATTACGAGACTAGCTTGTCCCAGAGTGAGGCCACTAGGCAGACCTTATGTATATGCATATTCAATGTTCCTTGTCTAGCCTAAGCTGGGCAAGGCGGATTACCAGAGATGGTGCCTAGATGATCTTGATGCAGTTATATGGCAGCCATACCTAGATTGTGAGCCATGGGATACAAATCACCTTGAGATGCCATTTGTAGGTATTTCACAATTTTTGATAGGTCGTACACCCTTAATTTTAGAGAGATTCTTGGTACTACAGGTGCAGCGACAGTTCAGTTTTACATAGGGGATGTCGCAAGGGGTTGCTCATTATGCACGAAGCAGGGATGAGGTAGGATGGGGGCCGTATATTTCATATCAGATAGCATATAACGAGTATATGGCTTTAGCTCTCAAGGCTTGAGATGATAGACAAGATATTGTTGATGCTGGTATGTCTGATGAGTACTTAGTTTATTATCATACACATCCCTTTCCACGATTTACCTGTCCTGATGAGCCATCACCCATTTTGGTGGTACCGCAACCGAGGTAGGGAGACAGGAGGATGTGGTCAGTGGTGAGCAGGTAGCAGTTGGGGGAGATGATGAGGAGAGTGGAGAGGAGGAGAGCTTAGATGGGGATGGTGGGGATGATGACAGAGATAAGGGGCAGGGGCCAGTGAAGCCGAGGCCAGATATTTTGAGTGGTATCCAGATCATGCAGAGGTCGAGGACTGGGATTGGGTAGAGGACAGTGATCAAGGTTGGTTCCTCGTCACAACAGGGACAAATAGATACCCTATAGGCCTAGGTGCAGACATTGCAGGGACAATAGGTACAGTTATAGAGTCAGTTGGTGTAGGCACAGGGATTGGTCACATAGCTACAGTCACAACTGGCACAGTCATAGGCACAGGTACAGGCACAGGCACATCCCCCTACCCCAGATCCATAGTTAGCCTAGGTGATGATAAAGAGAGATGCATTGAGACAGAGGGTAGTAGAGGCCGAGGGTGTTGCACAGAGGCTGATGGGCACCGTGGAGAGCGCATCATTACGAGAGGCCATTGCAGAGGGCTTTGAGATGGCCAGAGAGGCTGATTATTACTGGGTTAGATATGAGGAGTTGTGTCCTCCTGAGCATAGAGAGCCTTTTCCACGGTCCCATACTAGGACCAGGAGCAGGACACAGACAGTCACACAGAGTTTGGGGGTTACCGAGCCTCGACGGGATCCAGATGTAGGGACCAGTGGTAGGCCACCATTCGTGAGGAAAGCTCCATCAGGGGGTTCTACCAGCCAGCCTTGATGTATGCAGGATTTTATTGTGATGTATCTCATATTCTTTGGAGCATGTACATTGATTTTTGATCATATCTCATGTATCTTGTTAGACATTTTAGTGTCATTGGACTATTGGACATTTGTATGTATTTTTGATGAGTGATGATATGCAGCGGCAATGAGTTTTGATGATGTGTTGCATTTGTTATGATGATGCGATGTATATGCATTTATTGCCTTGTTTATGTGATATGGATTTAGATATATGATCTACTCACTAACATGATTTGCAGGATGATGTGATATGATTATGATATGATGATGTGTACTAATGGTCTCATGCAAGTGGATGATGATGGTAAAATGCAATGTGTCGAGATAATATGATATGATATGAATTATTAATGATGTGGAAATGTAATGTTTATATGAAATTCGCGTGTTTTTGAATTTTTCAAATGCTATAAATGATGATGATGTGATGGATGTTATGTTTATGAAATGCATCAAATAAAATGGTATTAAAAAATGAGAAAATATGTGAATGATAAATGATGTGAAAGGATTAAAATGTATGCCATGAAATGTAATGAATATGAAAAAGATTGATGACATGATAAAATGGGATGTAATGATATGAAATGAACTGTAATGAAAATGAGATGATATGGAAGATGTAATGATGAAATGAAAATGAGATGATATGAAATGACGAGAGGTGATGAAATGATATGAAAAATGTAATGTAATGATGAAATGAAAAATGAGATGAAAATGAAATGTAATGATATGAAATGATATGAACTATAATGATATGAAATGACAAGAGGCGATGAAATGATATGAAAAATGTAATGTAATGATATGAAATAAAATGAAAGGAGATGATAAAATGTAAGTAAAATGTAATGGTAAAATAAAATGAATTATGAAGTGACCTGAGATGATAAAATGATATGAGCTGTTGTGATGATAAATGATAAATGATAATTATATGAATAATAAGGATATGATAATGATGAGAAAATGATGTGAGGAATATGAAAAATAATGAAATGAGATATAATGTAATGGGATGGAATGATAAAAGTGAAATGATATGAAATTAAAATGGAATAAAAAAAATGAAATGAAATGGAATGAAATGATAAAAGGATAAAATGGAAATGTTATGGAAAATGTAATGATAAAATGAGAAAATTGAAATGATATGGAATGATAAAAAAAATAAATGAAATGTAATGTAATTATGGATGGGATAATAATGAAAAATGGTTAAATGTATGAATAAATGAAATGAAATGATAAAGGATCGGAATGGTACGAGAATGAAACCAAGATGATAAACTTGAGAATGTCCTATGATATGCAATGAAATGATATGAAATGTGAAATGATAATGCATCATGAAGGATAAATGATTGAGATAGGTCCCAAATGATGAAAGTTAAACTATATGATATGCGCAAGACCGAGATGAAATGATAATGAAATGAGGATGAAACAAATGTACAAATGTCCTCCACATATAGTCCAAAGAGATATGACAACCGTTGATTTATTTGTTCAGCTTTGTTTGAAACTCTAATGCGAATCTAGTATGCAATATATATATATTGATCTAAATGAAATGCAACTAAATAAAACCAACTATTCATTGAGCCTTCGAGTAGCTTTCTTGAATCATCATAGAGCCTTATAAAATGTTGGAAGTATGTACAAGCATCAGAGGGGAGATTAGCACCAATGATGACCTAAGTACAACTTTCATGATTTCTGATATAGCAAGTGAACACAAGCATCAGGTATAATTGAACCGAGATGACTTGAGCATTTCTTGCATAAACAGACAAAGACTAACCACCTTCTGATGCAAATGTGGAACTGTCGTCAATGATATGCTTTGGAAATCATGTTTCCTGATATATTTGCATCAAATCGATAGTTAACCTCAAGAAAACAGACAAAGAAAAATAATCCTCCTTCCTTGCCACTCTAGTTCAGTACATCATTGAGTGTGCTCTAGAGAGATGATATCAAAAAATTAAACAACCATTGTTCAAAATGTAAAACTGATATTCCAATCATTATTCAAATTTTAGATCATCTAGATATGAGTCATGATATGGTATTTTGCTGAAAAGCCGTTGTGATATGGGTCAATGGTTGGATACTAGTTCATGTGTTTTGATTGTTTGTTCGCATGACTGAGTTCTATATCGTTGCCGAGCTGTTTTGGTAGATCCTGAAAGTTGGTTGCCCCAGAGTATGTCAATGTTTTCCCCCAGTATTTGACACAACTTGTTGAAATGGATATGTACAATAATCAAGCCATGGTAAGACATTATTGCTCTAGGCAAATGATAGCAACATGATGCTGGGATGATCCTAAGATGAAGGAAACATGCATGAAAAGAAAGCCCAGTGCAAAACATGAACTAATAGATGGAGAGCTACAAATAGTGTCTGTTTGCCAGATTTTCACTATTTGTTTTTATTGGATTTTTCTAATTTTATGCATTTTTGTTTGTTTGTTTGTTTTTTTTTTATCGTTACCGAGATGCCTGTTTGCCAGGTTTTCACCAGGGTAACCATTTTTTCAGGACTTTTTCTGATGTTTTTGTATTTCTTCAGGACTTTTTTTGATGTTTTTGTATTTTTTCAAGACTTTTTCTGATGTGTTTGTATTTCTTCAGGACTTTTTCTGATGTTTTTGTATTTTTTCAGGACTTTTTCTGATGTTTTTGTATTTTTTCAGGACTTTTTCTAATGTTGATGACTGCCTCAGACATAATACTTTTTTAGGTGCATGCTATTGATGGGTTTTTCAAACAGGTCCCCTTCTGGCGTTGATAGCTTATATTCTCTTGAACCGTAGACAGCTATGACCACATACAAACCTAACCAATTAGGTTCAAACTTTCCTTTCTTCTCTTTGTCTTGCTGATTGCGTGGGCTCTTTTTTAAAACAAGATCCCCAACCTGAAAGATACGTGGTTTGACTCTGTGATTATAGCTGCGAGACATCATTTGTTGATATGCTTTCAAATGATCAGCTGCTCATTGTCTCTTTTCATCAAGAAGTTTCAGTTCTTGCAATCAAGAAACTCTGTATTCATCATCTGTTATGAGACCTTTTAGTGATACTCTGAGTGATGGGATCTCAACCTCTAGGGGTAGGATGGCTTCTGCTCCATAGAAAAGAGAAAACGACATTGCTCCTATTGGCGTTCAAATACTAGTTCGGTAGGCCCATAATGCGGGATTGAGTTGAATGTGCCAATCTTTCCCTGCATCATTCACAGTCTTCTTCAAAATTTTCAATATTGTTTTATTTGAGGCCTCTGCTTGGCCATTCCCTTGTGGATAATAAGGTGTTGAATATCTGTGTTGAATATGGAATCTCTCACAAGGTTCATCAACATCCTGATTCTTGAATGGCCATCCATTATCTGTGATGATGGAGTTGGGAATGCCATACCGACAAATGAGATAGTTGAGTATGAACGATGAGATTTGTTTGCTAGTGACCTTAGTGAGAGGGACTGCCTCAATCCACTTGGTAAAATACTTTGTCACTGTGATGATGAGCTTGTACCTGTTCAAGGATGAAGGATGAATCTTGCCAACTAGATCCAACCCCCATTGATAGAATGGCCAGGTTGGTGTGAATGGTTGTAGTTCTTGTGCTGGTGCATGAATGAGATTTCCATGTATTTGAAATTTTGAGCACTTTGTTACAAAAGTGAATGATTCCCTCTCCATTGTAGGCCAATAATAACCCATTCTAATCAATTTCTTGGATAAGGTTAGTCCACTTGAATGAGTACCACAAATGCCACCATGAACTTCTTGTAAAGCCTTATCAGACTCATCACGTTCAAGACATCGAAGTAAAGTACCATCAAGACCACGACGATAGAGAGTGTCAGCGATAAGGGTATAGCAAGAGGATTGGCGGATAAAATTGTATTTTTGGTTACGGGATAAGTCAAGTGGTAAGATATCATCTTTTAGGTAGGTGTAAATCTTGCCATACCAAGGTGAATCGGATCCTACTAAGTGGCAAATGATTTGGCTTTTAGGTGTGTCATAAGTAGGCGTAAATGATTATTCCACCAGAAATTCATAGCAAGCTTAAGTTTCTGGGAGTTGTAACAATGAAGCGATTGTGGCCATAGCGTCAACTGCCTTGTTATCAAGCCTTGGAATTTGAATGAACTTGATGTCTACAAAGTATTTCTTGAAATCGTCAACAATTTTCTTATATGGCAACAATTTTTCATCTTTGGTCTGATAGTCATCATTGATTTGGTTAATGACTAACTGTGAGTCACCATAGACTTGCAATTATGTGATTCTCCATTCCAATGCTATTTTGAGTCTAGTGATTAAAGCTTCATATTTGGCTATGTTATTAGTACATGGAAACATTAGCCAATATGACCGAGGAATAGTATTTCCTTGAGGGGTAACAAAGAGTATGCCTACTACCGATCCATGTTGAGTAAATGAGCCATCAAAATATAATGACCAAGGTTGCTTTGACTCTGTCGTGAAGACATCAACATCTGGAAATTCAATGTGCATGGGATGTTTTTCTTGTAGGGATGCTTCAGCCATTTGGTCAGCAATAACTTGTCCTTTGATTGTTTTGCGATCAATATAATGAATATCAAACTCGCTTAAGATCATGACCCATTTTGCTAACCTTCCTGTCAATGTGGCCTTGCTTAACAGATATTTGAGTGGATCAATCTTCACAACCAGATTGATTGTATGAGTTAACATGTAATGTCAAAAAATTTGGGAGGAAAAGACCACGGCTAGGCAATCCTTCTTGATGAAAGTGTAGTTGAGTTCATGACCTATTAATGTTCAGCTGATATAATATATTGCATGTTCTTTTCCTGTAGAGTCTTCTTGTGCTAACAATGCCCCCAAAGATGTCTCTGTGGCAACAATGTATAAGATGAGTGGTTTGTCCGGATTTGGTGGTATTAGAACTGGTGGGTTCATTAAGTACTGCTTGATTTGTTGAAAGGCCACTTCACACTTATCATCCCATTTGAAGGCAACATTCTTATGTAGTAGATGTGTGAAAGGTATACATTTATCTGCTAGTTGTGAAATGAATCTTCATATAGATTGAAGTCGTCCCTGTAGTGATCTCAATTGACTGATATTCCTTGGTGGAGGCATTTCCATGATTGCTTGTACCTTGGTGGGATCTACTTCAATTCCTTTTGCTGAAACTATTTATCCCAAGAGTTTTCCAGAGGTGACTCCGAAAACACATTTCTTAGGGTTGAGGTGAACTTTGAACTTTTCCAACCTTGCATATATTTTGGATAGTATCTCAAGATGTCCTTCTCTTGTGTATGATTTTTCCAGTATGTCATCGACATAATCTTCCATGAATGTGTGCATCATGTCATGAAAAATTGTAGTCATCACTCTTTGGTATGTAGCCCCAACATTCTTTAAACTGAATGGCATGACATTCCAACAATAAGTCCCTCAGGGACATGTGAAAGCTGTTTTGTCTTGGTCTTTAGGTGTAATATTGATTTGGTTATAACCAGAAAAACCATCCATTATTGAATACATGGAATGGCCAGCCGTTGGATCAGCTATAGTATCAATGCTTGGAAGAGTAAAATCATCCTTAGTACATGCCTTATTAAGATCTCTGAAATTTGTGCACACTCAAACACTTTTTTCAGGTTTGGATACAAGAACTATGTTAGAGATCCATTCTGCATAATCAATTGATCTTATAAATCCCACATCTAGGAGTTTCCTAAGTTCTTCTTTAACTAGTAGTGCCACATGAGGATGCATCTTTCTAAGTTTTTGTTTCACAAGTTTTACTCCTAGTTTAATGGAAAAGTGATGCATTATAAGATCAGGATCAAGACCTGGCATGTCTGCATAAGTCCAGAAAAAGTTGACTTGATTTTCTCTAAGAAATTCCATAAACTCAGGTACTTCTTTATTCGTCATTGTTGCAGCTATCTGTAGAATCCTCGATTTCTATGTAGTTTCAATATTGACTGCTTTTGTAGGCTCAATCAAAATAGGTGATCGCTCATGATAGTGCTCAGGGAGAGTGTCAAGCATCCCATCTTCTGGTTCCTTAAAAAGGTTTTCACCATCTGATAGGCTCTTTGTTTTATCTTTTGTTTCATCTAACACTGCCAGATTCTGGTTTTCACCATTAGATCTTTATTTTTGATTTTTAATTTTGCAGCTAGGAAACTTGACACTCTCCTGACTAAAGATCTCATGCCAAAAATTTCCAGTGGAACAATCATTTATATCATCTACGGAAAGGAAGTTTATGATAGATTCGTTAGTTGGAAACATAGGTATATCAAGAGGTCCAGATAGATCCTAGTCAATGAGATCGTGATGTATTAACGGTAGCGGGTCATTAGGTTGCATGAAATCAGCTATGGTTATGGTCATAACAGAGGTGTCTATAGGATCCAAGGTATGAGGTAGATCAATGATGGTACTATCCTCACGATAGTCTTGTTCGATTAAATCTGACTTGGTATCACTAGAATCATAGTTGCGTTGTAGTTCAGATTCATGTGGTTGGGTCCTTGAACCTTCTCCTTTGATTGGAGTAGGCGTATACTTGTGTATCACATCAACCTATTTATCCCTCCATAATTCATCATTATGGATGGTATCCCATTCGTATTCTCCAGAGTCTGTGTCAGAGTTATTTTCAATGAAATTCTGAATTGTTGTTAAGCATGCTTCCTTTGGATTAGATCTTTCTTGCAATATGAGCACAGTATTATTCAATTGTTTGGATGTTGTTTCCTTTGAGCTAGTATCATAGCCTAGTCTTGTTTTATCTTTTGTAGCAAGTCTTGGAGGATCAATAGGCTCAACTACTCCTTTTCTTTTTCTAATAGGACCATTACCCTTATATCCCATCTTTTGCATGATTGAATATCCCTTACCATATTTATCAATTGGTAACTTGATATTAAGAACTGTTTCATCTTCATCTTCATCTCTATAGAGCCATTTTAGCATTTTGCTATCCTCAGGATCTTCCATTGGGAATTTCTCCTTGATAAATTGTCCATTGAATTTTGTGATTGGTTCTACTGTTGATTGTGTTGATGTTGACGCTACAAATATCTGATGGTGTACGATAGAAGGTTGTCCATGTGACCGAGGTGACGTAGGAAGATTAGCCAAATAGAGAATATTCTCCTACTCCATTATCTTTGAACCATAATTTCTTGTCAAAGGTTTTGGTTAGTTGACTGATTTGTGTATCAACTTTTGGAGAAGCACTAATAATTGCTTCTCGATTGTTAGGAACCAAAGTGTCTTGACTAGCTTTGATGGTAGCACAAGTTTGACTGTGAGAATTATCAGTTGATATCATGATCTCCTATCCATCATAAGGAAATTTAAGACACTGATGATATGTAGATGGTACAACCTGCATATCGTGGATCCAAGAACGACCCAACAAGATGTATGCAAGATCACAGTCTAATACCTGACATAAAGTATTTTTGATAACAGGTCCCACTCTGATTGGTAGCATGATTAAACCCTTGGATGCTCTTTCCTCATCGTCATAGGATTTAATAGTAATCTTCCTTCTGGGATCAATGGAATCTTCAAAAAATCCTAAAGCCCGAATTAATTTCATGGTACATATGTTTAAACCAGCACCTCCATCTATTAGAACTCGTTTGACACGAAACTTGTGAACCATGACTTCTAAGTATAATGATGAATTATGGGGATGTGTCATGGAAACATCATCTTTTTCAGAGAATGAAAGACATGTGGGTGAGGACAAATGTCCCACCGTGGATTGAAATTGATCCACATTCAGATCATTAGATACAGTTGTTTCAATGAGGGCTTTGTCTAGAATTTCCTTATGCATTGGGGAAATCTTTAGAAGTTATAAGATAGAGATCTGAGCAGAAGTTTTTCCAAGTTGATTGATTAAATCATATTGATGCGGAGGTGGTGCCACAATGGTTTTTGAAGGAGCGCCTTTTAGGACCACTTTAGCTTGTGCCCTTGTTGTTATGTTAACTTCTCAATATCCCACTTTCTCTTTGACTTTTATAACATCAACCTGCTCGTCATCAATGTAGATATGATTTATTATATGCTCATCGATATGATTCACATTCTTTCTTGAAGACTCACCCTTTTTATAGTTGGGCAAAGGATTTCAAAATGCTTGGTGGTCTTCATTAGATTGCTAGTTCCCTTCTATTGTGACAATGTCTTTGTCAATTAAATCCTGAATAGCATTCTTTAAGGCTTGGAAATTATTCGTATGATGGCCTTTACATCTATGATATTCACAATAGTACACATCATTCCATGATGGCAGCTTCACACTAGGTTCGAAGTTACGTTGAGGCAGCAGTGTAATGACGTTCTTTGCCATCAAGTCTTTAAGGGCAGATTCTAGAGATTGTCCCAACGAAGTAAAAGTTCTTTGTTGGAGAAAAACGAAGATCGTTGTGGATTTGTGTTTGATGTATGCCCTAAGGTGTTACTGCTGTTGTTTCCATGATACCATTGATTGTTGGTATTATTCTGATTTGGAACAAAAGTTGGATTTTGGTTATTTCTCGGGGGAGGAGGGGAGTTGTTTCCCTGATTTGTAACCGAGTTGACATTGTTGTAGTTGTTGTTGCGAGGAACACTAAGAACAACTGGCTTAGCTGAGACATGATGTGCATCTACAACACCATCATTCACCACATTCTTGTTGCAAGTCCAAAACTTTGATTTGTCATTGTGGTGATTTGATGAGCTAGGATTGTCTCTATCATGTTTGATTATTCCCCTCTGGACTAATGCATTTTCAATTGTGATTGCATTTTCAATCATTTTCTGAAAAGAGGGAGGACAATGAAGATTTAGATGATAACTCATCTCTTGATCCAAGCTATTTATGAATGTAGTGATCTTTTCCTTTTCAGGAACATGACGTGGATATCTAGCGAACAATCTTCTCCATCTCTGAAGAAATGTGATGAATGATTCACCAGGTTTTTGCTTAGCCTTTCATAGATCAATCATTGTGATTTGGTGTTGTATGTTATAGGAATATTGAGAGATGAACTTGTTGATCAATTCCTCAAATTTTTTGACAGGCGGTGTAATTTTTGATAACCATTCCATAGATTGGCCTCCAAGACTTCGTGGAAACAAACACATTAAGTATTTATCCTCATGAGAAAATTCTAAAGTCATGTTTTAAAAGTCTCTAATATGGTCAATGGGATCCGATTTTCCGTTATAACGATTAAACTTTGGAATTTCACAATGCTTAGGAAACAAAATCATGTTGAGATGTCGATCAAAAGGATATGGACAAATATCATCAAGAGCATATGTCTTTGTTGTGGCTCCCCCTTGTAGATCATTAATTTTTCCTTCTAATGTTTTAACATATTGAGTCAAGGCACTAAGACCAGATAAGGGTGTTTCATTAGGATTACTTTTTATGTTCTCAGTGTTAAAGTCATGAGATAGTTTAGCTCCTTTATCGACCATAAATAGGAAATATTTTTGTTTGTCTCGTTCTACGAGCCTTTCTACTACTTTGAGAAATTTAGGATCTTGTTCGACTTCTTTAAGGTGTCGTTCTTCTTTTTGTTCATCTTTACTATCCTCAAGATTTTTTCTCAGATCTCTATTGGAAGCAAACATAATCTTTTCTCTTTCGGTCATCTTGTCTTCAAAAAGGGGATTTCTACTCATGCTATAAAGGGGATCACTATTTTAACCTTTTTCTTGAGTTGTTGATGCATGATCTTCTTGTTGAATATCTTCCTTTAGTTTATTGTATTGTGATCGTGTAAAAATAGGCATATGATTTCAAGATTTTCTCCTAAACTTAGATCATAGTTTGATGAGTGAAATCAATGATGATGTTTTAATTTGATAAGATGAAAATCTTATGATATGATCAAAACTATGTTTTCCTAATTCATGGTTGTGGCTTCCAATGATAAAGGATGTCAGAATCCTATTGGGAGAAGTTGAACCAAGAATTTAGAAGTTTGTGATGGAAAGTGCACTTGTAAGATTTGATCTTTGTTTTCGAAGAATGATCAATATATCAAATAGCCTATTTCAACTCACTAAAGTATTTGACTAGGATGCATCAAATATTCGATAGAAGGTTGTGGTATGTAGTTGAAATCAAGAGGATGATTGTGATTATGTCGTTGAGAGAGAGCTCTTCTTTGAAAATAGGCTCGTGAATCTAGAGGGTCCATAACGTATTCGTCAGTAAATCCTTTGACAAAATCTTAGTATCTATGGAGGAACTTGCGATAATGGAGCAAGACGTGTCGACTCTTATATAAAAACTTCCTTCGTTGTAAGCTTTTCTTGTGGCCTAGAGTTTTCTTAGGTTTCCTGATCCTATTGGTAATTGAATTCTTAACAAACTTGGTAGATTTCCACTCCCTGCGCATGAGAGAAAATATGCTACTGGACCGGGAATGCTATAAACTCAGATCTGTTAAAAACAATGATTCGGGAAAATGACAGATGCACTTTTCTGTTACCTATATGTGCTTCAAAAACAGGGATATGCACCAGAGAAATGGTCAAATGCTCTTCAATATGTCCCACATGTGCTACTCTGTATCCTATATGTGCTTCAAAAATTATTTTGATAGTGACCCAAAAACTGTTTGTAGAATACTTAGCCTATGCGCTAAAATAGACTCCAAATGCGCTAAAACATACCCTAAAAGTGCTGATTTAACCAGTGAATGTGCTAAAATAGACCTTATATGTGCCAGAATATACCCTAGATGTGCTACAACAATTTTTCCAAGGTATTTTCTCGAGCAGTTGAGAACAGTTTTCAACTGAATTTTGACATGTTCATTTCAGCTGATCTTTTATCTGAATTAGTATGATTGAAAACACAACAAACACTTTTTAAAACAGTTGTTTTTAAGTCCTATACTAAACATCAAGTGTATGATCAAAATGTTTTTCAAAAATTGTTTTCACAAGTTTTACACATGACAGATAGTTCAAGCAGACTCACTCTTAGTACTCAAGTAGGTCATCATAATAATCAACATCCCACATCTTAGAATTGCATCGACTCACACAGCCGTGTCACCCTCGAAGGTGTGCTCATGTTTTTGTCTTTTCTAGGCACGTACTCAGAGTGATGGAAGTGGATACCAAATCCCCTGAGCAAATGGTCCTTGGAAGTTATATGGTGAGTATATTGGGGGTAGATTCTTCCCTCCCCTGCACTGTGATTATTATGATGTTCAAAAACTGACTTCAGCTAGATACTACACTAGGTTCATAGTAAGGGTTTCTGTTCGGTGCGATAATAATAAACTCCCTCAGGAGACCTCCTAACCTTTAGAACAAAGGATTTTGGGGATGGTTATCTTGCACACTACCGAAAAAAGAGGATTTCTCCTGATTTGCTTTAAATTTTATAGTGGGGCGGAATAGCCTAGCTTTGGCTTGAACCCACTTGATTCGTTCCTCTTGGGTGAGTACTTTTTCCCATAAGAGCAGGCCCTCTACAGGATGTAATAAAGAAGTAAAATAGCATGAATGAAAAAGGAAAGTCTGGTATTCTGGTCACCCAGTTAAGGGGAGAGCATAGACCTATTGCCACAAACACAGTAGACACTGTTTCTTTTAAAAGCCCAAATCACAATGATCTAAACTATGTGAAGATGTTGCTTCACATAAAGCATGGGATTCATTTTAACCACAAAATCAGTGTGTGGTGACTATCTTAGATTGCTTTATTTTAAATCCATGTCTATCCTAGGGTTGCTTCCTTTTTAAAAACAACTATGACTATCCTAGATTGGTTCTTTTTAAGCTAGAAAAAGGTTTTGTCTGTGAAAGGCGTCAGAATCAGAAACCTATTTAGTTACAATCTGTATGCGCCAATAGATCACCTATATGTGCCACAAAAACAAGTAAATGTGCTAAAAAAAATCGTAAATGTGCTACAGAAAGTCCTAAATGCACTACAAAAACTCATAAATGCGCTAAAACAAAGTGCAACTAATTTTTTTTATAGAAATTTTAACAAACTAAGTCGAGCATATGCACCCTTCTATTCTGTAGATGCACTGAAACAGTTCCTGGATGCACCATAACAGTCCCTGGATGTGCTAAAGTACCTACAAAAGCACTGAAATAAGCCACGAATGCGCTTTAAAAACCTATGGATGCACTTCAGAAATCGTCGTATGCGCTAAAACAAATTTTTTTGTCAAAAAATCCGAATTCCAAAATGCGAGATCTTGTCAGAAAACTTGCAAGTAGATGTTAACAATGGGGCAAAGCCCCACGGTGGGTGCCAATAATGTGTGGTCAATTTTGTGTACGTTAACTATGTAAAAATGAATGAATCAATCACACCAATAAGACATTATATCAAAAATAGAATATTTAAAACAATAGAGATTGCAAACTCAGTATCTTGTTATCGATGTTGTCCTATCGTTCTCTATCTCCAGTATTTTCATTGATTCTAGTTGGCTCTCAGATTGTATGCTAGGCTCAACAAATAGTCTTCCTAGAGAACGAGATTGAATATGAAATGCATGGAATGCTTAAGCTAAGACATGATTATTCTAAAACATGATTGTTAAGATGGAACATTATGATGGTGTTATGAATAATAAAACTATAATGATAATTCTAGAATGCAATTAATCTCTAATTCCTTTGATGTGTGTTGTGTAACCCTTGCTTGGATTGGTTGTGCTATTTATAGAGTTTTTCAAAAGCTTTTGATTGGTTGATATGATCAACGATTGTGAAAATTCTTGGCAGATCGAACGGTTTAGGATGGATAAGACTGAAGAAAAATAGAAGAAAACAAAAAGCAAGATTTTGTTTTCTTTTCTGTAAAAGAGGTAAGATAAGATGATGAAGATGATTTGTAAAAATCATCTTTTTGTGAGATTATGGAAAGATCTTGAAGAAGATAAATAATGAATTATAAAATTCAATTATTTATTTATGGTGACACATGTTTTTCTTAAAATAGAATATTTACCCTAGATTTGAAGAATAATGAAAGATTTCATAATTAAATAGAATATTTAATCATGATTCTGAAAAGATATGGAAGATATTCAATTAAATAAAGATATTTAATTAAACCTTTAAGAAATGGTATGTAAATGAAATTAATTAAATAATATATTTAATTAACCAGAAGAAGAAATTGAAAAGGAATATTTAAATTTAATTAAATAAAAAAGACTTAATTAAATTCAAAAAGTGATAATTAATTAAAATAAATAAAGTGTATTTATTTAATTAATCAAGTAGACATATGGATGTGGAATAATTAAATAAAAATTGATTTATTTAATCATCATAGAAGAATAAATTGAATTAAAAATATAATTAAATTAATTAAATTTAATCATATGTAGAAGACTTTAGAGAAATTAATTAAATAATAAATGTTTAATTAAATGCCAGGATTAATCATATATGACCAATTTTATGCATCTACAGGTGTAATATACAATGGTATAAGGGGGGGGGGAGTGGGATGCATGTAAACAATTTTTTGTTAACATTTTCAAGAAACTACTAAAATGACTAACATACATTAGATAAATGATACATTATAAATCTAGATCGTTAATTATTAGGCTTTAGATGTAATAGTGGATATTTTGTTGGCCTATCTTTCTCTAGAATGTAATCCTATTTTATGAGGGTGTTGTATTATGACTGCGGTAGAGAGAGACAGTGATGTATTCTGAGAGTGATATCAGCCGTGTTGCCTCTTGATTTTTGAGTGGTGATACTCCTATGAGAAGCTTGCTCTGCAAGTATATTGTAATATTTGTGATTTACTGAATAATATATTAGGTGACTTTTGGAGTGTGGGGTTTTTCTCCCAAAAGGGTTTTCACCACATAAATCACTGCGTCGTGGTATGCATGATATTTATGTTTATTTTTGTTTAAGTTTTTCTAACTGTTAAAGATCTGTAAAAGTTTTGCATTATTCTCCTATCAAGATTAGTGTAGGAAGCTGTTATGCTACCTTAGCTTCTTTACAAGTGGTATTAGAGCTTGATCACCTTCTGTTTCAGTTGTGGGTTGTTGGGTTTTTTGGACTAATCTAGGTTTGAGTGGGAGTTTGTGCAAAAGATATTGTGTGATCTTGCTGCAAGAATTTTCAGATGGCAAGTTCATCAGGGAGAATAGAGGTGGATAAATTTTCTGGCAATAATTTTGAAATGTGGAAGTTGAAAATGGAGGATCTATTAATAGATCGTGATCTGTGGGATGTTGTTGATGAGTGTTTCAAGGCCTGCAAATCCTACTTAGGCTACTCAATATGATGTTATGGACCATAAAGCCAAGGGTTTGATCAGATTGTGCTTGGTAGACTATTTTTTAATTAATGTCCATGAGGAGACCTCTGTACAAAAACTATTGGTGCAGGAGCACCTAAGTTGGATCATTTCAAAATTTGAAGGTCATTTAGATGAGTTAAGGGTGTTTGGAGAAGTTTGAGTATTTTTGCTTTATTCAAGGTCTTTTTATGCTAAATAAGGTCTAACAAGACCATTTACAATGTAATTAGGTGTTTCTTGAGTCATAGGTGTCAAATTGCAAAAGTTGCACAAAATGCAAAAAAAATGTCAAAAGTGCAATACTTAGGAATATGAAGAGTCTAAGAATTTGAAAATAAGTTGGGGTCATTTGAGTGGTTAGATTTGATTTGAAAATTTATATATAGCCTCTTGAAGGCTCATACAAGGTTGTTGAACAATGTGTTGAAGGTTTCCAATAAGAATACAACATCATTTTTGCTAATTTTCTGATTTTCTAAACTTTTCTTCTTCTGTATGGACCTGTACAAGATTTGAATGCTTTGAAAACCATTGTATATTGTTCGAGCATGACTTAAATTTCATTTTAAATCAAATTTCATTTTAAATCATTCTGAGAGTTTAACAATAATTTTAGAGGAAGATCTCCTAAATTTTCTATAACTGCATGGTAAAAACCAGTGAGAGCTCTGTTTGGTGATTAAATAATGTAATAAGCCATTCCTCCTACTATTTTTCCCTATTACTTAGAGTAATGTCATGTTATAAGGTAGGGTATGTGTTTACACAGGTTGGGGGAGAAAAAGAAATGAGTTGTTCAATGTGGAATAATGCCCTAGGGATGGGCAGTGTATTTTTCTTAAGAAAATGAGGTGATATGTGAGGGTTTTTGTGAATTGTTGATGGAATTGTTCTTGTGAAGGTGTGAAGAGTCTGTACAAACCTAGTGTAACCTTTTGGATGCATTGGATGAGTCTGGAAATCCCTAAAGTTGAGTTTTTTAGAAAATCCTAGGTATTTGCATTGAAATTGAGGGTTTCTTGGATCAATGGTTTATTGGACTTGAAATTGCAAATTGATCATGGAACTTTTGGTTTTCCATCACATACAATGATTTTATAAAGAGTTTAATTGAAAACTTGAAGATTGGGAGGGACCTCCTTTGTAAAAGAGGGCTAATCTAATAGCTTAAAACATGGGTAGTTTGTTGTTTCTTAAGGTTGTGTCAAAGAAGTCACTTGTAATATTTTTGGAAAGTTGTGTTGGTTTTGAGGGAAGTCCAAATTGATGTTTTGTTGGCCTTTGTATGGCCTATTCCAAAATATCTCTTCTAATGTTATGTTTTGAGGGCTAGAAGCCTCTAGTGGTGTATTAAGGGATAGTTGGGTGTTTGTGTGTTCAAGGGTAGATTTATTTGTTAGAGTCAGGTTATTTTGAGTTGGAAAGTGAGATATCACCACCTTGATTACATCAGGTGGTATTAGAGCTCAGGGACAAGGTCTCTTTGATTTAATTTTGTAGGTTTGACAGAAGTTGATTGGAAGGTGAAAAGGAAAATTAGTGAAGATGCCTCTGAAAGGTGTTGGTGCTGCTAGAGAGTTGTAGGAATTGAAGGAGAAGCATGCTAAGCTTTTGGAGTCACATAATGCAGTTTTGTCAAGGTTTGCTACCTTGGAGACAAAGAAAAGTAGAGATGAGAATGAAGAGAGTGAAACAAAGGAGGAAGATGAAGAATATGAAGATGTTGATGAGGAACTAGACCTTGAAGATCAGAGGATGATAAAGATGCTCAAAGAAGTGAAAGGTGATTCAATGAAGGTAAAATTTGATCTTCCTATGTATGGTGGAAATTTAAATGAAGAAGAATTGCTTGACTAGATTGCTGCTATGAATAATTACTTTGAAAGTGAATAAATTTCAGATGAACATATGGTGAAGGTGGCAAAGACTAAACTCAAAGGTCACGCTCTTCTATGGTGGGACTATGAACAAGCAGAGAGGAGAAAACAAGGAAAGTCAAGGATAACTTGGGACAAGATGATACAAAAATTGAAAGGTAAGTTTCTTTCAAAGGATTATGGCATTCAATTGTATAAAAGATTGCAAGGATTGAATCAAAAAGATCTAGATGTTAAGGCCTACACTGGTGAATTTTATAAATTAAGTATAAGTTCATGAAGGGATGAAGATGAAGATGAAAAAGTGGCTAGATATCTAGGTGGTCTCAAATTTAATATTCAAGATGAAATTGTTGTTGCTAACCGAAAGTATGTTGAAGAGTGTTTTCAATTAGAAATTAGGGTGGAGGGAAAGATCAAGAGAAGGCAAGAGAAATCTGTGAGAGGAAGAGGTGCTAACACAAGAGGGAGAGGATCAATCCCCACATCAAAGCAACCAAGTGAGGAACAAGAAGAAGCAAATAGAGGTAAGGAGCAAAGTGTTGATACAAGAGGAGGATTTAGGGGTAGAGGTAGGTTTATTGGTGGTAGAAATTATAATGATTTTTCAGGGAGGTGTTATAGTTGTAATCAATATGGTCATCCTTCATGGAAATGTCCTGACAAGTTTGGTAGTTCATCAAGTGGTTAAACGAGGATTGATAGGAGAGCACAAATCATTCAAGAAGAGGAGTGTGAGAGTACCCACCCTACAAGTTTAAGAGTTGCTCTTGAAATAGGGGAAATGTTGATGATGAGGAAGACTATATTGAAGGTAGTAAAGGAGGTGGAACCATTGCAAAGAAAGAGCCTCTTCAAGACCACTTGTAAGTGTAAAAACAAGGCATGCAAAATTGTTATTGATTCTAGCTCTACAAAGAATATGGTGTCAAGTGAGATGGTGAGTAAATTGAATTTGCAAAAAGTTCCTCATGAGTTGCCTTATAAAATGTCTTGGTTGAGTAATGGATAGTCTCTTTTGGTTAACGAAAAAGTTGCTGAATTCAAGATTGGAGGCTATAAAGATAGTGTAGTTTGTGATATTCTTCCTATGGATTGTTGTCACCTACTCCTAGGTAGACCCTAGCAATATGATAGGTGTGCAATATATGATGGAAGAGAGAACACATATACCATAGTAAAAGATGGGTGCAAGTTTGTTTTAACTCCTTTGGTGGAAGATGAAAAAGGTAAGGAAAAAATAATCATGTGTGGAAGGAAATAATTGATAAGGGATGTAAAGGAAGACAAAAGGTTGGATACTACAGTTAGTATGAAGACCGATAATGCTTTGATAGTAGGTAAGAGTGTTGAATCAAGTTTGCAGGGTAAGATGATAGTGAATTGATCTGAGAATGTGCTAATAGGGACAATGTTATGCCCTTTGGTTAAGAGTAAGGTCATAGGACAAGTGATCTTTGTAGGTATAGTGGGTGATAGTTCTAATGGTATAATAGTAAAAATGACTAACAATACAAGAAATCTGATGACAGTAAGGAAAGGACAGATGGGGTAAGTCAATAAAGGCAGATACAAGCATGAATATGAAGAAAATGGGAAGACAGTTAAAAATATTAATAACATGTCTTTGTTTGCAGGTATGAATGAAGGAGTACAAGCAGGTTTTGATCAAGGAACAAGTAAAAGACCATTTTTAGGTTTGATGTTAGAGGTAAAATCATATTCAAGAGTAGATGCAGTCAAGGATGCAAGGCAGATTGATCAATGGAAAGTGTTTGAAAACTAGTGGAATATGTGTGAAGCTTGGAGAAATTGGTACAAGACACAACTCATGTGGCATGATTTTTTTTTGTGGGGGTGTATGGTGCAAGAGAACCTAAGCCACCATTTCAAAATTTGAAGGTCATTTAGATGAGTTTAGGGTGTTTGGAGAAGTTTGAGTATTTTTCCTTTTGTCAAGGTGTTTTTATGCTAAATAAGGTCTAACAAGACCATTTAAAATGTAATTAGGTGTGTCTTGAGTGATAGGTGTCAAATTGCAAAAGTTGTACAAAATGCAAAAAAATTGTCAAAAGTGCAATACTTAGGAATATGAAGAGTCTAAGAATTTGAAAAGTACTTGGGGTCATTTGAGTGGTTAGATTTGATTCTAAAATGTATATATAGCCTCTTGAAGGCTCGTACAAGGTTGTTGAACAATGTGTTGAAGGTTTACAATAAGAATACAATGTTGTTTATGCTAATTTTTTGATTTTCTATAATTTTCTTCTTCTGTATAGACCCGTATAGGCTTTGAATGCTCTGAAAACCACTGTATATTGTTCTAGCATGACTTAAATTTCATTTTAAATCATTCTAAGAGTTTAAAAATAATTTTAGAGGAAGATCTCCTAAATTTTTTGTAACCGCCTGGTAAAAGCAGTGAAGGCTCTGTTTGGTGATTAAATAATGTAATAAGCCATTCCTCCTACTATTTTTCCCTATTACTCAAAGGAATGAAATTTTTTAAGTTATGGTAGGCATTTACATAGGTTGGGGGAGAAAAAGAAATGAGTTGTTCAATGTGAAATAATGCCCTAGGGTTGGGCATTGTCTTTTTCTTAAGAAAATGAGGTGATATGTGAGGGTTTTTGTGAATTGTTGATGGAATTGTTCTTGTGAAGGTGTGAAGAGTCTGTACAGATGTAGTGTAACATGTTGGATGCATTGGATGAGTTTGGAAATCCCTAAAGTTGAGTTTTTCAGAAAACCCTAGGTATTTGTATTGAAATTGAGGGTTTCTTGGATCAGTGGTTTATTGGACTTGAAATTGTGAATTGATCATGGAATCTATGGTTTTGCATCACATATAGTGACTGTCTAAATATTTGAAGGGAAAACTTGAAGATTAGGAGGGACCTTCTTTGTAAAAGAGGGATAATCTAGTAGCCTAAAACATGGGTAGTTTGTTGTTTCTCAAGGTTGTGTCAAAGAAGTCACTTGTAATCTTTTGGGAAAGTTGTGTTGGTTCTAAGGGAAGTCCAAATTTATTTTTTGTTGGCCTTTGTATTACCTATTCCAAAATATCTCTTCTAATGTTGTGTTTTGAGGGCTAGAAGCCTCTAGTGGTGTATTAAGGGATAGTTGGGTGTTTGTATGTTCAAGGGTAGATTTATTTGTTAGAGTAAGGTTATTTTGAGTTGGAAAGTGAGATATCACCACCTTGCTTAGATCAACTATGGAAGAATCTTGGTGAGATGTATTTGGCCAAATATTTAGTGAATAAGATTTTCTTGACGAAGAAGTTGTATTCCTTGAGAATGGAAGTAGGTGGACGAATCACAGACCACTTGGAAGCATTCAATATGATGGTGGCTTAGTTGGCATCAATTGGTGTCAAAATGGATGAGGAAAATGTCAGATCTTGCTTTGTTTTTTTCCTGATTCATGGGATTCTCTTGATATGGCTATTGGGAGTACCTAAGAAAAAAGGAAAGAAGAATGAGAAATGTGACAAATCCAAGTCTAGGGGAGATATAAATCTCCTAGAAATTCCAAAGTTATTTGTTGGAACTGCAATAAGCTTGGACATATTTGTAAGGAATGCAAAGAAGAAAAGAATAAGAAAAAGAAGAAATTTAATTATGATTCTAAGTCCAAGAAGGAAGCTGGTGATGCATTGATTGCAACTTTGGAAACTCATGCAGGTAATGATGCATGGTTAATTGACCTAGGTGCATCTTTTCATATGACCTTTAATAGAAATTAGTTTTTTGAATATGAAGAGTTAGATGGAGGTATTGAGAAGTACAAATCAAGGTTGGTTGCAAAAGGTTACTCTCAAGTTGAGTATGTTGATTATGGTGAGATACCCTCTCTTGTTGCAAAAATGACATCCATTAGATTTTTGCTTTCTATTGTTGCTGCTTATGATTTAGAGGTTGAGAAAATTTATGTGAAAACTACTTTCCTTCATGGTGACTTGGAGGAGGATATTTATATGACACAACCACAACACTACACGGTGAAAGGTAAAAGTAAGTTGGTTTGTAAATTGAAGAAATCTTTGTATGGCTTAAAATAGAGTCCTCAGATGTGGTACCAGAAATTTGACACATATGTGTTGAGTTTGGGATTTGAGCATTCTAAATCGGATCATTGTGTTTATTATAAAATTGATGGTGATAATTTCTTGTTTATTGCATTATATGTTGATGATATGTTATTTATTGGAAAAGGGAAAGGTATGATTTCAAAACTAAAATCTCAATTTGCTACTAAATTTGAAATGAAAGATCTTAGTGTAGCTAGGCACATTCTTGGGATGGAAATTAAAAGAGATAGAGTATGGCTTGGAAAAAGTAAGTATTTCAATTCAATTTTATAGAGATTTAACATGAAAGATTGTAGACCATTGTGTGTTCCTATTTCAGTTAGAACAAATTTATCTATTTTAGATTGTCCAACATCTCCATCAGAGATGCAAGCCATGAGTAGAGTGTCTTACTAGAGTGCAGTTGGAAGTTTGATGTATGCTATGGTTTGTACTAGACCAAACATTGACCAAGCAATGGGAATTATTTCCAGATATATGTCTAATCTTGGTAGAGTTCATTGGGATGAAGTTAAAAGGGTCTTCAGTTTTTTGTGTGGTACCTTAGATTATTCCTTGTGTAATCATAGTAATATGACTGAAGATGATATTTCCCTTTATATTCATGGTTATGTGGATTTAGATTGGGCAGGTGATATTGATAGTTGATGATCCACCAATGCTTATGTGTTTACATTATTTGGTGGTGCAATTAGATGAATGAGTAAGTGATAGGCTTTGGTTGCTCTTTCCACTATTGAAGTAGAGTATATGGTAGCTACTCATGCTTGTAAAGAAGCCATTTAGCTTAAGATACTATGTTTAGATATTGGAATAAAACAAGGTGTAGTGACAATTTATTGCGATAGTCAGAGTGCGATATATCTAGCCAAGAACCCAACATTTCATGCCAGGACCAAGCACATTGATGTACAATATCATTTTGTTTGAGATATGGTCAAAGATGGTAAGGTGAAGCTAGTTAAGGTAGAGACTTTGATGAATGTTGTTGATTATTTAACTAAGCCTGTGAGAACAAAGAAGTTCAGATGGTGTTCAAAGATTACATGGGCCTTTCAACCCCTCGCAAGTAAGAGACAATGTTTACTTCCTCCTAGTGCTCTTGCAAGGTGTTTGACAAGTGGGAGATTTTTTGGGAAAATGTGTCTCAACCTTGCAATTATATAAAGGTTATTGTTGACAGGATATATGTATGAATATATATATATATATATATTCCCTATTTACTCCGATAGGTGTAATATACAATGACATAAGGGGGGGAGAGTGGGATGAGTGTAAATTTTGTTTTGTTAACTCTTTCAGGAAACTACTAAAATGATTGACATACATTAGATAAATGATACATTGTAAATCTAGACAGTTAATTATTAGGTTTTAGATCTAATGGTGGATATTTTGTTGGCCTATTTTGCCCTAGAATGTAATCCTACTTTATGAGGGAACTGTATTATGGATGTGATAGAGAGAGACAATGGTGTATTTTGAGAGTCTAATAGCAGTCGTGTTGTCTCTTGATCTTTGAGTGGTGATACTCCTATGAGAAGCTTGCTCTGCAAGTATATTGCAATCTTTGTGATTTATTGAATAATATGTTGGGCATCTTTTAGAGTGTGGGGTTTTTCTCCAAAAATGGTTTTCCCCACGTAAATCACTGTGTTGTGGTATTCATGATATTTATGTTTATTTATGTTTTTTTTCGCAACTGTTAAAGATCTATAAATTTTTTGCATTATTCTCCTCTCAAGATTAGTGTAGGAAGTTGTTCTGCTACCTTAACTTCCTTACACACTTAACTCTGCAACACCATACAAACCCTTCTTTGCATACCAATCATCTCTAAAAAACTCTAACTAAACCATCTCATCTACATTCACTAACTCATCCATCTCAACATGAAAATCATATTTCTTAAGTTCATTAAGAAAATATTTTACCTTCTCATCATCTATTGCAACTTTAATTTTATTCTCTTCATGCTTTAATAAGACACGCAACTGTATCACCTCCTTGTCCTATAACCAATGCATCACACTATTCTTCCACTGTTGCAATCATTTCATCTAAACAAAGTCCACTTTGATCTTCATCATAAAAAATGAAAAATATTATGCATTACCACTTTTTCCTTGCCAATTTTCTGCTGCCATGTCTATTTCACCTTCACTCTCAATTGCAATTTCATTTTTCAATACTCTTAAGTCCTCCAAAGGACACTCATCTACTGCTGCAACATAAATTTTCTCCTCAATTGTTGTACCTTATTTTTACCTCTCAACCTCTACTACACTTTTCTCTTCTTTCTCACTCTCTCTATGTCTTCCTCAAAGCATACTTATGCAAAATTTTCTCCTTCTTCTTCACCTGCATACATAACTATGACAACCTTTTTTCCTTTCTTCTTTGAAATTTCATCAAAAAATTTCCACACACTCTCAATCTTCAACCTCTCAAGTATAGACTACCTCATGCTCAACAATTTTTCTACACACAAATCACACACATACCACCATGGGTCCTGGTGCAAATTGTCTCACATCGGCGCTTTTGTGTGCACACTTAAGAACTCTCGCTCTAATACCACTGATGCAAATAAAAACTCAAACTATCAAGAGCGTGCCCACATTATCTAATATAAATGATGCCAAGGGATACTCTCCCTTTAACCAAACTGAAAATGAACAACAAACACCAAAGAAAATATGCTACAATCCATGAAAATTCACTATTTGCATAACACACTATGTTATTGCAATAGAAATTTAAAATTCAAACCAACCATTTCCAACTCGACCCAGATGGTAAAATATGGTCATGAATCCATAAATAAACTCCCTTTCAACATGCAATGACATTCATCAATAAATACTACCAAATAGATTTAATAAATCTGTAGCATGAACACTAGCTTGTTCATTTTAAAAAACCTCCTACAGATCATACAATATCCTTTTAAAATTAAGTTCTCCAATATAGAAACCTCATGGGCTGATAAAAATATAGAAAATATGATTAAAAATTAGTTGCAATACATTTAAAATCATGGAGAAATAACTTCTGAAATTTCTTCTCCAAACAAGCTATCCTCACTAGCAATCTCAACTCTCCAACCTGCAAATCTGCAACAAGACTTGTATATCTTCAAAAATGGCTTCTAAAAGCATGAAAGGGAGTGAAAAAACCCTCAATAACCACCTAAAACACACTTCATAACACTCAAGCAATCTTATTTATGAAAAAAAATAAGATTGATTGAAACACCAAATTTGTGCAAGCAAACTCATAGAAATTATCACTAAAATTGTGAATAACTTTGGAAAACAACTTGCCAAGCCTATTGGATCCTCATCAAAACATCCCAATATTACATGGTTCTGATCATATACCTACAACAATGGTGAATTACACTAGCATATGGATTCTACAAGCCTTTACCAAATCTGCAACAATAATGAATGCCAAAACATGCAACAAAACATCTCTCCTAAAAATCCAAAAATCAAATTTCCCTCCAATTGGAAAACCTACACCCACCTCTCTTGGAATGAATAGTTTCAATAATGAAAAAATCAATTAATAATTTTTCATGCACTTTTGTAACTCCCACAAACGCAACACACAAGTTTGTTTGTTTGTAAATGTTTTTTTCCAAAAATGCAATTAAATCTCCACTATCTCCACTTGTTTTGATTAGATGGGAAAAACAAGTTTTGAAGGGACCTGAAACCATTTACAAATTAGGATACAAAATTCTGCTAATAAGATACTACAAAAGGAAACCAACAACATACCAAAACCCAAAACATCAAAACAAAGAAAGTGTTGCACGAGAAATAAAACAGTGAACCATCAAGAACACCCAACAACGATAAAACAACAAAATAATAGGAAAATAATCGGGACCCAGTAGAAGACAAATAGCAAACAAAAGAGAGTAGAACACTATTTCATGCTGCTTAAGGTGTTGGCCACCTCAAGCTCTTGGCTCCTATACATCTCTATCATGTCCAGTAGCTCTTTCTTCTTTGCTTCAAATGAATTTTTCCAATTAGTAGACCATCTAACAGTAGGGCCTTTACCATCATCTTTTACTGCTTTTTTACCTTTTCCTTTGGCCAAGTGCTCTTTCTCTATTAATTCAGAGAAATACAATTGATCCTCCCTGAGCACACTAATCTTTTTGAACATGACTTCGAGAGAGTTCGTGCTATTCTTCACTAAAATGTGACATGCATGAAGAAGCTTGTTTATGTCTACATTCATGTCCAAAATCTTGGCTTCCAACCCAACCAGTCATTCTTCACATAGAGATTTGAAATCTTGAAAAGAGCCCTCCAAGTCCACAATTCTATTGATCAGAATGTCCAGCACTGAGCCTTTTGGAACATTCTTCAAGTTTTCTTTCAAACCCCTTATTTTAATATTAACCTTATTAAACTCCTGAAGAGTCCACTTTGCTAATTTAAAAGTTCCAGTGGCCCCAAACCTATCCATGTACAACAACTCAAACATTGAGGTAGAATCATCATTGAGGTATGAAAAGTCCTCGGAAAGGGGATTTACCTTTAGGGGTTTCGATTAAGCACTCTTCCTCTCAACATCCTCCTCATCTTGACCCTTATTATCCTCTTCTAGGTTCATATTGGGTGTGTTATGAATAGGAGAATCATCTATTTCCACCACCTTATCACCTGTAACCTTCTCCTCAAAAGCCACCTTGGAATCCTTAGCTATAACTTCTACAACTTGGTTCTTCAATTTGGTGATTCATTTGGATGCCCATCTTGGTTTATCCTTGGCCTCCATAACCAACACATACTCCTACAAACCATCCTCATTGCTACCACCATCAACATCTCCTTGGCCAATAGCCAAATCCACATTCTTGGGAGAGGACTCAACATAACCCACCTCTATATCCTCATTGTCAAAAAGAACAAGGTTCTTAGCAACCCACTTGCTATTAAGACTACCCTTCTTCCTTTTTTTGTTGGAATTGTGTGCCTCAATCCCACTGGTCTAAACCTCTGAGAGAGCAATATCGTTGTTACCACTGAGATGTATGGCCGAGTTGCTTAAATGTTTCATGCTTGTTGTACTATTATACTGGCTGGATGATTGTGAGAGAGTTGTGGTAGCGCGGTATACTGCCATACTGCATCATGGAGACTTCTTATTGCCTGGTGGTAGTGCAGTGTATACCGCCATACCATGGAAGCCTGTCAACTATCTAGTGGTAGTGTGGTGTCACCACCACACCATGATAGGACTTGGAGGAGCCTACAGTGGTGTGGTATAGTCACCACCACACCACAAGGGTGTTGTGTCTTGGCTGCGGTAGGGAAGACAGGAGTTTGGATTTATTTGGCTAGATGGAAGATGCTAACTTGGTTGATCGCCGATATGGTTAATGTTCATTGGAGGATCATGAATGAGTGGGAGAAGTCTGTTCAGTGTCCAAGACTGGTTGAGGGTTGGTCCGATAGAAGGAAAATGAATTGATCTATAGAGGAAGTTGAACTATTTCTTGGTCGATAGAGAACAAATGGTATAAACATTGAACATTCTACAATAAGAAAGAGAGAAGAAGATCTAGGAAAGGTTATGCTTCCAAAATATTTCTTGAGAGAATGTCTTGATCGATCTTTCATTGTTGAATGTCTTGATCGATCTTTCATTGTTAATCTACACTGTATACTGTGTGAGAGTATTGTAACAGTGCGAAGGTTGTAATGGACTGAGAGTTTGATCAAGGAAATGTAAAGGGGAGAGATGGAAGTAGAACAAAGTTGTTGCCAATTTATCTCCAGAATGAAACATGATGTAATCTTTGTAAAGGCTTAGTGCTTGAGTTGTATTTGTAATTGTTTAGTTGCATGAATAATATGATGGCGATATGGGATTTTGGAGTATGGGGTTTTTTACCCAAAAGGGTTTTCCCCACGTAAATTTGTGTGTTCTCTCTCATCTTTCATGTTTCATGGTTCTTGGTTATAATCTATTAATGTCTGTTGTTGAAACTAGATTTGCATGAGTTTCTCTCAAAAGGGTTAATGTGGGAAATGCACTGTGTCTGATTCTGCTTTGTGGCACAGTTGTATGTGTATTTGAGGAAATTTAATGAAATTAAAAGTTCCCAAAGGCACTACTATTCTTGGAGGCTTCTTTGAGATATTCAAGATTTCCCAACAAGTGGTATCAGATCCTTCTTCTGGTTGCTAGTTCTAGGTATTTCTCTTGTGAAGATTTCTTAGTCTGTCAGGCTTGAGGAAATTTAGAGGAATCGACTGATGTATTGATCATTTGGCGAGTGGAAGTCTTGTGGTATTCAAAGAAAAAACACAAATTGAAGGATGGTGAAGATGCAGAAAAAGGAGTTGGTCATGTTGAATTGTTGTGATCTATGTCTCCTAGTTGGTAGCGGTATAACCTTAATTTATGAGGTGGAATTTTTCTACTTCATGGTTGTGTTGCAGCAAAGATTTCATAATGGGTGTCTATGTGAGAGACTCCTTGGTGATACGGAGAATCTTGGGTTGTTTCTAAACCATGGAAGAGAGTGCTTATGGTGGGTGGTTTTTGCTAGTGTTGGAAGGAATTTTTTTCTTTTAACCTCGAATGCATGAAGGCTATGGAGTTAATCATTGGATGATTTGAAAGCTTCTGAAATAGCCTATCTTTTTCTTGGATGTATGTGTTTGTTGATGGTTTTGGAGTTGGCTTGATATGGGCCTAGAGTTCCTGAACTATTGTTTCCTTTAAAGGATACATTGTACTTGCATTGCTCAAATCCATGCTCTTTGGATTTGACGGTTTTATAGATTTCCGTTTAAAGAATCTATGGTTATGCATATCCATGATAATCCTTTATTATGGTATAACTGTTATGGTGTTTATGTTTCAAACTTTTGAGTCATCCAGATGTGAAGTGGATATGGGTGTGCATGGGTGTTCTCAAACATAGTGGTTTTGCAGGTTTTACATAGTCAAGAAAAAGCTTGTTGTTTTATGGAGTTGTTAAACTATTTTCTAGACCTTGGATTTTGGGGCATTGCTGGATGAGATAATTGCAGTTCTGCATACATGCTTTGTGCTTGGTATGAGGAGATGTGATGTATTCTCTACATGGGATTGTTGGTACATGAATAGTAACTCAACATTTCCTGTGGTGTTGTTTGTTGGGTTCCTAGACTATGGTGCTCTAGTTGTGGACATGATTGGCAAATCAGGTTTGGACTTGATCTGGTGTTTGAGTCATGTTTTCTGTGTGGTTATTCTCTTTGAGATCTCAGTGTTGTTATTTCCAATGTGATGATGTGTTTGTATGTTTGATGGGATTGATCTTCGAGTTATGCAGTTGGTGGTTTAGCCACCCATTGGCTGTAGTGAGATAACTCAAAAGTGGACTATCTATATCCATGAGACTGATGCAATGTTTGTGCAAACTTATTAGTTGGCCTTATCTGAGGTCAATTGTGCATTGATGTGGTTTCTTTGAGATGAGAGGATGGATGGTGTTGAGTACCTGAATAGTCCATTATAGGGACCTATAGCATGTTGTATCACAATGTCATGGATAGCTTGGATACATTTCTTTGTGTAATCTTTTGACAGTGATGGTAATCTCTGCTTGTTTTGGAGATCTTGGTGCCACTTGATGGACATGTTGATGTGTGGACGTGAAGGATTTTCAGATTAGCAGATGTTTGGTCATGATGCTTGGAGAGCTTGGGTGTCACGGTTTAGTGGGAGCTTTAGCAGTGATTGTGGATACATCACTTGGTGGTGAATAATCTTCTTTGGTGTTGCAAATGTTGATAGGAAGGACTCTTAGATCCTGTTGTTGTAGAAGGGTTATTTTTAATTTGCATGGACACTATTTGAGGATGTGCAACATATTGAAGCCATGAAGGACATCTTGGAGTCTTTGGTTGAGGTGTTGGTGGTGTTTGGAAGGTGATGTTGGTTTTGAGTTTGTTTGCTTTATGTCATGGTATAATCTTGCTTATGCACTTGAGTTTTGACATTGTGCATTGCACTTGAGACCATGGTATGTTCACTTGAAGCATGGTATCTCCCAAGGGGGATGGTCAGATCATGATGCCATGATAAGTTCTTGATTCAGATGATTGGAGCTTTGACAACGGTCTGGTAATTCTTTGTGTTTTGGGTGCATTGATCATATGCTTGAGAAATTCATGATAGAGCAATGATGCATTTGGAGTTTAGCATGAGATGATCGGTTGTTGGAGCTCATGGATACATGAAGAATAAGGTGAGGTTGTATTTATCTTGAGAGGAGTGAACTGTTGATGGTTACTCTTGATGAAAATTTCAGCAAAAAGTCTGAGAAGCCTACACCTTGGTTGGATGTGAGTTCAATAGAGACCAATGAGGAGATTTCTCTTCGAGAAGTCATGATGAATTGGTTATCCTCGAGGAGCATTCTCTTTCCCCACTCTTGGTTTGCTCAGAAGTGAAGTCTAATTTGAGAGGTATTTTCCCATTGTATCTTTCAGATTTGTTTTATGCTTCCTTTCATGATATGGATCTTGAATTGTTGTTTAAATGGTTCTATAGGATTCATCGTGAAAGATGTACAACATGGTTTATCTCCTTGACCTTTTGTGTTATATCTTCTTCTAATGAGAACTTGTAGGAGATGCTTTATGGGTTGATTTCCTAATATGGGAAATGAATTGGTTTGATCTTCTTTGAGAGGCTTACATCCATATGTTGTGTTTGATCTTGGAGATTGAACTGTTGGATGTTGTTAAGGCTTGTCTCTTGGGGTTTTGAAGGAGATCATACTTGACACAGTTGGTATTTAGAGGTGTATGTAGGAGGTTTTTCTATAGGTTCATAATGTGCAAAGGTGCTCTTTTTGGTCTTGGTAGTCTTCCAAGATGTTTGATTTCACATTACATTGGTTTGAGGTTTGGTTGGAGCTATAGTGATCACTAGCTTGTGGTCATGTGTTTTCACTCATGTTCTTGGGTGATGACATGGGGGTTCTTAATCTTTCTCCTTTGTTGGATGTGGAGAACTTGGGAGAGCTGTGAAGACTTGTGGTGAGAGTTTTTCTTGCAGGTTATTAATTTGTAGGTTGTACATATCATTGTGGATGTTTCCTTCATACTACATGGTTACACTTTCTATGTGCTATCATTGGTAGACTTTTTATGCTTTCAATCTTTCAAATTTGGCATTACCCATGCAGTGGGAGTTCCTAAATGTGTTTTGTCTTCTTCGACTGGTTGGCACATGGAGCTTTCTTTTAGAATACATGGGTTGGTTATGTTGGTGGCATAAGTTTACTAATGTTCGATACCTTTAAGGTATGGATGATTGGATGATCTAGCACTTGTTGTGGGTGCTATTTTCAGTCAGGTGGGTTTATCAGTTGGATAGAAGCAATCAGTCTAATTGTTGTTCTAGCTGATGTTTTTATCTTGTTTTTTGGAGTGATGGAAGTATCTTTTTGTTGATATCACTAGGATCTTTTTGCTTGTGTTCGTTGGAATAGTGCTTATTCACCTTGGCTATTACCTTTCTTCCATAGGTGGCATGTTGGAAGATGATAGGGATTGTTTCCTGAACAGTGGACATCTTAAATGTTGTTGCAGAAGTCTTGATGGAGCATGAGAGCATGTTTGAGATCTATGTGGTTTCATGAAAGACTGTGATTGGTTGCAATGTTGGATAGTTAGTTGCAGTTGGATACTTGATTTTGTTGCAAATTGTCTAGTAGACTGTTATATGTGGAAACTTGTTGATTGGATGTCTTGAATGTTGTTGATCAAAGACTTGGATAAAGCAGGGTTTGAACTATTGGTGTTTGTGTAATCTTAGTAGTTCCTAAATGCTTTGGAGGTGCCAATGTGATCTTCATCAAGTGGGGGATTGTTGGAATTGTGTGCCTCAATCCCACTAGCCTAAACCTCAGAGAGAGCAATATTAGTGTGACCGTTGAGATGTCTAGCTGAATTGCTTAAATTTTTCTTACTGCCTGGTGGTAGTGTGGTGTATACCACCATACCATGGAATCCTTTCAACTATCTAGCAGTAGCGTGGTTACCGCCATATCATGGAAGCCTTCTAGCTTTCTAGAGGTAGTGCGGTGTCACCGCCACACCGTGATAAGACTTGGAGGAGCCTGTGGTGGTGTGGTATAGTCACTGCCACACCATGAGGGTGTTGTGTCTTGGTTGTGGTATGGTGGTGGGCGTTTGGATTTACTGGATGAAGGACATTGACTTGGATGACCGCTCATGTGGTTAATGTTCATTGGAGGATCACTAATGAGTTGGAGAAGTTTATTCGATGTCCAAGACTGGTTGACGGTTGGTCCAACATAAGGAAAACAAATTGATCTATAGAGGAAGTTGAACTGTTTCTTGTCGGTAGAGAATGAATGGTATAAACATTGAATGTTCTATAATAAGAAAGAGAGAGGCAGATCTAGGCAAGGTTATGCTACCAAAATCTCTCCTGATACAATGTATTGATCGATCTTTCATTATTAATTTTCACTGTATACTATGTGAGAGTATTGTAACAGTACGAAGGTTGTAATGGAATCAGAGGTTGATTAGGGAAATGTAAAAGGGGAGAGAAGGAAGTAGAAAAAAGTTGCTGCTAGTTTATCTCTAGAATGAAACATTATGTAATCTCTACAAAGGCTTAGTGCTTGAGTTGTATTTGTAACTATTCTGTTGCATGAATAATACAATGGTGATATGGGCTTTTGGAGTGTGGGGTTTTTTACCCGAAAGGGTTTTCCCCACATAAAAATGTTTGTTATGTCTCATCTTTCATGGTTCATGGTTCTTGGTTAGAATATTTTAATGTTTGTTGTTGAAACTAGATTTGCACGAGTTTCTCTCAGAAGGGTTAATGTGGGAAATGCACTATGTCTAATTTCGCTTTGTGGCATAGTTGTATGTGTCTTTGAGGCAATTTAATGAAATTAAAAGTTACCAAAGCCACTACTATTCTTGGAGGTTTCTTTGAGATATTCAAAATTTTCCAACATTTTTCGAAGAGGTAGCAATAGGGGACGGGGAACCATCATCTTCCCCTTCGTTCCACTCCTCTTCATCTGCAATACTGGTATCTAAGCCCGACGAACCAAAGACTTCACTCAGAATCTTCTCCTTACCCTTAATAGTGGGGGTAGGGAGAAGGGATTTAACATGTTCCATTAACAAAATAATGAGACCCTCATGGAGGATCAAAGCCCTCCTATTTCTTAAATGAGCGTAAACAAAAACCTCCATGGAAGATAATAAAAAAAATGGAAAAGAGATGAACCCATGCTTGGAATGGTTCAATAGCATGAAATGGTGACAAAGTATGGCAATAAACCTTCCTTCCAGAGTCACGTAGTGCATTATCACTTCCACAACATTCACCCATATCTTCTTTAGGGACTTGCACTCATAACCCCAACTTTCCATCTTAACCAATTTTTTCCTCTCGTCACCCTTGAAGAATTGGGCCATCGCTTCATCATTGCTCTTCTTGTCCTTGTAAAAATTATGGCCCACCATTGGAATCCCAATCATAGTCACAATCAGCTCCTCATTTACATCCATTTCCAACCCCTTTATCTGAAGCTTGTGGTTATGCCAACATGAGACAAATTCCACCGAGGAATTTGGGTCATGCCTATACAATTTCTCAAGAAAAGGCATGAAATTACCGTAACAGAGAATCTTCCATAGCTTATTTTTCTTCCTCAGGCCCGCACAAGAGTGTGGCTCTATTATGCTTTTGTTTCCACCCATCTCTTCAAACACCAGAAGAAGAGAACCCTTGCAGTAAACTCTCAACTAAATACCAACAATCCAAACAAAACCCACAAAGTGTGTGAGTCGGGAGATGGTACCAAGGATTAAATGCCACCACCACAACAACTCAACCCATGCCATCATTCCTCATTAAGCTCCTATCTTTCTCGAGAAGGATAGATCCCACCTCCCACACATGAAACTGATTTAACCTAATAACCTCATTGGCAAAAAAAATGGCCAAGGAGTTTCCTTCTCAGAATATGTGAGAGACGCAAGTCTTGTCACATGAAATTAACATGATTATAGTATCTTTGATTAATTTCTCTACATTCCAAATAGGTTGATGAGTGCCACAAAGATAGTTGATGATGTTTAGAGAATCACCTTCGATCCATAATTTGGAGTAGCCTCTTTCCACAACATATTTTATGCTTATAAATGCAGCCTTTGCCTCAGCACAATGACTTGTCCAATTTTCCAGCAGGAGTGCCACCACGCCTAAGAGTCTACCATCTTCATTCCTCAATAGCCCCCCACATTTTGTAGACCCAGGGTTACCCTTCGCCGCCCCATCAAAATTAACTTTAACCCACCCTAAAGGAGGTGGTTGCCACTTAGTACTCAATCTAACATTTAAAGTGAGCTTAGGATTTGTTGTAGGAATGGAAGTGATCTTCCAGTTAGAAATCACCAAAAGGTCATACCCAGCCAAATACACAGTGGGAGCACAGTGAGAAGACTTTGAATCAATGAGAGCAAAGTTCTCCAAAATTTTCCAACAAATCTTGATGAAAAGACTGCCAAATTTTGATTTAGAATCATGATATATTATGTTGTTTCGTTCTTTCCAAATTCCCCACACAATAATATGGGGCCATTAGATCCCAAAGCCAATGAAGAATAGGGGAGGTGGAGGGGAACTTCCACTAGTCAACAAAATTATCAAGGGACTCTGAAAAGACCCAATCTAGATTCCAAAGACCAAGAAATTTACTCCAAAGAGCATAGGAAAAATCACACCCAAGGAAGATATGGAAAGCACTCTCAACATCATCTTCACAAAGAGCACATCTATTAGGAATAGCAAAACCTCTTTTACAAAGATTATCTTGTGTTAAGACTTTACCTTGCATAAGTATCCAAATGAAGACATTCACCTTGGGAGTCAACTTCTTGTTCCATAATGTCCCCTAGAGAGGAAGAGCATCAGGCTTATCCATCGAATTAACAAAAGAAGAATCCATCGAGAATTTCCCATTAGAACTGGGAGCCCAAACAACCCTATTTAGTTTGAGAAAAATGGGAATACGAACATTACACAGGAAATCCTTTAGAACCTTCAAAGACGGATACCAATCCTGGAAATTTTTCCACTCCCCATTATGAAAATAGTCTACTACTTTGATGCCAAAGAAGCATTTGCACAAAGGAACAATGGGAGGAGCCCAGGGAAAATTGATTAAAGGTTTAGAGTCACATCATGCATCCTCCCAAAAGAGAATTTTGGTTCCATCACCCAACAACCATCTAACACCATTAGCAATCAAATCCCTACAAGGAACAATATTCCTCAAAAAGCAAGAGCCAAATGGGATATCATTAGCAGTCAACAAATTCCATGATCTTCCAATTCCATTGAAATATTTATTATTGGCTAGGGAATCCCACCCCACTTCCCCATTAAGGGGCCTCCAAATATTATTTGACAAGAGAGCCTTATTGAAAGATTTTAGATTTATGATGCCAAGCCCGCCCCATTTCTTTGGTTTACAAACCAAATCCCAAGCCACAAGAGGGATTCTAGCTTTGGTTTCAACACCCGAGCACAAAAATATTCTCATTATTTGTTCCATTTTCTCTTCAAATTTGACAGGAATTCTAAAGACACTCATTGCATATAGAGGCAAATTTTGAAGAGTAGAAGAGATGAGTTGCAATTCCCTACCTGGCTAAAAAGTGCCCCCATCCAACCTTCCAACTTTCTATTGAGTTTATCTAGTAGACCCAACTAGAAGGACTCTGGGATCTTAGAGATACACAGAGGAAGCCCCAAGTAAGTAGATGGGAGATCACTCCTATTGCACGATAAAATCTTGGAAAGTTTAACCTGCAAAGCTTTAGGGGTGTTAATGATTTTTTTTGACTCTTAGGAAGATTAATCTGCTGACCAGACACCTTCTCGTAAGCCTCAATCAACCCCTTCATAGATCTGACTTCACGGACAGAGGATTCACCCATCAGAATAGTGTCATCAATTTTTTTTTGATGGCTAATAGGATCACATCTAGAAGAAGGAGAAGGGCCCTTAAGTGACCTAGTTGATAACGCCTTCTGAATGTTTCTACCAAGAACCTCTGCCATCAAGATGAAAAGAAACAAAGAGATAGGATCTCCCTGTCACAAACCTCGCGAGCTCCAGAAAAAAAAGGAGGAGAACCATTCACTAGTACCACAAAGGATGGGGTAGAGATGAGTTGTTCAAAGAGTAAAGAAAATTTTAACAGAATCCAAAATGATTCAAAACCTCCAACAAAAATCTCCAATTTACCTTATCATAAGCATTAAGAAGGTCTAGTTTCAAGAAGAAGCCTGACTTCTTGGAAATATTAATAGAATGAGAAAGTTCATGCTTAGTAATTATAGAGGTAAGAATATAGCGATCCTTGACAAAGACACTTTGTTATTTAGAGATTAACTCTGGAAGATATTTTTGTAATCTAGTGGCAAGTACCTTTGAATTTTTTTTTCTAAACTGAGTTACAAAGACTAATAATACGATACTCACCAAAGCTATTAGCATCAACAAATTTGGGAATCAGGACATTGAAGGTCACATTCAACTCTTTGAGAAGTATTCTGGATCCAAAGAATTCCTTGGTGGCATTAATCACATCTTCCGCGATAATATCCCAACACACCTGAAAGAACAAAAAAGGAAAACCATCAAGCCTAGGGGCGTTGTTTCCCTCAAACAAAAAAACATCCCTAACTTCTAAGGCAAAAGGAATAGAAGTGAGCTCCCTATTCAAGTCTTCCGAAACTAAATGGGGACAACGTCCAACGAAGTCTCCACACTAGTTTGGTCCCAAACAAGATCATACTTAAGTAGGTGCTCAAAAAAATTAGTAGTCGCTCTTCTAATAGTCTCCTTATCCTCCAACAACGAGCCATCAACCATTACAAAGGAGACCCTATTCGACAACTTATGCTTGAGAGCAATAAGATGAAATAATTTGGAGTTGCAGTCTCTAGATTTTAACCAAATTGCCCGAGATCTCTACCTCCAGAAATCTTCCTCCTTTGCAACAATGTCATGCAGCTGAGTGAGAAGGCCATCCTCCTGCAATTGGAGGTCCTTCGATGAACCCTATGATTGAATGACATCCTAAATATCATCCAGCCTTTGAATCACATAACTCTTAGATTCAAAAATATGACCAAACGATTCTCTATTCCATTTCTTGAGATTTCTTTTTACAGAAGTCAACTTTTTGGAAACTCTGAACATCGCATTGCCATCAATAAGTACTTGCCACTATTTCTTAATACATTCCATAAACCTTTGATCCCTTAACCACATAGCTTCAAACCGAAAATGGAAGTTCTTCTTACCCCCAAGCCTATCAACCAAAAAGGAGATATGGAAGTGATCATACCCACATCTTGTAATAGAGGACAAGGAATAAGTAAAATCCAGAAACCAAGCCACTGAAGTCAAAGCTCTGTCCAACCTAACTTGGATATTATCTGCACCAACGCACCTATTGGACCAAGTAAATGTAGCCCCAGAAAACTTCACATCAATAAGATCATTGTCATCAATGAACATTCTTAAATCCATACGGCTATCTGGATTGGTTTGTGAACCACCCATTATCACATAGAGGAGTGTTGAAATCTCTCATCACAAGCCTAGGATTGTCCATAAAATTAAGCCAAAGAAACCCTAGATCATACCATAACCTTTTCCTGGCTCTCTTCAAGTTAGGAGCATACACATTAGATATAACCCAAGAGAAAGAGTCCCTTAACAAAACAAACTTCGTCTCCACATGATTAAAACCTTCTGCAATTGGGAGACCTTTAATTAGCCTAGCATTCCAAAAAGTAGCAATGCCATCCAAAGCTCACTTAGAGCTAACCCCATGAAAACCACAATCCTTAAAAAAAATATTCTTCAAAGCTTCCAACTTATCAATTTGTATTTTCATTTCTTGAATTAGCAAAATGTCCGGCTTATGGTCCCAGACCAAGTTCTTCAGGAGGTCCTATTTATGCATATTATTCAACCCCCTGATGTTCCATGAGATAATCTTCATTTGCAAGATGACGGGGTGCTCTTCGATCACAAATCAAAAAGGGTTTTCTGAACGACCTCTGCAATATCCTACTTACAATCCCTCTCCCTACTTTTTTGTAGTGAGGGTCTCCCCTGGCCCCTCTGTTCAAACCCACAATCCACTTTCTACCTTCTTGTAGTAACACCTTTGTGGGGTTGAGAAGGAGGAGAAGAAGTCTTCTTCTTCCTACCCCTCACTAGGATATAACCTTCTTCATCCTTACTCCCTGTATCTGCAACCACAAAAGTGCCATTGCCAACCACCAGCCTATGATCCAATGGGGATGGCGGGGCAACAGAAGGCTCCAAGACATTGTGTTTAGGGGAGAACAAAGTATCCAAAACATGATCCACATCCTGTTCCACAAACAGGCCCGCAGGAACCTCCACAAATTTCTCAAACTCCTTATTAGCCTCAAGATGAGGGATTGAGTGATCTTCAATATTAACTTCACCTTCTAAGCCATTTTCAGTAGCTAACTCACACTATTATGGGGGAGCCAAAGCCACCTTTACCTCCTTGACTTTCCAAACCTTAGTTTGCGACACAGCCTTAGGCTGGGCCACCTTATCAGGGAAATCCTTACCCTAGTGCCCCACTTTTTTGCATTTGAAGCAAGCAAATGAAATATTTTCAAAGACAACTTGCTTCTTCCAGGATCCCACCTTAGAATTAATGTGAAAGAATTCAGGGATCACTACATCTTGGTCAATCATAACACAAAATATTGCTACAAACAGTCACCTTCTGGAAAGGGTAGCTTCATCAATAGAGACTAACCTCCCAAAGGAATTAGCCACCACCTTACACTTCTTCATCCCAATATTTCAAAGGTAGTTTCACTAGCTTAATCCACATAGGGGCAGAATGGAAGAGACACTTGGAAAGATCCATCCTTGGCTCCCATAGGCGTAAAATTAGAGTAAGACACCCAAAGGACCATGAACCTTTAGAAAACACTACTCTCAAGTCTTCATCATAGGAAAAGGAAAAGGAGAATAATCCCTTAGCCATAGCCACAACTTCAACCTAGCCTTTCTAAGCCCACTTCTTGTGAACCCAAGTGTGAACCTCCTAAATATTAGCTCAAAGACCTAAGAACTTTCCCACCAAAGAAATGTCCATCCTAGCAATATTTTTGTCAACAAGAGCATTCGGGATGAACAAGGAAAATCCACCTTCAATGTTGGAGTAAGACACAAACTTAGACACAACATCTTTTCCTTTAAGTTTAGAGGCAAAAAGGTTAGCCCATCTCTGCCCCAAAAAAGATGAGTGCTCTGCCGGTCGACTATCTCCTAGTGGAGCAAACTCAATTCGGGGAATACTTGGATTAGCTGCACATGGTTCCCCAGATGGGGCCCGCCCGATATCACCAATGGCCACATGACCCCCAGGGTCCTTTGGAAGTGCCTCCTTCAGTGGGCATCCTTCATAAGGCACTTTGAAGGCCTTAAACAGACATTTTCCTTTAGAACATGCATCTTTGACCACATCCTCATTGCACGAACCAACCTTCCCAACCGTGCCACCAAAGAGCACCAAAGCATCTGCAACGCACGATCCATCCTTCCCACCGGAAACATCAGACAACCCCAAATCCATAGACTGATCAAATTGGAAGTCACCATGATTTCCAGGGCTTGAGTTCAAATTCAAATTACTCAAGCCTGCCACCGAACCAGACTTCTCTCCAACAGTCTCCTCACCAACGGTCACCATTTTTTGTAAACTCAAATTTGTTGAAGCTACTATCTCCACTTGTTAACTTGCATAACACAAATGAGTTTTTAAAATTAAATATAATTATTCTCAACTTATTCAAATTAGCCTCCTAACATGAAATTAACCTCCTAACATGAAATGCAAATGAAAATTCAAATTTGATTTGTTTTGGGTTGATGCAAGATTGCTAGCAACTGTGGATGCTCCTACATCAATTGTAAAGATCTCCAAAATAACTATTCTAAAAAAATATAATATTTTCAAAAAATTGGTTGCCTAAAACCTATCCAAAGGCCTCCAAAAATGAAATCTACGAAGATGTAAAAACATCAAAAAATGAGGTTTTTGATATTTTCTAGATTTTGCTTTGTAGATGCCACCAAAATGCTCTAGGATCTATGTGGGATCAATAGCACTAGCAATCATGCATGTAAATAAAATATTTAAACATCAAAGGATATGAAAGGGGGTCAATGTAAATTAATAGGCCCTACAAGGTATGATTAAATGTAAGTATTTCCTTCATAATGTACATTCCATAGGAACCTACAAAATGGATTAGAAGTATGTAAAGAGTAGCCTATGTATGAAAAATTAAAATTTAATACAAAGTAGGAAATTGTAAAATAGATTAAAAGTATACAATGAATAGGTTGTCTCTCAAATAAAAATAGACGACATAAAATATAAATTTGTTAATTATTTAAGAAATAGTAACAATATGAATTTTTTAGAGTTTGAAAATGTTGCATGTTCATGAAGTGATATGAAATACTCTATGTGATGCGGTAATGCAATGAGGGTCCATGTGATAAGTCCAAACGTTATGCAATGTGATTATACTCCATCTAGATATGGTGATGTCTCTATAGTAATTGTCACTCCTAGGGGTGTCACTATATAGGTAATATCATAATATGTGAGTGCACAATGGGGTATTTAATCTTAGGAAAACAAATAGATATATTGTTAGTTATTATGAGTAGAGAGGTTAATTATATTAATAAATTTTCTTAAGTATTGGAGGTGATTATGGAATGGGTTGGGGTTTGGATCTATAAGATATGAATTTGTTAAAAAATATAAATTTATCTTTAAGATTAGCTTTCACGAGGCTAAAAAGAGGATTTTGCTATGCTATTTATGCAAGGATTGAATACAAATCTTTATTCCTAACTAATTGAAATGATAATGACGTTTGTATATCATATAAGAGATACACATTCGACTCAAAAAGAGGGATTTGACCTATGTACACTTTACATAAAATATGCAAGGTAAATGGTAAATGACTCTCCTTGTATGCATCCACTAATTGAGGGTCTCATACATCAAATTATGTGTGTCTCACTTAGCAATGATAAGAAAACAAAATTTAGCTTTTTCACTATCTTAATTTTTTGTAGAGGTTAACATATACCTTTTTGAAATGATTGTAACATGATAACACTAAAGAGATTATTTTTCATTTTGATGGGTAGATATGAGATGGGTTGATGCAAGAGCACCCCAGGTGAACACGTGACCAACATCAAACAAAAAAATTTAGTCTGGTTTTGTTGTTTTGGTTTTGCTTTTCTTTTCTTTGTGGGAAGTTCCATTTGATTTGGTGGTTGATTGCAAAAAGTTGAATGACGTTCTGTCATATATTGACAAGCATCATGCATCTTGAATGCTCATTGTTTGTAACTTCATGAGCCCGAATATAAACATTTTTTTTATTGATCAATTTCTTTGTATGATTAAATGTTAATTTGATTTGTATGAAATTCAAAATTCTTATGAGAGCTCAAAATGGAAAAGGTCATGATTAAATATTACAAAAGACCAAAAGCAAAGGGGAGTTGAACATATATGAAGATAATGTGAAGAGACATTGCTCAGAACATGGAGGTAGAATAGAGAATAAAACATGTAGATTGAGTTTTGACAAAATGATAGGTTGGAGGAAAGGTTGTGGGGGTAGAATGTGAAGGGGCATCAAAAATCAAGTAATAAAATGCAGATTGGGAGAAGTAGGGGGTGCACCTAGAGGAAGGGAAGACCATGCCATTTTAATGCAGAGAGATTAAGGGATGTAAAGGCACATGGAGGGAAGGATTAGCATAGTCCAAAGAGGAGGCTGTCAAACTAAATAAAATTTAGACTAGCATATGGGTTGAGTAATAGGGTAATGAGTTTGAAAAGTAAAAGAAAATCATACAAAACATGTTAATAACCAAAGGGGTGGCAACAAAATAAGAAAGAGTCATGTAGATAAACCAAAGTGGCAGATTCTGGAGATTGTGGTTGTGTTTGCTCAGGTCAAGGGAAGTTGGCGAATCCCATACCTCAATATATAGGCTATACGGGTTGAGGTATGGAGGAAGTGCAAGCTATGAAATTCAAGATCTAATTCTGTAAAATGGGAATGAATAGAATGAAAAAATGAAAAGTTAGGAGAGATGCAAACATTTGAAATAAGAGAAGGCTTGTGAGATAGGCACGAGTAGGATAAGAGGAGCTTGCAGGCCTTGATAGGGGAACCAAGGAAATATAAAGAATTAATTTTAGTAGTCCATGTATGATCTGAAAATTGGTGATATTTAAGACTTAGGCAAATCGAAGGAATGTGAAATGTTGACAGAAGACGAAGAGGGTGTGCACTTAAGAAGGGACGAGTGGATGGTAGGAGTAAATTGTTATAGCTTATAAGAACTTTGTAAAAGACTATGAAGGAAAATCAAGGGATTTGGATGGGCGTTGGTCACAATAGAGGCCATGCAGAATAATAGAGTGAGGAGTTTAAATTTCAGATCCCACGCCACAGTAAGAAGGTCAGACTTGTTGAGGTGCGTAGGAGGAGTAATAAAGAAGAGGTCTCGTGGACAGAGAGGGGACAATTCGAGGAAGAGAAATAAATGCACAAGCTAAAGAGTGTGGCGGCCACCATGTAGGAAAAGGCTGCAAGTAAAAGGATGGTCGAATCTGATGAAGGAAGATATGGTTGTAGTATGCAGGCTAAGATGGATTAAGCCATATGGGGTGGTAACAAGGCATTAAAAGTAATTCCAGAAGATGGAAATCAGGCCAAGGAGATATGAAGAGTTGAACAACAAAGGGGCAATGGAGTTGTTCAAGCACTGTAATTGTATATTTTATGTGACCTGAATGAGTAAATTTGATTTGTTTCAAATTTGAATGTAATGTTGTGCAATCGTGAATCGATGAAATTGACAAATGAAATTGTTGATTTAATGTCTTTGATCACATAGTCTTTTGTAGTCTATAAATTGGAGGATATTGGGTTGAGTGCATTGGATGAGGGCATTGTGTGAGTTCCATCTTCATCAAATGGTATCAAAGCCAGAGGTTTCAAGCATGTGGACAAACCATTGACTGTGAGGCAGTCTGCACTAGGACCTACAAGTGAAGAGGGAAGTGAGAAGAGGTTCTGGGTGCATAAGCATATCGTTGAATGTGAGACAACTTATGATAGGACCTGTGGTTAGTGGAAGAATGATTGAGGAGCTCAAAAGTATCGTTGCAGGTGTGTGTAGTCTTGAGTGGTTGAGGGCTAGGAAGCACAAGGAAATTGATGAGGAAGTGGTGGATTACAATAGACGAAGTGGGTTGTAGATGTAAATGCATGACAGGTTGCAAGTTAGGTAGTGTGAAAAGGTTGCAAGGGTTGAGTTGTAGTGAACACATATTATGAGGAAGGCATGAAGAGAAGAAGAGGAAGTATTTGGTAGAGGAGGTCAGGCTATCAACAATGGAGTTCGTTGTAGATTGTTCACAATCTTGAAGAGTGGTTCTATCACTCAACTCCACTCTTTTGAGCCTATGGTAACAATTTTCCTACCCGCCATGTCTGATGCAGGAGCATCTCGAGTGAATGCATGATCAACATCAACAAAAAAATTGGTTCAATTTTGTTGTTTTGGTTTTGCTTTTTTTTTCTTCGTGGGCAATTCCATTTGGTTTGGTGGTTGATTGCGAAAAATTGGACGATGTTTTGTCATAGATTGAAAACCATCATGCATCTTGAATGCTCATTGTTTGCAACTTCATGACCCCAAATATGCATTTTTTTTTTATTGATCAGTTTCTCTATATGATTAAATGTCAATTTGATTTGTATGAAATTCAAAATTCTTAAATGAGAGTTAAAAATGGAAAAAGTAGTGATTAAAAGTTATAGAAGACCATAAGAAAAGGGGAGTTGAGAATAGTTATGAAGAGAACATAAAGAGACATTGCTCAAGACATGGAGGCAGAATAGGGAATAAAAAATGTAGATTGAGTTTTGACAAAATGATAGGTTACAGGAAGGGTCATGAGGCCAGAATGTGAAGGGGCATCAAAAATCAAGTAATAAAATGTAGATTGAGTTTTGACAAAATGATAGGTTACAGGAAGGGTCATGAGGCCAGAATGTGAAGGGGCATCAAAAATCAAGTAATAAAATGTAGATTGGGAGAAGTAGAGGGTGCGCCAAGACCACACCATTTTAATGTAGAGAGATTAAGGGATGTAAAGGCATGTGGAGGGAAGGATTAGCGTAGTCCAAAGAGGAGGCTTCCAAACCATATCAAATTAGTCTAGCATATGGGTCGTGTAAGGCTGGGCTTAATCAGCACACTCTAAGCATTGACTACTTAGGTGGCGCTGGTGGGCCCGCTTAGTCTGTTCCATTCCCCTACCCATTTCCATTCAAATAAAGAATCCACGTTACAATTTAAACACTCGTCGTTACAATCAGCGGTCAACAATTCTCGCATGTGGAGAAAATCAAACTCAAATTTCAAACACTGTTCCCGTGTAGTTGCAGAAGTTTGGTGGATGTCGTAAAGTGTCCTCAGGAGGTTGTCAGACTGTTTCACTGTATGCATCAAACAGGTCTCCTACCTGATCAATATACATTTTCCAACTCATATTCCTAACTTGTGCCAAAACGGGTGCGTTGGAATAGGTCTGGTAGACATGATTTCAAAATGTGGAATCATAAACAAGGCCCCTAAGTTGTTGAACCAAATGCCTCAAAGAAATGTGGTTTCAATCGAATGCAATGATTACAGGATATGCACAAAATGATTTTTTTGAAAAGGCTTTAGAAGTATTCATTTCAAGAAAATGCAATTGACAAGTGTGAAGCCAACCTCTGCAACCTTTACCGACGTCCTCTTAGCCTGCGCTAAATTGAGAGTTTTGGAGCAGTGTATGGACATCCATCAAAGCATAAAGGATGGAGGAATTTTGTCGGATGTTATAGTTGTTGCTGCTCTGGTAGATGTGCATGCAAAAAGTGAACGCATAGACAAGGCACGTGAAAATTTTGATAGCTCGTGATAGTTAAAGACAAATCCTAAGAAGAAATGATTGTGGGTTCTCATTGACCATTCAATGTATATGATCTATGGTTCTAATTATTTGATGAGCCAATCATATATGATGATAATTCCTACATTGAATACCCATGAGTTTTTTAATTTAAAAGTACTTCAAATTTGGTCTTAATTCTCTAAAATGAATTTAGTAAGGACTATATAGGCCAACAAACTTTAAAGTATGTGTAGGCTCAATCAAGCATTTGATTTATTGTCAATGGAAGGTCAATATCTTAATGGGATTTGTAGGTAAATTTGACTGCTTAGAGTTGAGTGTCTAATGAGATAGGGAAAATGATAATGTAATATCTAACCTTAAGGATGCAAGTGGCCATGCCACCATTACTAGGCTCTAGTACTCTCGAGTTGACAAACGTAATTGTTTTAGGTGATAGCCAACATAAATAAAGATGAAACTTCCCATATCAAATTCAAATATGATCTTCCTACACCACCATAATAATGAAATATATTAGCATGCACCAATTTCCAAAAGAGAATCAAGTGCGATGAGGAATGACCAAGATGGTGATAGGTGGCATGTTGGTATAAAGAGTTTTTTTGTCATTGGAATTGATGCTCATTTGGTGTAATTCATTATGTTGACCATGACATTCTTTCTTTCTTTTTCCTAAATTTTTTTCTTTTAATCTAGCTATAAATGTATTGAGCTTTGTTGTGAGAAGAATTACGTGTGAAGCCCTGATATTTTATAGTTTTGAGGCTAAGAGATCTTATATTTATTTTTCTCTTGAGCCTTTGATAATGATAAAACTTTACAATTTGTTTTTCCTTTCACATCATTATTAAGTGTGTTCCTTTTAGAAATTAAGCTATTCTTGATATTTATATTCCTTCTTTCATTTGGTTATCTCCTCCCCTATTTTCTTCATTTACTATGTTCATGATAGAGTGAATCCATGCAATATATGAAGGTATCCTCAAAAAGTGTGTTAAGAAGAGTGGATGGGATCACTATGATAGCAAGAACACTAGAAGGTGGGATAGATATTGAAGTGTCAAAGGATAGATTTATTGTATTAGAAGAGGAGGTAGAATGCCTCACACCATGTGAGGGTCATCTAGGGGCAAACTAGATCTTGTGAGGAGATCAAAGTAGTAGGGGATAGTAATGGGAAAATGATTCAGATATGATTAGGGTTGGTATTAGGGTGGGAATAGTAAGTTCTCGCTACAATGGGTGAAAAATTGTAGAAGTATCAAGTGTAGGAGGAATGACAAAAAAGGGATTAGAAATGATAAGGGAAGTGTAAGGGGAAGAAGTATGGTTAAGTAATAAAGGTGAGAGAGTAGAGGGAGCTAGGATAATAGGATGATATTAGGATTACGGGGAAGTTGAACATGAATGGGATGACACTATGTTTGCCCAGGCCCATGTTAGGCATGGAGTAGGGAATATCATTAAGTCAAGGGGGTAAAAGTATGCTATGGGATAGAAGGAATGAAGGGTGGAGGAAGGGGGAAATAATGGACTAGGGAAGGCTACAAAAAATGTAGATATTCTAGGTGGGAAATTGTCAAGAGTCAATATGTGCTCATTAGGAAATTCTAGGATCAATGGATGAGTGTTGATTTATCATGCTTTGACTAGCTAATTATTTAAAATGTAGTATTTAATTTCTTTACAATCCACATACTTGATGCCAAAAATTTTAAACATCATGAATTGTTTAGCCATGCATCTTGTTAGGAAGTCCTCTCCATAAGATACTTGAGTGGATCGATTTGGGAAATAAGGTGAATGTGGTGGTTAAGCATGTAATGTTAGAGATTTTGTGAGGCGGAGACAATTTCCAAACAGGCTAGGCTTAACTAGCACACTCTAAGCATTGACTACTTAGGTGGTGTTGGTGGGCCTGCTTTGTTCCATTCCCCTACCCATTTTATGTTGCACTAAACACTTGCCATTACAACTAGCGGTCAGTAGTTCCCGCGCGTGGAGAAAATCAAACTCAAAACCCAAACACTGTTCTTGCACAACTGCAGAAGTTTGGTGGATGTCGTAAGAAAACCCTAATGTGATAGCTAACGTTGGGCATGGTAGGTTAAAAATATATATAAATAAAGATAAAAATCCCTAATTTAAATATATAACAATGTAAAAGTAATCATTCATCCAAAATAAATTAAGGAGTTTCAAATATGAAAATAAAATACAAATGTAAAAAAAGTACAAATCTAAAGATGATTATTATATACAAATCCTTAGAGTGAATATTGTTTCACATAAGAGCCATTGGGTTCACAAAAAAATGAAGGAAAATAAAATTTCCCTATGGGTTAACCTAAGCTAATTAAGTAATTACAATAAAATAAACACAAATCAACTTATATTAAATAAGTCTAGCTAGGACTAATAATGTTATATTTTATAATAGATAAATAAGGAACATAAATATGGAGGGAAATACTTAGATCTATGATCAATAAGTATGGGATAACAACAAAAATTATGTAATTATACTAGTGTGTACTTAGAAAATGATGTCTTTTATTAAATCAATGTCTTAGATTCTACATTGATCTTAGATTCTATCAAGGTTTTAGGTTAGAATTGTTAATTAACAATGAATCCCACTATACCTCTTCATTAGATATAGAACTAAAACTATGATTATCAAGTAAGTATACCATCAATGTTGCCAAAACTAAAGGAATCATCTACTTCTTTACTTGAATCTAAAAAAATATTGGAGACATTACTTGTGTCTAAGAATTTTTTTATTTTATTTTATTGTATATTCTCAACAAAATAAAAACAAAAAATGGAAAGAAATTCTTTCAAAATTTCTCCATTGGGTGGTGGATTTGAAATTATTCCTTCTATGTCATCACGTGAATCACTATGCAATATATAGAAAAAAAAAGGATTGCATATACTAACATTATTAGTCTCATGAAACAACTTAACATCTTGATTAGCTTGATTGTTCAAAATAAATTCATTCCAAATTAGTGAGAAATTTCTAACATGAGGGATTCATTTGTTTTGATGATAAAAAAGGGTATTGATATCTTAACTTCCCTATCATCATCCAATCCAATCACACATGATGAAGCATAAAGGATTTAACACATATCTATAGTTTAAGAGAACTTTAAGATTACATGTCATGAGGGAATATAGGGATGAAATAACACAATCTTCACCTAGAATACCTATCCCATTCATTCAATTAATCTCAATAGGTTGTAAGGAGACTAAAACCTTCTCATTCTTGTCATCTTCTAATTTAAAATCTATTACACATGATGGCTCACTAGAAAACTCATATAGCTTAGGGGAGGTCATGGCCAAATTATATACATTAGATACTTAAAAAGGGGAAGAAGTGCTAGTGAACTTATGAACTATAGATGCTTGTAGTGAATATACAAGCTAACCAAAAATATATATGACTTAAATTAAAATTTGATATAAACTAGAGGAGTCAATAAATTGAAACAAGACCTATGTTTAAAATAAAATTCATGAGGGAACATGCACACTTAATCATTAAGGCATAAGAAGTTGAACAAGAGAAATTTTCTCTTTGAAGGCATCTTTGAATTTTTTCACTTTGGGGGTCATTTTATCGAGCACTATAGTCAAACGCTTGAGAATTTAGAAAAAAACACAAAGCAATGACAATAAGAATAACAAATAAGAAAACAAGTCTATTTAAATTTTTAAAATCTAAGAGTATAATTATAAATAACCACATTTTTTTGGTGCATGCAAATTACTCAAAATCCACTTACAAATGAATGAATCTAAAAAATTGATATAAAAGAATGTCTTTTAGCTCTTTCCATGAATGAGTTGAGCTAGGAGAAAATATTTAGTACCAAGACAAGGGTTCATTAGATAATAAATAAAAAATAAATCATATGCAACAACATCACACATTATGCCCAAAATTCTTAAATGGTCTTATAAAATCCTAATGTATTTCCTAGGAGTAGCCTCTCAATATCCCTAGGAGCATCATTGATATTATTGGGGATGTCAAGAGGACTACACCCAAGATAGGAAAATCCCATCATAACTTGTGAGTGTCAAATCTGCAATCATCTAACAAGAAACAACAAACAAGTGTCAATCATGTTAGAAAACCAAATAAAACACTCCCTATGAGATTCTCGATCAAGAAAGACAAGAAAACATGAAGAAATATGAAATAAACAAAACAAAAGCATGCAAACCTATCTAAATTGACCAAACCTTCATCCCATAGGGGGAGTGGTGCTCCTTTGATGTGGAAAGAAGCCTTTTACCAATCCCTTTGATAAGCTTTGATGATTGAAGTTGATTCTAAGTATGGAAATGATGCTAAATGATGGAACTATGCTCAAAAGTGATGAAAATGGTGATAGCTATGAGTTGAAATGCTTATAATTAGAATGCTTAAAGTTGTGGATCCATATTGTGAAGAGAATTCTTCTATTTATAAAACTCAAGGGTTGAAGAATGAATGAAATTGGTAAATGTGGGATAAAATGGGAGCCAATGAGAATGTAACACTTGTCACAATTCTATTGGAGGAAGGTGGAGTACATTTTGGGAAATGTGTTGAGTGGAGGAGGATGTAAGAGGAATAAATGAGAATGTAAGAGGATTTGAAATGTTGTAAGAAGAATTTATTGAATGTGGTTGGAGATTTGAGAGGATGTAAGAGAAGTTATTGAAAATGTAAGAGGAGTTATTGAGGATGTAAGATATTTTTGAAATCCTTTGGAGGGAAATTGAATGAGAGGTGGTTGGGAGGAATATTCCTTGGAATATGCCATTGTGAGGATAAATAGAGGAATTAGTTAATTAAAAGAAATTAATTTCATGTGCAACCTAGTTAGTTGACCATGGGTTATTTAAATTTTGAGGAGTTACAACCTGGAGGATTTATTAATACTGATTAGAAAGTGATTTAGGATTAATTAATTCAAAAATAATTAATTAGAATGGATAGGAGATTGTGACATTTGATTTGATTTATTTAATCAAATCAGAGGATTTAGGGGGATTTAATTAAATGATTTGATTTAATTAAATATGATGGACATTAGTTAGAAGAAGGGTGAATTAATCAATAAATTTAATTATTTGATTAATAGCTGAATTTGTTGAATTTAACTAAATAATGTTGGTTATTTAATTAATTAGTTAGTTTGAAGTGATTTAGGAGGAAATGGTGTTAATTAATTGAAAGAAGATATGTAGTATCAATCAGGACTTTTTACTTGTCTATATTTTTCCCCTCTTTAAAGTGAGGTACTTGTTGCATTGGTATCAAAATTCATTTTTTTAAAATTTTTCAGATGCCCCACTGCTGCCCAAGTGGAAGAAATTGCGTTGCTACACTACCCTTTCGAGAGATCAAGCAAAAATTGCAAAATTAGGTTGAGCATGCGAAAAGGTTCAACAATGATTCAAGTATGGAAAATAGCCCATGAGATGCGAAAACAGGTTGAAAACGATGAGAATGGGTCAAAATGGGCTTCAGTTGGCAAAATTTGGATTAAGGGGTTCAAAAACCCTAAAATACCCTCGAAAAACACTAAAAAATTGCATAAATAGGGTTAGAGGGGTCATTTTCAAATCATTTGCACACCTAACCTTCTAGAAACCTTAACTTTTTGCTTTGAGGTGCTGACAAAATGGTAGCTCATGTGCTTCCCAAACATCAGATGGATCAGGTTCGTGAGTTCCAGCGGCCTCAGGACATAGGACCCTTGATACACCTTTCGAAACTTTCTTTGTTTTTCACATTTTTGATGCATTTATTAGGATCCATTTAGGCTGGCCAAAAGTGGCTTTGTAGGGCATCGCATTTGTTACGGTTGACATCACTTTTTTCCATGTTGACTCGCATTTGTAGCATAGCGTCATGCAACACTAGAGGGTCCTAGAGTTGTGCAAAAATTGTTGACTCCCCTTTGCAAGATGGCTTCACACAGTCCCAAAAGAGTTTGTCATCGCCCAAGAATGTTGACTTGTGATATATAGTGTCACATTTCATTATATCATCGCTTTTGTGAAATCACAAAGCGTCGCACTTGGAAATACCAGCTCGTTTTTTCTTTTGGAGGATATTTTAATTTTTAAAATATGCCAGGTTGATGAATTTTAACATCATGGGTGCTTTGGATGCAGGAGGTCCTTTGAGTGCTCAACTCGAAGGAGCACAGAGGCTAGATTCTACACTAAGTGAGGCATTTATCAGATGAGGCATTGTTTTTCCTTGGCTAGATTGGATTTGGACACATGGCCTAGATGCCTGAGGTGCGGATCCATTTAGCTATGATGACAGGGTAAGTGTACAAAAATGGTTCCCAAAAAGGGGGCTTAAGTTGCCACTTTTTTTCTGAAATCAGAAAATACTAACCTTGGATGTGAAATTGAGGATAGTTACACTCAAAATTTTGAGATGGAACAAAAAGAAGGATCAAAGTACTCTGATTCTACTTTCTAAACTACTAATTTATTTTGAAAATTGTTGAGATTAAGGGGTTCAAACGAGGAACATACACAAATTGGTGTTGTTTTTGTCAGAAAAACATAACATAAAAACTCTTGTACAACCCTCGTATGGTGAACTTTTTTTTAGTATTTTTAAAAATTGCTACAATAAGAAGTTAGCTAACAGTATGTAGTTGATGCACAATTTTTTTGATAATTTTTTTAAGGAATACTTTATTTTTTACTAATTTTTGAAGTGGACACTTCCTGAAAAATAGAATTTTGGCCGTACTACCCCTACAATTTTGGAAACTATTTTTTTTTTTAAATAAAATAAAATTGTAAAATGAAGTCTAGTTTCTAAAAATGTAATTTATTTGAAATTTTGATGAATGGTTAATTTATAACAAAATAAACACCAAAAATTGTTTTTTTCCAAAAAAGAGACAAACAAACAAAATAAATTATGGATGAAAGGATTGCATTGCTACACTGCCCTTTCGAGAGATCAAGAGAAAATTGCAAAATTAGGTTGAGCTTGTGAAAAGGTTCAACAATGATTTAAGTACGGAAAATAGCCCATGAGATGCGAAAACATGCCAAAAACGATGAGAATGGGTCAAAATGGGCTTCAGTTGGCAAAATTTGGATTAAGGGGTTCAAAAACCCTAAAATACCCTCGAAAAACACTAAAAAATTGCATAAATAGGGTTAGAGGGGTCATTTTCAAATCATTTGCACACCTAACCTTCTAGAAACCTTGACTTTTTGCTTTGAGGTGCTGACAAAATGGCGGCTCATGTGCTTCCCAGACATCAGATGGATCAGGTTTGTGAGTTCCAACGGCCTCAGGACATAGGACCCTTGATACGCCTTTCAAAACTTTCTTTGTTTTTCGCATTTTTGATGCATTTATTAGGGTCCATTTAGGCTGGCCAAAAGTGGCTTTGTAGGGCATCACATTTGTTATGGTTGACATTACTTTTTTCCATGTTGACTCGCATTTGTAGCATAGCATCGCGCAACACTAGAGGGTCCTAGAGTTGTGCAAAAATTGTTGACTCGCCTTTGCAAGATGGCTTCACACAGTCCCAAAAGAGTGGCATCGCCCAAGAATGTTGACTTGTGATATACAGTGTCACATTTGATTATAGCATCGCTTTTGTGAAATCACAAAGCGTCGCACTTGGAAATACCAGCTCATTTTTTCTTTTGGAGGATATTTTAATTTTTAAAATATGCCAGGTTGATGAATTTTAACATCATGGGTGTTTTGGATGCAGGAGGTCCTTTGAGTGCTCAACTCGAAGGAGCACAAAGGCCAAATTCTACACTAAGTTAGGCATTTATCAGATGAGGCATTGTTTTTCCTTGGATCGATTGGATTTGGACACATGGCCTAGATGCCTGAGGTGTGGATCCATTTAGCTATGATGACAGGGTAAGTGCACAAAGATGGTTCCCAAAAAGGGGGCTTAAGTGGCCACTTTTTTTTTTAAATCAGAAAATACTGACCTTGGATGTGAAATTAAGGATAGTTACACTCAAAATTTTGAGATGGAACAAAAATAAGGATCAAATTACTCTGATTCTACTTTCTAAACTACTAATTTATTTTGAAAATTGTTGAGATTAAGGGGTTCGAATGAGGAACAAACACAAATTGGTGTTGTTTTTGTCAGAAAAATATAACATAAAAACTCTTGTACGACCCTTGTACAGTGAACTTTTTTTTAGTATTTTTAAAATTGCTACAGTAAGAAGTTAGCTAATAGTATGTAGTTGATGCACAATTTTTCTGATAATTTTTTTAAGGAATATTTTATTTTTTCCTAATTTTTGAAGTGGACACTTCCTGAAAAATAGAATTTTGGCTGTACTACCCCTACAATTTTGGAAACTATTTTTTTTAAAAAAATAAAATAAAATTGTAGAATGAAGTCTAGTTTCTAAAAATGTAATTTATTTGAAATTTTGATGAATGGTTAATTTATAACAAAATAAACACCAAAAATTGTTTTTTGCCAAAAAAGAGACAGACAAACAAAAGAAATTATGGATGAAAGGATTAACATTGTCAGAAAGTAAAAAAAATTAAATTGTTGGATAGCTAAGAGAGAACCTAACATTACCTGAATGTTTGATTTCTTTGATATTGAACCATGTGCAATCCTGATGGTGAGCACGAAGCCGATTATGTGAAATATTGTAGAATTTGCAAAAACACATCTCTAGTCGTTGGGAATGCCCTCCAAGCCTTTGGGTTGGTATTCCAAGGAAAATACCAATCCCAAGGCTTGGGGATTCCCAAAGAAATATATAAAGCGAGTGCGTTATAACTTAGTTTTGACATGGCTTTTGTGTTTTACGAATGAATTTCCAAAACACGGGCACGTTATAACGCTCCCGCATTTTGGTCTACATTGAAATATTTTTCTTCTCTTTTTCTTGTCTCTTTCTTCTTGTTATTTTTCAAGGAAACTATATACATGAAATAAACATTTAAGTATAAGTTGACATTGACATTTACATATGGACGTTTACTTTCTTATACTTTAAGTTATATTTCATGTATATAGGCAGGATGTTTGAGAGTGGTTTCAGATCTCTAGGAGTTATAATGCAAATTCTAGTTTTTGGAAGATCTTAAAAATTTCATACTTAGTCAAATTTTAAGAATTAGCATGTCAAAATTTAGTAATCAGGAGGTCAAATTTTAGTAGTTAGCAAGTTGTATCATCTTTCTCTCTCTCTCTCTCCTCTCT
>VDFB02281492.1:877850790-877885760 GCA_007258455.2 Sequoia sempervirens | reverse complement strand
AAAATTCTTAGACACAAGTAATGTCTCCAATATTTTTTTAGATTCAAGTAAAGAAGTAGATGATTCCTTTAGTTTTGGCAACATTGATGATATTACTTACCTGATAATCATAGTTTTAGTTCTATATCTAATAAAGAGGTATAGTGGGATTCATTGTTAACTAAAAATTCTAACCTAAAACCTTGATAGAATCTAAGATCAATGTAGAATCTAAGATATTGATTTAATAAAAGACATCATTTTCTAAGTACACACTAGTATAATTACATATTTTTTGTTGTTAGCCCATACTTATTGATCGTAGATCTAAGTATTTCCCTCCATATTTATGTTCCTTATTTATCTATTATAAAATATAACATTATTAGTCCTAGCTAGACTTATTTAATATAAGTTGATTTGTGTTTATTTTATTGTAATTACTTAATTAGCTTAGGTTAACCCATAGGGAAAGTTTATTTTCCTTCATATTTTTTGTGAACCCAATGTTTCTTATGTGAAACAATATTCACTCTAAGGATTTGTATATAATAATCATCTTTAGATTTGTACTTTTTTTACATTTGTATTTTATTTTCATATTTGAAACTCCTTAGTTTATTTTGGATGAATGATTACTTTTACATTGTTATATATTTAAATTAGGGATTTTTATCTTTATTTAGACATATTTTTAACCTACCATGCCAAACTTTAGCTATCACATTAGGGTTTGATTATAGAATCCACCAAACTTCTGTAGTTGCACAAGAACAGTGTTTGGATTTTGAGTTTGATTTTCTCCACGGGTGGGAACTGTTGACCGCTAACTGTAATGGCAAGTGTTTAAACTATAACGGAGAGTGTTTAGTGGAAAGAAAAATGGGTAGGGGAATGGAACAGACTAAGCAAGCCCACCAACACCACCTAAGTAGTCAATGATTAGAGTGTGCTAGTTAAGCCCAACCTGTTTGTAAATTGTCTCCACCTCACAAAATCTCTAACATTACATGCTTAACCACCACATTCACCTTATTTCCCAAATCGATCCACTCAAGTATCTTATAGAGAGGACTTCCTAACAAGATGCATGGCTAAACAATTCATGATGAACATTAAATTTTTTGGCATCAAGTATGTGGATTGTAAAACAATTAAATACTACATTTTAAATAATTAGCTAGTCAAAGCATGATAAATCAACACTCATCCATTGATCCTAGAATTTCCTAATGAGCACATATTGACTCTTGAGAATTCCCCACCTAGAATATCTACATTTTTTGTAGCCTTCCCTAGTCCATTATTTCCCCCTTCCTCCACCCTTCATTCCTTCTATCCCATAATATACTTTTACTCCCTTGACTTAATGATATTCCCTACTCCATGCCTAACATGGGCCTGGGCAAACATAGTGTCATCCCATTCATGTTCAACTTCCCCGTAATCCTAATATCATCCTATTGTCCTAGCTCCCTCTACTCTCTCACCTTTATTACTTAACCATACTTCTTCCCCTTACACTTCCCTTATCATTTCTAATCCCTTTTCTATCATTCCTCCTACACTTGATACTTCTACAATTTTTCACCCATTGTAGCGAGAAATTACTATTCCCACCCTAATACCAACCCTAATCATATTTGAATCATTTTCCCCATTACTATCCCCTACTACTTTGATCTCCTCACAAGATCTAGTTTACCCCTAGATGACCCTCACATGATTTGAGGCATTCTACCTCCTCTTCTAATAGAATAAATCTATCCTTTGACACTTCAATATCTATCCCACCTTCTAGTGTTCTTGCTATCATAGTGATCCCATCCACTCTTCTTAACACACCTTTTGAGGATACCTTCATATATTGCATGGATTCACTCTATCATGAACATAGTAAATGAAGAACATAGGGGAGGAGATAACCAAATGAAAGAAGGAATATAAATAACAAGAATAGCTTAATTTCTAAAAGGAACACACTTAATAATGATGTGAAAGGAAAAACAAATTGTAAAGTTTAATCATTATCAAAGGCTCAAGAGAAAAATAAATTTAGGATCTCTTAGGCTCAAAACTGTAAAATATCAGGGCTTCACACATAATTCTTCTCATAACAAAGCTCAATGCATTTATAGCTAGATTAGAAGAAAAAAGTTTAGGAAAAAGAAAGAAAGAATGTCATGGTCAACATAATGAATTACACCAAATGAGCATCAATTCCAATGACAGAAAAATTCTCCATACCAACATGCCACCTATCACCATCTTGGTCATTCCTCATGGCACTTGATTCTCTTTTGGAAATTGGTGCATGCTAATATATTTCATTATTATGGTGGTGTAGGAAGATCATATTTGAATTTGATATGGGAAGCTCCATCTTTATTTATGTTGGCTATCACCTAAAACAATTACGTTTGTCAACTCAAGAGTACTAGAGCCTAGTAATGGTGGCATGGCCACTTGCATCCTTAAGGTTAGATATTACATTATCATTTTCCCTATCTCATTAGACACTCAACTCTAAGCAGTCAAATTTACCTACAAATCCCATTAAGATATTAACCTTCCATTGACAATAAATCAAATGCTTGATTGAGCCTACACATACCTTAAAGTTTGTTGGCCTATATAGTCCTTACTAAATTCATTTTAGAGAATTAAGACCAAATTTGAAGTACTTTTAAATTAAAGAACTCATGGATATTCAATGTAGGAATTATCATCATATAGGATTGGCTCATCGAATAATTAGAACCATAGATCATATACATTGAATGGTCAATGAGCACCCACAAGCATTTCTTCTTAGGATTTGTCTTTAACTATCACGAGCTATCAAAATTTTCACGTGCCTTGTCTATGTGTTCACTTTTTGCATGCACATCTACCAGAGCAGCAAAAACTATAACATCTGACAAAATTCCTCCATCCTTTATGCTTTGATGGATGTCCATACACTACTCCAAAACTCTCAATTTAGCGCAGGCTGACAGGATGTCGTAAGTATGCAACTAATTCATTATATTTATTTCCACACCTTCCCTTAAAAATTAGTTTTATTGTTCATTATTGAATATAGGCATTAAATATATTTGTAGACCATAAAGCATACTCAATCAAACTTGGCACAATAATTTCACTACCTTAAGGACCCAATTTATATTAATACTCATTCCACTTGCACAATAATATATATCTTTAGATTGGATCCTCTACATGATAGGGAAATTATTCCTTATATTTACATGCCTCATGTCTAGTAAGACAAGTAATTTTAATGATTTCTTATGCTAATTAAATGGTTTGAAGGTAACCGATACCCTATATTTCCACCAATAGTATTGGCATTTCTTGCTTCACATTAATTCCCTCATCTACCATCTCTTTGATCAACAAATCATTACCAAAATCATGTTTTACTTTGTAATTATTCATCATTTCATCATAATGCCTACAACCATCCTCATGTAAATTTTTATCAAATAGATAGTTAATGTGTTTACCCATTAGTTCATTTGTAATGAAAATGTTCCTTTAGAAAACTCCAACACTATGCTTTATTTTATAACTTTGAAGTTATTTTGTTGGCTCAATAATTTTGAACTTGGTGTTTTTGATCAATAACTCAAGTTAGTCTCTCTTTCAGATTAATAAATATAAGTAATCAATAGGTCCTCAAAATTCTTACCACACAAGCAACAAATCCACCATAATTGACTAGAATATATTGTGTGTCATATTTATATTTCTTTAAATACATCACTTGCACCTCTACTTTAACTATTATAGAGTATCTATAATCAATAGTTGAAAAACATTCTTAAAATAAAATGTATCAATAGAATAATGGATCACCTAAAGTGTGTCCAACCTAATTTATTAATCAACAAAAACGAGTCAAATTGAGATAATTAAATCCATGACTTGACACTACTTCAAAACATAAAACAAAATTGCGAAGGGATGTAACTAAGTAGAAACTTTATTTAATACATTTGGATGTAACTAAGTGGACATAAATCTTAAATTATTTTTCCTTACTCCTTTATTCCTTATGAACTTTTCTTAAGCATCATTCACAACCAACAAACCTAATTGATTTTCCTTAAAGATTAAAGGTATCAATTAATTAATGGATGACCAAAGTGTTGAGTGGTTCAATCCATCAAAATGCATACTTCTACCAAATTTCACCAAATTCAAACATGTTTCTTCATCATATCAACTTGATATCCATTATTCAAGTCTAAGTATTAACATTATTTTAATTCAATAACTTTAATTGAATCCATCAAAATAAATAAATTTGGGAGATGGGTGAGGAACTAAGTAGCTTGATCTACTGATATGTCAAGATGCACTATATCATATTGTCCAACCATGGATTCAACTACCAAAATTAAAACCATTCCATCTTATCAAATTTACCATATAATGTAGCTTAATTACTTTTTTAGCCCAATAAGAAGAACACACTTCAACATTCCCTTCAAAAAAATACTCCACTGCTAGACTTACCCATGCCAATAATAAATACCATTTATGTAGATAGGTATTGAACCTACTAAGCCAAATTGCAGTGGTATATATAATTGACAACCCATAGGAGAAAAATAAGATCAAATCACTTAGGTGACATAAAACTACCTATAACAAGTCACCAGTGAAATATAACAAAAGGAAATAGGCTAAAAATTCTTCAACCACATTTATAATTGATGAACTAGTTTGTCATGAATGTAAACTAAGAGTTATGACCAAGGTAAAAAATTAAAACAATCACTTGAGGGACAAAGATGGTTTTCTTCTTAGATCTCTTTCTCATGAGCACACTAAACCTTATTGAATCATTCTTTCCAAAATTAAGTTGATTGAGCAAACAAAATAAGACTAAAACATAAGGTAAAGTGTAATATTCCCAACATATATCTTTGGTAAATAAGATTCAAGCATAGAAATTTTAACGATGCTTTGATACCATTGTAATATCTCCAATAGATATCTTTGGTAAATAACCTTTATGTATACAAATCTTAACAGTGCTCTCATACCACCATAATATCCTTGACTAATTATTTAGGGAAAATATTAATTAAAATTGTTGTCAATCTAAACTACACCCTTTGTTGAATGATTGAATTCAACCATTTAGTGAAACATGGGAATGAATTAAAGGTGTGGGACCTTGCAAATGAAGCCAAATCTCTTGATCAAGGGTAGGTTCCCTCTCTAACCTAAGTGCAACAATTTTGGGCCAACCTAAAACTGCATAAACCTATAACTAATCCTATTCTATTGATTCTCTAGGGGAAAGAATAGGAAGGAAATACATAAAAGAGAAAGGGTGGTTATGCACTTAGATTAAAATGTGTTTCTGCCTACCTAGTATTGCATAGAGAATCAATGAAATTCATTGGAAGACTTCACACAACTCTTTATTTTATCAATTCCCAGAAGTAAGCATGAATGTTAGGTCTAAAGTGCACCAAAAGAAATAGAAACAACCAAAAATCAACACCTACAACAAATTAACATAGGATACAGACCTGTAAAGGATGATAAACTTTCATACATGTACAGAGGTAACAAGATTTACATAGGGTCCAAGCATAAAGAGGTGGTAAAAAAAGGCAAATTTTAATAATATAGAAGTATAGGCCAATTTTGTAGTTACATAGATGCCAAAATGCATAAGTTTGCTTGAAAAAACTAGGAAGGAACCCTTACAAAGAATACAAAACTTTATTTTATACTAAAGCATAATGTAAAAATATTTCTACGAACCGCTAACCCTAACCTCTTGAAAAGAATTTGAGAGAAGCAGACTCTTGGCATCCGAATTCGATCTATAAACAACAAAGGGACATTCCTGATAGAATGAGGGATGACTAGGAATTTATGGTTCCTTGCAAGAGTGTGCAAATCCTCATGAAATATGTTGTAGAGGACAACCATAGGTGTTTGAGATGACATAAAGCACTCCATAAGAAGCTCAAGGAATATTGCGCCATGGATTTTTATTTGCAAGACATGGGAAATATGAAGCACATTGAAGGCGTCATGAAAGAGCTGTAGGTTTGAGAAAATAGAAGTGAGGTCATTGAGACATTGATGGAACAATTTTCTCACAATTTTGGTGCTCCTATGATAAATTGAGATGATACGGGATGAACTACGAAAATTTAAGCATTGTCAGACTCATTGGTGGGAAAATGAGATCCATCTAGTCCTTGAAAACTTGCAAATCAAATCTCTTTTCCTAAAAAAACTCATCAATCCATATGGCCCCCGGATTCTCACAATTGTGGAAATTTGAGTCTCATCAAAACTTGGCCGAAAAACTTCTTCATCTGCACCTATGGAAAATTTGGTGGCATCTACACCTTGAAAGGTCAATTCACATGAAAAACTTCGTAAATCATCTGCTTGTAGAACTTTGGTGTCTATTGGCATCATGGGAAGATGGGCTCCATCTTCTCATAAATTTATACTTGTCATTTTTACATCAACAGGTCCATGTGGAATTTTGGTCTTCATCTGCCATTCAGGATCTTGATTTGCATCTGTACTTTCGGTTCAAATTGCTGCACTTAGAAAAGTTCACAAAACCATTTGGCGGGGTCTCACCCTTCATCTATATCTATATAGAAAGATGACCTCCATCTTCCCATAAATCTATACTTAATCAATTTTGGGATTCGACACGAGAAATCGGGCCAAATATGAGAAATTCATCATCATTGGGATGCAGGAAGTTGGCCTCTAACTTATTGTGAAATTTAAACATAGTCAATTTTTAGAATTTTGCACCCTTGCGAAAAACCCAGGTCATCTACAAATTGATGGAAATCCTACAACTTAATGGAAGGCCATGAGCATTTGCAACTTGATTTGTCTGGTTCAAATAGAAGATCATGCCAATCCACTTGGCTATGTGATTCTTGTAATGTGAAATTTACCGATCTTTAGCTGCTCCTAGCAAGAAAATCTATTTGAACTACGCTTTGCGGGGAAACTCATCTAAACTAAACCTTTAAAAAATATGCTCAATTGAAACTTCTGCAAATCTATACTTGCAAACTTTTGATCCACAACTGGATCATGTAGGAAGATGGACTCCATCTTCATGCAAAATTATACCTAGTCATTTTGGGGTTTCAATAGGCTTTGGCAGAAAATTGGGTTTCATCTGATCCTCGAAAAAAAATTGGACTAAATTAAACTTTTAAAGAACAGGAACTCACTTGAAGAATTCTGCAAATCCACTTGTGCATTTTTTACCTGCAATTGGACCATGCTAGAGGATGGCCTCCATCTTCTCGCAATTCTTTACTTCACGATTTTTTGTTTTCTCCTCATTGCAGGAAAACACAACTCTTATACCCTTGTGGAAAAATGACGCGACAAGGGTTTGCAAGGATCTGAGGAGGTTCCGGATGGCCTAGGAAAACCCACAACTTCATAACTTGGTATTTTTTCTTAGAATGTCCTCAAATTTTAGAATATGCAAGGGAAGACCACCCTAACACAAATATACACAAAGATGTCTTAGATCAATTATCAATAATGGGAAAGTAAAGGTGACACAAAGTTTCAACAAATTTTTTTTTATAAATATTTTTATATTTAAATAATTTTATGTGATCTTGCAAAACCCTATATTTCTCATGATTTACACATTAATACCAATAACCTATTGGATAGATTTCAAATTTATCTATTTTAACAAGGTTTGGTAATGACCCGAAATTTATTTTATATTTACAGATTAAACCTAGAATTTTTGTTATAGTATAAAATAACAACTGTGGATCTAATGCTCAAAATAGCACTCCTCCCTCATGGAGTATTGAGTACTTAATAAAGGATTCAATAGATATTTTAAAGTCTTTTGATGAGTTTTATATCTCACATATCCTTAGAGAAGGAAATGGGCTTGTGGGTATTTTTGCAAACATTGGTGTAAGAGATTTTAGGGAGTGGGGTCAAAACAACCCTCTTCCTATAGAGGCTATTACCATGATAAATAATGAGTGCTAAATTCATTTGGATTAAAGTCCTATTATAGTGGGTGACATGGAAGCTTCTCATCACATGGCAGAATGTTATGAATAAGAATGGGGTGCAAGATTTGAATCACGAGATTCGTACGGGTGCAGGGTTTTGTAGACAAAGGATTGTTATTTTCCCCTATCCCAACTCTAGCCTCACATAGATTCTAGGTAGTTTTAGCATTGCGTTCCAGAGTATTCTTGGTGCTGGGCTTAGTGTTTGTAAGTTGGTTCTTGGTGTGAATTGCAGAAAGATGGGGAGTGATAGAAATCAGGTTGAACCCAAATCTTGTGATGCTACGAAGGAATAGAAGGAGGTATGGAAGGTGCTAGTTAAGGGAGGATTAACTCCCTATATGGAGAAACTTCATGGCAACAACCCTCAAGTGACAAAGTTCTTTCTTAGGGGTTGGAATGACAGAGTGCTTAAACTTTATGGGACTGAGTTTGAGGTGAATGAGGAATTCATCATTGGAATTACGGGCCTGCCTATGATGGTATGAAGGTTTTTAGGGATAAAAAGGAGGCATAGACTGCAATGAAAATTTTCTTCAAAGATGATAAGGAGAACCTAGACTTAAAGACTGCTAAGAGTGGCAATTATCAGCGTAGCTCCCTTAAGGCCCTATAGGGGGATGTTGCAGAGGAATTGATGCACTACATTACCCTAGAAGGTCGTTTCTCGATGGTGAGTAACTATCATTTCATTTTGTTAAATCACTTTCACCACAAGAGGAGGGTCTCTTTCCCGTTTTATCTTCTTATGTCTCTTGATGTGGGGATTAAGGATCATAAGAACCCAAAAAATCCCATTTTACATGTTGGGTTAATTCTCTTGATTTTTTATTATGTGAAATCTTTTGAGGTTCCAAAACCTATGGCTAACCTGAAAGGTAAAAAACCCGCTAAAGGGTATGGTACGACTTCCGATGATGAACCTGTTAGTAAAAGGGCCAAGATAAGGAAGTTGATTTTGGGTAAAGAGGATGAGTTAGAGGATGATGTGGAGTTTGTGCTAGATTCTTTTGCTTCTCTAGAAGGGGGTCCACATTGCCATCCCTCGGGAAAGAAAAAAAAGGGGAAGATTGTGACAGTGGTAATTATTTAACCTGTAGTGATGAAGTTGTTGTTGTGGTGTCAAGTAGGGGCCCGAATATAAGGAATGACTTGTATGGAGAGGCCTCCTCTCTGCCTCTAGCCACCAAGATGAAGGACATTGGGGATGCCAGTGGGAAGAAAAGGGTTTTGTGGTCTACGAGTCGGATTTTAGAGCAGGGTCGCCCTCTCACAATTGCGGGAAACCTCTTTGTTGATGACTCCCCGAGTGTTCAGCCGGCTATGTAGATGAAAGATAAATATGTGGTTACTACTAGTGCTTCGGAGACATAGGGAGAGGACCTGGAGAGGGTCATGAAGAGAAAAGCGGTGGTTGAGGGAATTATGAGCTCCATCCACAAACTTAAGACTTTGACCACTGTGGAAAAAGGTAAGGAACCCCCTGTTGAAAACGATAGGAATAGTTCTTCTGAGGAGGAGGATGCCCTGGGTAAAGGGGTTTTTAATATTGATAGAGATGATTTGTTTGATGTGCTTGGCACTGCGCGTGAGGGGTCTATTGTTCTCTTTAAGCTTTTTAAGTTGTTTTTCCATGAGCTCAATAAAACGAATGTCAGAGTTAGGGGTATGGTTAACAAGACTAAGGGGTCCTCTGTTTAGAACCAAATTGATGAGTTGTTTGAATCCTTGAACATTGTGGTGAACACAACGGTAGAGGAAACCCTCAAAATGAAGCAGAAAATGGAAGAAAGAATCCTTATTCTTGAGGAACAAATGGGGAAAGTTTGGGATTATGTGATGAGAAATGGGGAGGGTCATAAAATTGTTGGTAATTATGAGTCTGTTGTTGTTGCCTCTCCTCTGGTTAGTGTTAAGAAGTGGAAAGATAATGCCCACGATAATGGGGGTGCTGCTGCTAGTAAGCAGATGGGTGAAGCTGTTGCTACTGGGAAGAGTGGTGAAAAAGGTATTATTTTTATTTTTGAGGTAAATACGGGTGGTCCTGGAGCATGTACTAGGAAAAAAACTAAAGCTTAGGGAGGGGATTCTGGTAAGGAAAGTTCTAATGTTTTTGATGATGCACAAAAAGCTATCAACTATGACGTGGAGGCGACAGACATTCTGAAAATTATGTAGTGTTGTTGGTTGGTTCTCCTTTTTGGCTATTTTTTTGCTGATGGGTTGCTACTATGGGTTTGTTTTCTAATGTATTGCTTTTATCTTTAGTTCAACTGCTTTCTTTTGTAAAGGGTTCTGGGCCCCTTCAAAACTTGTTATTTACCTCTAATAAAAAGCAATTGTAAATCTATATACTAATTATAAAAATACAATGTTAAACTAATATTTGTAGAGCTGGAACATAAAGCTATAAATATAATAGTAAAACCCATGACAACTATGAATCATAACAACTCAATAAAACTATGACTCTCCTCCATGAAAGCTCAATTGTGATCTCTAAATGAGAGATAGTCCCATAGGGATAATGAGGTTTTATCATCCAACATGCATAATCAATTTGCCCTCTAATTGGTCCAAATCCATAGGTTTTCATCCTCAAATCTAGGTGTTTGAACACAAGTGTTCAAAATGATTTTCTAGTTACAGTTTCTAAATATTTTTCATGATAATCATTTTTTATAAAGTTCTCTAAATCCTCAATAACCACAAAAATAATATTGAAGACAAAATTACATATAAGGATCTCATGACTGGTATGGAATAGAGGATGCCCAAATTACCTTTAATACACATCATTTTTCCCTTAAATTATTCTTTAAATATCACCATGTGTGCTTGGATGTACCCAAGAGGCCTGGGGGAGTGTTTTTATGATATGCAAATATTCTATGTAATAATGGTGAGATATCCTAGGGTTTGAAACCCTAACTACTATATCAATAGTAGCCAAAGTTGGATCTTCATTTGTAGAGTTGGAGGTGCATGTGGATTCATGCCATATATAGTAAATAATATTTTTGGGTGTAAGGGATCCCCTAGTTATATGTTACAATATTAATGTTGAACATTAATGGTGCTCTAGATATGATGTGCCCAAAAGTAGGTGAGATGAATAATGAGAAATGGTGAGAGTGTCAGAGTTTGTATGTCAAGGATACCTTATAACTCATACTATAATTTGAAGATTGGGGTATGAATATAAAACATACCAGTGAGAGAAATTATAACTCTCTAATAAAGTATTGGCAAGAAGCAAGGTTAGGTAGAAAGGGATGAAGGTTAGGTAGAAAGGGATGACAAAGTAGAGAACTTTGAAGTCTCGATAGGAGAGGTAACAATATAAATGAATGGGTAAAATATATGCTTAGATGAGGACGTATAAATATTTGACAATAGTCAAAGAAAGGGAATATATGGAAGAAAAATCATGCTAAGATGTAGAAGTCTAAAATTATGACAAGAATAAAGGAAAAGTAGAGTTGAGTAGAATGGTGTGTTGAATGGTGAAGTTTGAGAGTTCACTAGGAACCAAGGAAAGTTCAAAATTGTATGAGAAGGCATGCCTAGTTGAGGAACTTTGAACCTTCAACAACTGACAAATACCTAGCATTTTAGGCATACCTCGATAATTAGAGACTTGAGGGACCTTATACATCATAGGAGAAACAAGAACACACACAAAATTAGATGAGGGGAGATGTGGGAGATAAGAAATAAAAAATGTGATCCATAACATATATTATTATTAAAATGGAACATAACAAGTCTAACCCACACAAAATCAGTTTCCCTTAAGCAATGTGAATTCAAAAATTAAAGAAGTATTGCTTCTTCCCAAGAATTATTCCTTGTAGGTAGGTTCGCCCCATGAACCAAATGATTTGTGATGGCTCCATATCCCAGTATTTTCATAATTGTGATGATAATGGCATCCATTTCACTTATGAGAAATACTCCATAATTAGTGAACATTAAATGAGTGCAAGATGGTGCATCATAAACACACTTTTCCATGTATAAAAATACTCCAAGGGTTAAATATTGAAGCCTTTTTTTTTTGTAATACTCTCACAATTGTAGCCACTTAACCCATTTGTATTTATGCTCTGAAACTTGTTCCTTCAAGGTTATTTCTACCCTCTAGCTCACCCTTTTATTAGGCCTATTGTTGGTAGCTAAAAGCTTATGCGTGGGATGAATTCAATTCATATCAATCGGGATCATCCCTACAAAGGCCAGTTGTTAATTATATTGTATCTATCACTATTTATATTCCTAAGCAACTTGGTGTAATGTCCCAAATAATTATTTATTACATTCTTATCTTAAATAATTAGAATAGAGCTTTATAAACCCTAAATTGTATTAATATAAATACAATAGCATTAATGAATCATTCAAATGCTTCAAATTTATTATTTTATCCTAATGAAAACCCTAATATTATTGGTCGGTCTACAATAAGATTATAAACTACATATTTAAATATTACTCTAATCTACTGTACACCTATATTACTATTGGGTATGCAAAGGTAAAATGAATTGTAGAGCATTTATTATATTATAAAATTTTATTACACATCAAAAAATGTTGCATAATAGCCGTGATTAATTGTAAATACAAGGTTTGTAATACATGATCACCTACAACTTGATTGATAATTTACAACTAGAGCTTTCATCACCATTAAATCTCCACTATGATATTGGGGTGATACCATTGCTTTGGCCAAGAGGGGTTTTATGCTTTGGAAAATGAGATCTCAATTTTTTTTTCTTCAACCTCTACAAATTTGTAGGTTCCCATCCTCAAATGTTAATGCTTGAACACAAGGTCTCACATCAATTTCTAATTAGAGTTTGGTGTATTCTTCATCATAATCATCCAATGAAGCCTCATAATCCTTAATACACATAGAAAGGGTATCAAAATCTTCAACAATTGCTTCCTAATCAAGGCTAGTATGTGGTAAGGATTGTACATCCCTATCAAGTTTCTTTTTCCTTTGAATCAAACTTGGGACAATGTGTAGGTGTGTGAAAATGTTCTTGGGAGGAATAGTGAAGAATAGTACAGTGTCCCTTGTGAGGTACCATAGTACTTAACAATAATGTGAAAGGTACCTTAGGGTTTGAGACCCTAGCTATTGCATTAATGGTAATTAAAATAATCTTCCCCTTTCACATAATTGGAGGTATAGAAGGATCCATGTCCTTAACATTGAATAATCTATTTGTGTTGATATGAGCCTTTTGGAAGACATGTCATCACTCTAGACATTAATGAAGCTCCAATAATGTGCAATGATACAAGTGAGTGTGAATAGTGAAAAGAGGTATAGTTTAGTTGAGAGGCATGATGATAGGGGAGAATTTTAAGTCTCAATGGAAGAGGAAATGTAGAAAAGGAATTGGTAGAGGGAATGAGTAGATGGATAAGTATGAAACCCTGATGTAAGTAGAGAAGAATGAAAACTCAAGAAGAGAGGCATACTAGGAAGGGGAACTTCACAACTCTAAAAAAAGGTTGGAAACTAATAGAGGTCATTTCTAGATGGGGAGGTCTAAGAACTTGATAGAAATAGAGAAAGAAGAAAACTTGGAAAGATAGGCATGTTAGGAAGGGGAACTATGCAACTTTGAAAACTTACATAGACTTAGAATATTATTTTTTGTCTTCACACTTAGAAACCTTGGGGGTCTTAGGAAAATGCATGGGGGATGAACAAGGATAACTTTAAGAACCCCCCCCTGGTGTAGGTGTAAAATCTTGGTAAATCTTGTACACTTCTCGATAAAAAAATAATTTTATTGGTGATTTTTTTTTGTTTTTTGAGAAAAAAATCTCAATTGGTGAATCTTTTGTAATCACTAGAAGTCTGTGGGAAATACTGGAAAATTACAATTTTTTTAAAACCAATAAAATATTTTCATAGGTGATCAAAACCTATTTTCAAACCAATAAAATATTTCCATTGGTGAATTAAAGATGTTTTCAAACCAACAAAATATTTTTATTGGTGAATTGAAGCCGTGCTCAAACAAATAAAATGTTTTGCTAGCAATTCCAAAAAAAATTCAAACCATTTAAAAAATTATTTTCATTGGTGAATTAAACCTTTTTTCAAATGAAGAAAAAAAACCATTGGAAAATTAAATATAATCTCAAATCTTGATAGAAAAATTCATTGGTGATATAAACTGGTATGCCAATAATAAATCATAGCCTGGGTAGTGAAAATATCAAATACTACATATTGTTCTATTCCAAGAAAAAAATTCCACACATCCAAATTCCTTCATAAAGTTTTTGGAATGAGGACAAGTGTCAACATATTCATTATGTCTAAAGCCAGATGTCAACGCAAATCAATATAATCCACAACCGTTTGATGAATTTTTGATGGATGATTATAGTTGCATTCTAGAAGAAAATGTTTAAAGCACTAGAATTGCAAATTCAAACCTTTGGAATAACACTAGAACCATTAGATTTCCAAAAATCAATGGTTGACATTTTATTACTAATTTTAATAATGATTCAAAAATGTTTTCAAACCAAAAAAAATAGTTTTATTGGAAAATCATTTTCATTGGTTCCCTGCTAGCTCGCAAGATTAAAATAATAAAATTAAGAAGGTTGATGGATAGCGGGAAAGTGACACCTGCTCACCCTTGTGGCAGGACCTACCACTGTTCAAAGACATCGATGGATGAATGTGATCAAATCAATGATTAAGATATGCTATAACAAATGAATCTCAACCATTCCTTGCTAGCCTACGAGGGACCCATTGTCAGATCTAGGCTTGTGGATGGATAATGGGTGCATGGTCCACGTGGCATCATCGCCACTTCTTGTAAAACTATAAAGGACATGGGAATATTTGGTGAAAAATTTGTCACAAATTATGAAAGGTTAAATAACGTGCTACTAAAAGGATGTATGAGCATGTGCAAAATTGTTCATCAAGATGTTCTAATCTCAGCTCCGTCTATTACTAAAGGAGGATATACGTTATGGTCACTAGCCTATTGGTTAAAGGGGAAGCAAGTTGACAGTCATCGGGATTGATCTGGGCCATTGCCTGCTAGCTCGCGACTGTTGATCTAAAACTTACAAATCTCAAAGGGGAAGCAGGCTGCTGACATGTGGATTTTCTACCAGCTTGTAAAGAGTGGCAGGGGCCACAAAGCTAATGAAGGAGATGTATGGGAATGAAGGAAAGCTAAGTGACAACATATTCATTATGTCTAAAGCCAAATGTTAGTGCAAATCAATATAACCCATGACCATTTTATGAATTTTTGATGGAGGGATGTAGTTGCATTCCAAAAGAAAATGTCCAAAGCTCTAGACTTGAGAATTCAAACCTCTGGAATAACACTAGAATCATTAGATTTCCAAAAATCAATGGTTGAAATTTTATTACTTATTAAATCACATAAAGTCATGACATCCAAAATAATATTTTATTGTTGACTGACTATCGATAGTTGAAGGTCACTTAAGTTATGAATTAAGCCTTTGGATTCATCATAGTGACTGGCCCCTTGACCTAGGTAATTATCAGTTTTGTGGAGTATCAAAGTCAGGTGAAAAATATTTGCTCACGAAAATCAATGGTTGAGATCAGCGATTAATGATCGAGTGACTCCCACATGCCTGAACTACTAAGAAGGTGATGTCATTAGTTTTTCCATGGTAATGCAGGATTGCGACATCTATCCTTAGTGGGACCAAGATTTAGCTCATGGTTAATGGTCTAAAAGGAATCAACGATTGGCACTAGGTTCATCAAAGATCAACATTTATTGCAAGATGGATGAATGTAGTTTCATTCTGAAAGAAAATGTTTGAAGCAAGTTAGACTTTTGAATGAACTATTAGATTTTTAAATATCAATGGTTGACATTTTATTATTTTTTAAATAATTTAAATTTATTACTCATTTTTTTTGAAATAATATTGTCACATCAAGTGGTGAACTAAATGTTAAGTGTTGAGTATTTGATGTCATTGTCTTTGTTCTAACTTCTATATATAATTCACCAAATTGATTTTCTTCATATCATTTATAATATATTTTTCTTTGATTTATTTCTTCTCTATTCTCAATTTAATTGTGACATGGAGTCTTCATGGTGTGTCATGCTACCCAAATATTTTTGGGAGAAAAGTAGTGACGATGCATACAATAGATGCAAGCTGGGTATGGTTTTTACAATTCCTTGTGTGCAGGTTGAAGATGCTATAAGAGTAATTGTGGGTAGGGAATGGCTTTAGAACAACCCTTGAGCTCTATATTCTGAGGTAGCTTCAACTTTCTTGTCCAATTGCATGGAAACTATTCTCAATAAATATTTGGTGAAAATGTTGGCAATATGTTATTTGTAGCCTTTCATTTACTCTATTTATTCGATGGGGTTGGCATTGGGGCATTACAATTTTGAAAGTGGGTTAGCACCTATTGGTGGAATCTTCTGGAAAGTGGAATTGCATGCTTCTACAATGCAAGATCTTTCCTTAGTTAATATGGTATGTGGTCTTCTATGTGATACGAAAAATGAATCATTAAAGAGTCTGGAGTTTTGGAGGAAGATTTTGGGTGATTCACTTTTCTTCTCTGTTGTTACTTTGTTGAATTCGATTCACCTTCTACTCAAACACCCGATTGACGACCTTAGCTATTGTTACAAACTTTTATAGTAATGAATTGTGTCTATATTTTATTGTGTAGTCCTTATAATATGTATTTTGTGACTAGTTTTTTTGTCATGGTTAGTGGATTTTTGGAAAGGCTGGCTATATAGTATATACTTCAGTCTTTAACTACTTAAATTAAAATAATTCATGGATCCATTATTGTAAATACTTTTTCCTTAGCTCAATATAAAAATGTGGCTTTTAAAACTAATATTAATTATCAACATATATTTCTTATCATAAGTGAGCAAAATTTATTCTGACTTATTAGTGGACATTGATAATGATTGAGGTATTATCAACATAGAGTTTTCATCATAAGTGAGCGAAATTTAGTGTGACTTATAAGTGGACATTGATAATGATTAAGGTAAAAAAATCCATTTAATTCTCTCTTATTAATGGCTCGAAGTATTATACCTTTCATTTAATTCTCAATATTTTTGAAGAAAGTGTGGTTGTGGTACCACATATTAATGACATATCTACATCTAAAGTGATTGATTAGATAGCTTGATATTGAAATCTACACAATGTAGTGTAGATGATGATGTCATTAATCCAACGATCAATTGAAACAATATTTGTAATTATTTCATATCATTTGAGTGGAGAATTTGATAGCTTGGTAGATTGAGTTACACTTTGCATGTAGCCAGATGTCAATCAAATTAAATATTTTAATTGGACATGTAAGGCTTAAGTTACACAAATCAATTAAGTTCATTTTTTGGTTTGCATGATTATCATTATACCCAACCTCACATGAATCACAAGTAAATAGGGATTGGGCCAGTAGTGGCACTAGTGGCCCATAAATAGGGATAGTGAGCACAACTGAAATCATTCATTGAAGGCTAAAGGCTTTACTATTGAGTACAATGTTTTAAATTTTCACAAGGGTTTTCATTTTGTAAGGTTAATAACGAAGAGGATGATGCGGTATTATTGGGGATACTCTAAATTCTCTTGCCTCCAGTTATGTAGTTACAAAGTAAAAGACCAATTTCCTTCAAGTTCAGAATGGGTGGAATTGGAAAGAAGTTGATCTAGTTCACCCAACTTCTCAGATAGGTTTTGAACCAGGATGAGGAGCTCTAACGGAGATAATTACTATCCCAATGCATGGAAGTTGTGTGCAAAAGATGGGAGTAGATTTGCAACCCCTCATCTTCTGCATGAATTTGGTTCTCAAAGAGGATAAGTACATTTTGTATCTTCATAGCTCCCATTTCCCTAGCATGGTTTTCTAGGCAAGCCCTATGCATTGATTTTTAGAGCCACATTTGTATTACATTGTCACCAGTAGAAGCTTGTAATCAATTTGTAAGATCCATTATCACGAGTTGCAGCTTGGAATCAATTGTGTCTATGTAAAGTGGCATATGTCATTTATAAAAAACAAGAGCTTGCATGCTCTACTCATCTTTAAAAAGATATGTAATGATGTAACACTGTAATTTAGTACAAAATAAAATAAATGGTTGTGTTATTCTTTTTTTTTTATTTACAGTAAAGAATTATTTTCCAAGTTCAGTGTCTATGACTCTATTCAAATTAGTTTTTTTTCCTTTAATAAATTAAGTATGATCTATTTATGAAATATTTTCATGCAAATTTAAAACATAAAGCAATACAAATGAAAAAAGAAAATTGCCATCAAATTGAAAAAAAATATTATAAACACTAAAAGTTGTCACTCTTGCTAGGGTTTACTAAAATGTTATTGATTTCTAATTTATCATTGACCTTCTCCCTTGATTCTCGGTATCATTATTCTGTTAGAAAAATAAGGACACACAATTGAGAAGGGGGGGTGAATCAGTTGTTACAAAAATTTAAACTTTTCCAACTTATCTTAACTTTAATCTCAAATTTGATGAATAAGCATTTAACCACAAGCAATTAACACATTAGAGAGACAAAGAACACCAAGATTCTTTTACATGGAAACCCTGTGAGGGGAAAAACCATGGTGGATGTTAGTCCAAAAGTTTATACTTTGTGAAAAGTATAATGAGAAATAATAAAGGGAATGCACAGTATTCAGTAAATCGCCTAGAGCTCATTAAGGTTTCAAATATAGAAGGGGTCAATCGCTCAAAAAATAGGGATTAAAAATCAGGAGGGTATGAATCCAGTACAGTTTCTGGCCACACCGACATCTACTGCTCAAAAAACTTCTTCTCAGACTTGCACAATCTTCACTTCGTTTTGCAATCAAACATGTTCACATTAACATAGGGAGCACAAGAATACCTTCACTGATGAAACAATCAATACTTTTAAACATATCTCTCATACATGAAATTTCTTCATCACAACTTAATAAGAAAAAATGGAACAATGTCATTCAAATTTATAAATAAATTTTTAATGCTTAATCCACTGTTGGCAACAACATATGGGAGACCCACCATCTCCAAATCAAAATAATTTACCAACACCTAAGATCCACAACAACACACTACCACCAACATGAAAAACTGAACATGCGCAAGAAAGGATCTTCAACCACAAGTTCACCGATTAATGTGGACATGCCACAAAGATAGAGAATGATCTAGAGACATTTGAGAGCACCAAGAAAAAATAGAGAAACATCCACAACAACTCATATTAACAAAATCATGCAATCTTCATTTAGGAACACTGATAGAGACCACAACACACTCAAAACTTGATGTGGAGCTCTGAAACTTTTGGTAGATGATCTAGATCAACAATAAACCCTTTAATCCACACCAACTAATCTTCAATATAGAACAGACACCTCCTCATGACCCTATATACCCAATCGAATCAGAACACCTTCTACAATTTTCTCAACAATCATATACAACAACCTATACCAAATGCTAATAGTTTGACATCAATGACAACCACAATAAAGCAACACATATAGCATCCAACATTCCATTTTATTGTCCTCAATGTTAAGTTATTGACCCCTGGTTTGATAACTAACACTAAAGTTTAAGAACTTCAAATGTTTATTGTTTATATCATAAATTACCTAACCGCCGATGAAAAATTCTGATGGATGGTTGTGGTTGCATCTCAGAATGAAATGCATAGAGTTAGGTTTGTGAACTAAAACCCATAGAATCACCCCAAACATTAGATTTATAAAGATCAATAATATATTTGATAATGCAAGACAAACTACAAATTAATTAGGTCTATAATATGTTGATGTTTCATTCACTTTAATGTTAAAAAAAATTTAAAATTTTCTACTGCTAATGTTGGGAGAATGTGTCTCAACCTTGCAACTATATACAATTTATTGATAGGATGTATGTTGGCATGTGGCGGCTGATCATGCAAATAATGTACACTCGTAACAAGATGTGGGGTTTGGGGCAATGCCCCAATTTTTTTTCACTAACACGTCAAGGTTTTTTCTCGCTAACACGTCAAGGTTTTTTCTCGCTAACATCATGTTTTTCAGACATCATCAAAGCCCCGAGATGTCACCGGTGCCATCGCCAAAATGGCCTTTGAAATCTCTTAACGAAGTTTCAAAATCTGTTTTACCAGGGATGGTATCGCGTAGCCCCGAGTCTACTAGTGGCCTGGTTTTCCCCATGTATATCATTGTGTTGTGGCATGCATGATATTTGTGTTTATTTGTGTTTAAGTTTTTGTAACTAGATTAGATATGTAAAAGTTTTGCATTATTATCCTTTCAAGGTTAGTGTAGGAAGTTGTTCTGCTACCTTAGCTTCCTTAAAACTAAGTGATTTTATTTTTAAGTGAGAGGGTCAACACATGGGGAGATTTCATATTGCTCATTGTAGTGCACCAATGAGATTCTGGGTTCCATGCATATCAGTATTAATCTTTTCAAGAATCAAAATTTGGGTAAGTGAAAAATAGAATTCCTATGGCTACATTTCCTCATTTCTTAAAATATTATTTTTTTCAAACTAAGAATTAAGAAAAACTAAGGACTAAGAGGGAATTCACAATTTCACATTGTATAAGCATGTCTACCACTAGTACCACTAGAGAAAAAATGGATAAAAAATACATTATAATGGATTGCTTAAAACCCTACGTTTCACTGATGAATACCATGATATTTATGATCCTAAAATATATGGTAGGTGTACCGCAAAGCTTATATTTTCATCTGACAATAAGTCTGCAAAGAAAATTAAAGTTAATAGTTAGAGTGCACCGTGGGAAACTAGATTAGCATGCATGATGTTACATGAGGTTTTCCCTTGCCCAAAATTTATCATGGCCTGTGCCCAAAATTATGAGCACATTGTAGAATCCATGCATGCAAATATTTTAATGATTAAAGGAGTGCACACTCAAAGTCCACTAAGACATTTAAGTTCACAACCTACTTGTGCTATTTTTTTGAATTCAAATTTAGTGGAATGTTTCAAACCAATAAGCTTAAGATTCAACACTATAGTAATGTTGAGGAAAAGAAAATGGATCCAGTATATGATTGGACCACTAAGATAAGGATGTATGATTCTCAAAGGAACTACAATAATTTTTTAGACTACTTTTTGGCTCCATTGCATCAAGAAATTACAAATACTCCAATGCCTAGATTGCCTATGTCATGTAGAAATTGCATTTAACTAGGAAAATAAATACAATTGGATGATTGGTACTTAATAGAAGAATAAACTATGCTAATATTTTATGGATCAAGAGTAGAGCCATGCAAACTTCCAATACAAGTATAGAAAGGGTTTTTACATTGGAATATGTAAGGCAGATGCAGAGTACTGATGAACTACGCTTTTTCATTCAACAAAAGAAGACCTTATTTCCCTCTTTACCTATTTCATGTGGATGGTTCACATTCAAGAGAAAAGCATTTATTTTAGTACATGATCTTTTAAATTTTTTAAATTTTGATGTTGTCTGTCACTAGTAGTATGATCCATGTGACACCATTAAATCAATGATTGTGGCCAATAGGAATGTTGCAAGTAGAACTCAATTTCAAAGTGAACCCTTGCTTGAAAACTTGAGAAACAAGGATTATTGGGATGAGGTCAAGATAGCAATGGAGAAAAGTGTTGTGTAGAAAGGTATTTCTATTGAACAATTGTGAGAAAAAATTATGGCATTGCACCGAAAGAAAATTGAGGTACAACAATTTTTATGAAAAAAGTGATAAATCATCTAGTAGAGTAAAATTACCAGATTCTCTAGATAAGGGAGTTATAGATAAAAATTGGTCATGATAAAAAATTACTACCTTTTGGTCAATGAGGAAGGAGCTAGGTGAACCAAGAAATCTTGTAGAATCTGGAGATAATGAAGAAGATCGCGAGTTTAGAAAATTGTAGAATACAAAGCATCCTAATGATGGTGAAGATCAAGAAACTCGTGAGAAAAATAATGATTATAGGGAAGCAAAAATCTATGTCAAACCTAGTTTAAGTGAGTCCACAAAAGAAGCACATACTTGAAGAGCAGCCATAGCCAAAAAAATGGGTTATGAAGGTGGTGGTTTGGGTCCGCAAGACAAGGTATTTTCATGGTAATAGATGTAGACCATAGAAAACCTATTGATAAGTGAGGCCTTGGAGCTGATAAAGTAGAACAAGAGCATACAATTATAGCTGAAACAATTCATTTTGTTAGGGATTCAAATCCTAATTCTCAAGGTCAGATACAATCACAACTTAGAAATTCCCATGGTGGAGAACCTAGTGCAACTACCATTGCCATTGGTGGAAATGGTATGGGTAGTATTACTAGTAGTGGTCATCATGTGCTACAATAACAAATTACACACAAGAGGACAACAATACAATATACCACACAAACATCACGTGATCAAGGCACACAAAAGAGGTAAAGGATTTTGATAGGTCCAAGTCCAATAACAACTACCATTTCCACCACAAAGGAGTTATTTCTAGGCACTCCGAGTCCCACAATTAGTGTGGCTGCAACAAAATTAGCAACTACAAGTAATCCTATTCCTTCACCACTCAAGCATTCCATTGTTCTTGCATCCCTAGGTTTTGATTACAAAGAAGAGTTTAAAAAGAAATCAAAAATGTATAAAAAAATAAAAGAAGCAACTAATGGAGAGTGCGTCTGGTGTAACTTTAGAGCCTCCAACAACCATGGTATTACCCACATTTGACACAAATAAAAAAATCAAGGAGTACACTATTGTTGTTCCCATAGTTCAAAATAAATAAGCAAATCAGATGAATTGATCTAAATTTTAGGTGAGTAGTTTACAAATGGATTTTTCTGGACTAAAAAATACTGATAAAACTAATGTATCAAAGAAGAATAATGAATTGGTGTACACATCATTGCTAAATCAATAGAGATAGAAAAAAAGGTTACAGACTCAAATAGAAAAATTTATTGGAATACCTAGAAAAAGAGAAAGCAAAGAGGAAAGCAACAGATAAGAAGAACAATGAATTAGAAAAAAGAATAAAAAAATCTACCTCTACATCAATAAGAAAAAGGGATAAACAAAATGAGAGAGAAGTGAAAGAAATGAAGCAAAGGATAGATAAGAGAAAAAAGAAATATGATGAGGAAAAATCCACTTCATAAAAATTAAGACAAAGCATTGGGAAAGGAAATGAACAATGGGAACAAAAATTGGAGAAAGAGAGAAAAATAAATGAAAGATTGGCCGTAGAGCTGATGGAAGAAAAAAATGAAATTAACTCTTGTCAAAATAAGTTAATTGCATTTTGTACAGAAACAATGAAGTTTTTTTTTGGTTTTTTGGGTGGGTAGCCTAATGCTTTATCTTTTTTTCCACTTTTTCTTTTGTACAAGGTTTCAAGGACCCTTCAAAACTTATTTATCGTTAATAAAAAACAATGAGGCATAAGAAACAAAAGATTTGGGATGAAATAATATATATGATTGATCATTTGTGTGAATTGTTTCAATCGATTGATGCTATTATAATACATTATAAGAAGCTCAACAAATATTTAGTGGAAAAAAAAATGTGCTGGCATTAGAGAAATATGAAAATCAAGTTCAACAAATAGTCTACAAAGCCAGTGATAATGATTTGAAATTAAAAGGGATTAATAATCAACTTGCTTCCTCAATGATGTTGTCATCTATCATTCAAAAGTGTTTGATATTGCATGAAACAAAGGAATTTTTGCATTTGGCTGCAAAGAAGATCAAGAAGCTAGATGAAAAGGTAAGGAACTTGTGACAGATTTTAGGACCCCGAAATGCTAAGATCTCTTCCTAGGGTTTTTCACCTAGAAAGAGAGAGATTATGGGTTCCAAAATGCTTATGCACTTTCAAATTAGGATGTATGCAATGTGATATGATGTAAATGAACTAATATAAATTCAATTGACTGATTAAAATGATCTAAAACGAATGCAAAAGTGCAATTTAAGCTAAGTTTGAAAACACATTGTGATATGAAAACAACTATGAAAGATGAAATTGAAAGAAATATGCAGAACAGAAGGTACAGGGTCAAATTTGAGTGCACCTAGATGTTGTATGAGCTTTCTGGAGTGTTTGGAATGTTGATGAATTTTTTTGATTTTTCACAGTGGGACTTATTCGCCAAGGGTGTCAAATTAGTCCTCTTATTGTTGAAAAATTGTCAGGAATTGATTTTTGACAGCAGAGAGTTGATTTCTAACAAAATGAAGATTTTCAGATTTCAAGTGGGACTCATTCACCAAGGGTGGCAAATCAGTCCTCCCCAAGATTTTTGGAAAATAAAGAGACAACACTACTACTCCAGATCTGGCAATGTCTGAATATTAGGTTGTCGGGGTCAATTTTGCAGAAAACGGATAGAAAAAACTCAAAATGCTTGAAAAGATGATGAGTTGACTTGAAGAGCCTACTTGAATTGAATTACACTTTTCAACACCTTTGAACCTATTAAATTTGTAAAACAAAGCTACAAATACACATGCACAAAGGGGAAGAATGTTGGAGGGTTAGTGAATAGGGGTTTGCCTTGGTCAAACCCCACTTTGGTAATCAAACCCAATAGAAATGCATGAAATGTAAAGGAAATGATAAATGAATAACATGCAAGTATTACAAACTTACCAAATCCTTGAATATGCAAAGCTCAAGTGATGTCAATGGTTGCTCCAAAGTGCTTGAATTGATGATGAAAAATGCTTGAGTGCTTGAAGATTTCTTGAATATGTTAGGATATTGAATATTTGAATGAGGAGATGTAAAATGAGGTTAAAATCACATATTTATATAAATATTGTGCCTTACTATCCATTCATACCTCATCACAGGCTGACATGAAGTGAATTTGAGTAAAATCCTGAAAGAAATTTTGAAATATTTTGAATTTGGGGCTAAGGGGGACTCATTCGCCACCCTTGGTGAATGAGTCCCACTTGGGACCCAAAACCAAGTGTTGGGAAAATTTTTATGTTTAATGTTCTTTGTCGGGATAAGACCCAAAAATACACCTAATATAAGCATATGAGGGCATGAAGAGACAAAATAAAGCATGAGAATGGTGTAAATAGTGAAGATATGCCTAGAAAAGCATGAAATATTGTTACAAGACTTTACAACACTTCAAAATAGGACTTGTTAATGAATGAAAATGTGGTTTTTATGTTAATTACATTAAATAGAGTCTAGAAGAATGTAGAAATGTCTTACAACACTTCACAACACCTTCACAAGATGTCGTTCTTTGAATTTTAGTACCAAAATAAGCATGTTCAAGTCAAGATACATCATAAAATTAAAAAAACATAGTTCCAAAACTATGAAACAAGATCTAAAAGAGCATAAAAATGACAAGGCTCCATTTTTTTATAGCACATTTAGCCCCCACTTTAGTGAGAGAAACTTGCTTCCTCACACTAAAGTAGCCATGAACATTGAAAAGAGCCCGTTCAAATGCACTTACATTAGCATGATGGAATACAACAAAAAAGGAGGATGATCAAGCCCCCAAGATGAAGATCCCATGAAAAATTGAACATAAGGACAAAGGAACACACAAAAAAATTGAACATAAGGACAAAGGAACACACAAGTGTTGAGAGGAATTGATTGAAGCTTCAATCATCAATCCAACTAGTTGTGAAAAGAGATCTAGGCTGATTGTTTGAAAAAGAAAGAATGTGTACTCACTCTAGGGCCATGGAACTAGTTGTCCACAGGATGAGAAAGGCCAAATAGGTAAGATACATATGCTAGTTGGTATGCACTCAAAAAAATGCAAAAGTGGCTATGGGGAAAAGTCATGTCACTAGTTGGGCTTCCCGCTCAACCATGCCAAAGCTATACGTGTTCGATAACTTTTAACAAGGAGCCACAAAGCCAAAGAAAATAAAAAATGTTGGTTTAAGTTTTATAAAATAAGCAAAATAGGATGGCACCATAGGCATGCAAGTTGTGTTATGCAAGGCAGCCAAACAAATAAGACAGCTCCACAGGCATGCAAGTTGTGTTATGCAAGGTGACCGAATAAGAATGTTATGTGTAATATGTTCAAAGGATTCTTGTTAAGTTTATGCAAGGTCAGTCACTTAGGGAACATTGTGTCTAATGTCTCCAAAAGAGAACCAATCAAATAATAGTATATTCACAACTTAGGGGATGCAGTGTGTCACATCAAACCACCAAGAGGAATGCAATATGTTGAGAAAGATCACACTTATGAAGGAAATCGCACCCAATGTCATCCAAAAAGTGACAAACGCATCACATAAATAACAAGGCTTTGCTAAGAATGAAAATGAAATAATGGTAATGTATTCCCCCCACTTTAAAGGAATTGCTACACATCGTTCTATGAGAAATTACTTGAAAATAGAGAAGAAAGGAAAATGCAAAAAGAAAACAAGACACGAGAGCCAACCTAGAAAGCTATATGACAAGTCATATGTTTCGAGGGTAGGCTACGTCATGTCAAGGAAAAGCAAAGAAAGGAAGGGAGTTGCCCCCCAGAAGAGAAAGTACACCAAACACATAAAGGATCTATGGATTTTGGGTTAGTATGTTTGTTGTTGCAGTGTTTTGATTTAAAGAGCTCGAAACTGTCATCATTCCCCAAATACACATAGAACTAGAAGAATGACACAAAGAGAGCGAAAGAAAAGGAAAAAGTCCATTTTGAGTCAACATGGAAGAGACATTGTAGTCTCGATGCTTTGCATCATCCCCAAAAGGAAAACACAAGTGAAAAGAAAAGAAAAATGAAAAGACGAAGGAAAATGAAAAAGATTTTGGGTCAACATGAAGGAGACATTTTAGTCTCAATGCCAATGCGTCATCCCCATGAAAAGGAAAACACAAGAAAAGACAAAAGAAAAAGGAAAAAGGGCTGTTTGGGTCAACATGGAAGAGACATAGTGTGTCTCAATGCTTTGTGTCATCCCCAAAAGGAAAACACAAAACAAAAGAGAAAAGTAAAAGACAAAGACCTTGTGGGTCAACATGGAAGAGACATAGGGCATCTCAATGCAATTTGTGTCATCCCTAAAATGAAAACACAAAATAAAAGAGAAAAGTAAAAGGCACAACAAATAGAGGAATAGAGATACACATAGAAGAAGTGTACAAAGAGAAGAGAACATCAAACACATGATATGGGGGAACACTATACACACAAAAAAGAAAAAGAAAAGGTAAAATAAAAGCTAGGAAAAGGAAAATCACTCATCTAACAAATAATCCACCTCCTAATCATTTTTAGTGCAATGCGAAGGTGGTTGACTATCCAAAGGAGGAATTGCAAGTGCCGAACTAGGGGTTGTACCAGGTTCTTCACTTGGTGGAGAGGATTTATCATTTAAGTTCATTGTAGATTAAAATAAAGAGTTTAAATAATTATTTATTTCTTCATCTATTTTAGCAATCATCCCATCATCATTGTCATCATCAAGATTAATAACGACGTGAGGACGAAGGGTGATCTCTAAGGATGGATGTATCAAAAGCTTTGGTTGTTGAATATGCTATGATGGTGGTATAGGACTATTGTGTGGTTGCTCAGGAGAGGGAAGGTGATCATATTTTACCTCTTTCAAGGGTATAGATTGATTTTCTTTATTGTCTATTTGACGAGCAAGGAGACGAAGACGACGCCTTCGTTCCCTAGGACCATAGTTCCATTTAATTTGATTTTGCAATTGTTGATGTGTAAGAGTGGATTGAGTTAGTATAGGTTTGTCTACTTCCGAAGGGGGAAGAATAGAGGAAACTGAAGAAGAGGGATCAACCACTTTCTCTTTTTCTTTATATACTTGTTTGGTTCGAGGAGGCTGAGTAGAATTTGTGTCAGGTTCCCTTTGTTGTTTGAACGATGATAGGGAAGGCTCTAGAGGGATTTTTTATGAAGTTGTGTTGGTTTGTTGAATGTCATGCTTAGTTGTAGTCATGGTTTCATCTAGGACAAGAGGAGTGGAAGTGGATAGAGATGTATTATGAAGAGATAATTCAGTGATCTTTCTAGCATTAAACTTTTGATAAGTGATGTAAAAGAAGTCCTTTCGAGGGGTGACAGGTTCGATGGGTGTAGGACAAAAGGATTCTAATGAAAAGTTACCTTTGGAAGATAAAGGATTAAATCCACTATGGTGTATGGTGACTACCTCATTGCCATGCAGAAACTTTAAGCGGGTATGTGCAAGATCATGATGGGCCAAAAAGTGGCAATATGATGGGTATGTGGCTGACAACTATTTTTTTACCCAAAATTGATGAAACAAAAAGGGTTTTAAAAGGAGATTCTCAACTTTCCACTGATATAAATTATGTTTTACTTTGAATTTAATAAGTAATTATTATTCATTTTCTATTCAAATTATGACTAAAGTCCCATTGATAGGTGATTGAAAACATCTATAGCTTTCAAACGATTACATTTTTGAATAAAAATATGTGTACATTCTATGCTTAGCATACTATAGGATTAAAAATAAAAAAATTGAATTTCATGAAGTTTTGACCAAGTTAAGGTGGTCAAACATACGAAGTTTTATATTTTAAAAAAATTACAATAAAAATTCAAATTAATTATTTACTCAAAAAAATTACAAAAAATATGTATCACATCAAAGGTGCATGATTCCTCTACTTATATCTAAAATCTTATAAAAATATTATCATTTTATTGTGGTTAGGTGGTCAGACAGACACCTACTTCTTATTTTTCCCTAAAATTTAAGTACCACTGCATTGAAATTTCAAATTTTCACCAAATAGTTTTTTGTTTTAAAGAAACCTAATAGCTTAGAAACTGCATTCAATTTGCTACAAATTCTATTCTTACATATTTTTGAAATAATATAGATAACTTAAATATTCAAAATTTTTATGTCAAGTTGCCTAACTCTTATTTTTTTGAATTTTTTACCACTTAAGGGTTTGTTTTTCCCATAATGATCCTACACATACCCAAGCACTTGTGAAAGACTGATGGGACCACTTTCATTGAGTGAAGCCAAGGAAGGCCTAGCTACAAACAAAATTGGTCGGATTGTGGAATAATATAAAATGTTACCTCCAAAGTCTTAGGTCCTATGTGTAAAGGTAGTACGATCAATCCAATCGTAGGGAAAGCAAAACCATGATGTGTTCTGATCCATGCAATCAGTGGATTATAGTTATCTTGATATAAATCATGTAATACTAGAAATTCTTCTGTGATCACATTATCACCACAAGCAGGATCTATTAATATCCCATTAGTAGGTTTATCATAGATTCTGCTGGCTATGTAGAGAGGACCATCAGGAAGATTTTGTAGTATGTCTTTAGTAGAAAAAGTGATATCAATAGGTTGAGTGGTTTGGACCTTGCAAGGGATAACGTCTATTGTAGTGACAAGTTTATCCATAGGATGAGCTTGGGAAACAAGAGGAGATATATCAGGTTGTTCGTTGTGTGTATCAACAATCATCATGTTAGGATTGGAAGGTTCACTAGCCTTGATGAACAAGGTAGTATGCTTAGGCATAGGGTTGGTGAAGATTTGGAGATTTTGGTTAGGGGGTGCAACGAACTTATTTCCTTGATCATTAATACCCATAATGGTCAACTCATCTAAATCAATGAGGTCTTGAACTAGATGTTTAAGATGCTTGCAATGTTCAGTGTCGTGGCCATTTTGATGATGAAAATGACAATAAGCATTAGGCTTGAAGGTAGGAGGTAGGGGTTGATTAAGATCAAGTGGTTGAATAGGTGGTAAGGTAAGGATGTATTTTTGGATGAGTTGGTTCATTGTTTGAAGAAGGGTGTTAGGTAAAGGGGTGAAATGTTTGTTTGGATCACCATAATGATAAGGAACGACTGTTTTAGTGGCGGCCATTAATTTTTGAACTTGTGAAGTTGGTTGTAGTTGGAGTGAAGGAGGTGAATTAAACTGTAAGAAACCTCTGTTAGGTTTGCAGAAATTTTGTGTGTTGTTTTGGTGTTGATTGTTATTTTGAGTTTTGTCAATTTGACTAGAAGTGGATTTTGACTCATGACTTGAAACCAAATTTTGATATTCACATAAGGTTGTGCACAAATGCATGAATGAAGGTAATTTCATCATTGTAAACTTATCTTGAAGTTTGGTGTGCAAATTCTCAATAAACATCTTTTGTAGATGTGCATCTGGAATTTGGACATCAACTTGAGCATATAAGGACTGGTAACAAGAGATGAAATTGGTTACTTTTTTGTCAATGTTTTTTCTACATTGCATAAGGTCAGCCATTGTCTTTTTAGGTGTCATGTGCACTTGAAAGTGATTAATGAAAGATTCCACCAATTCATTAAATGAATGGATGGAATGATTAGGTAAGTTGGAAAACCATTCTATGGAAATATCTTTCAAGGTCCTTGGAAATAGTTTTGCTAAAAGTTTATCGTCAAGGAAAAAATCACAACACAAGGCAATAAAAGCAATGACATGGTTGATAGGATCTCCTTTTCCTCCATATTTATCAAACCTCAACATTTCTATTCCTTGTGGCATCAGGGGTATGTAAAATTTCTAATGATAAGGGGCTGATATGAACAAGATATGTGGTTAGAGTAGTTTAAGCTTGACTAATGGTGGAAAGTTGGTGTTGCATGGATGAAACAGTGTTAAGGAGTTGTGTCAAAAAAGGATCAGGATAATGGGGTTGAGATGGAAGGGAAAATGGTGATGGAGTGTATGTGATATTAGGGGAAGTGGAAGGAATAGTAAGGGGTGGGAAAGTGGTGGAAGGAGGTTGTGATGCCACTAAGGAAGTAGGAATGCTAGTGGAAATTGGGAAAGATGTAGCAACATAATTGGATTGATGTAGAGTTGTATGGACTTGTAGATTGGTATAAGTTGGTATGGAGGCTCTGGTTGAAGGAGGAGGAACTTGAGATGCTCCTTGGGTGACAAGAGTGTTTGTTGATGGAGTATTGGAAGAGGCATGTTTATTATAAACGTTGGCTATTTGTTTTAGCACTTTTAAGCCATCATCACTTTCAATTAAGCGATGAAGGTTCCCAATAGTAGGTATAGCAGTGGTGGAAATGTTTACAAGGGACAAGTCTTGTTGTAAATGTGCAAAGTCCTCATGAATGTTAATAACCTTTTCTTGCGGGAGAGACTTGTTTTGATTGTCAACATGCATAGGATGGAAATGATAAGGCATGGAAGTGGTATTTTCAGGGCCTACTGCACCATTTTCCATACCAAGAGTAGGAGCTCGTGAGATCCCAAGGTCCACAACGAAAGTGCTATCGCAAGATGCCATGAGTCTAGAACTTCTTCTCACTAAAGTATTATCAACAAGGAACCAAAAAATCATGCAAGTACCACAAAGGAAGGGTGAATGGGAATGCAAGCTAATCTAAGAATGTAAAATTCCAATAACAAAAAACATAAATATAGAAAACAAAAATATAGGAAAATGCCAGAAACAATGCATAATTAATGTCTAAAATATGCAGAGGGACTGATTTGCCCTAAGTGGTGAATGCATCCCAGGATGCAATTTTTTTTGTATTTTTCAAAATTTTAAGAATGATTTAAATGCCTTTTAGAATGTAAATTTAGACACAGAATGCAAAGTTTTAATTATTTCAATAAAATTGAATGCAAGAATGAAAACTAAATGAGTTTTTCACTAATGCAAAATGAAAGATCCTAGAATGCAAAAACCAATCAATGTTCTAATTGAATGTCAATGCAAATGAAACTAGGATGAAAGATATGAAGGCAATCAGAAGTTTAAAAATGTTCAAGAGTCAGGTTCACCAAAATGTGACATAGATTTTAGGAACCTAAAATGCTCGACTCTCTTCCTAGGGTTTTTCACCTAGAAAGAGAGAGATTATGGGTTCCAAAATGCTTATGCACATTCAAATTAGGATGTACGCAATGTGATATGATGTAAATGAACTAATATAAATGCAATTTACTGATTAAAATGATCTAAAACGAATGCAAAAGTGCAATTTAAGCTACGTTTGAAAACACATTGTGATATGCAAAAAACTATGAAAGATGAAGAAATTGAAAGAAATATGTAGAACAGAAGGTACAGGGTCAAATCTGAGTGCACCTAGATGTTGTATGACCTTTCTGGAGTGTCTGGAATGCTGATGAATTTTTTTGATTTTTCACAGTGGGACTCATTTTCCAAGGGTGGTGAATTAGTCCTGTTGAGAAAATGTCAAGAACTAATTTTTGACAGTCGGGAGTTGATTTCTGACAAAATTCATATTTTTAGATTTCAAGTGGGACTCATTTTCCAAGGGTGATGAATCAGTTCTCCCCAATATTTCTAGAAAATCAAGAGACAACACTGCTACTCCAGATCTGGCAATGTTTGAATATTAGGTTATCAGGGTTAATTCTACAGAAAACATATAGAAAACACTCAAAATGCTTGAAAAGATGATTCAAGTTGACTTGAAGAGCCTAGTTGACTTGAATTCCACTTTTCAACACCTTTAAACCTATTAAATCTACAAAAAATGCTGCAAATACACATGGACAAAGGGGAAAAATGTTGGAGGGTTAGTGAATAGGGGTTTGCCTTGGTCAAACCCCACTTTGGTAATCAAACCCAATAAAAATGCATGAAATGTAAAGGAAATGATAAATGAATAACATGCAAGTATTACAAACTTACCAAATCCTTGAATATGCAAAGCTGAAGTGATGTCAATGGCTGCGCCAAAGTGCTTGAATTGATGATGCAAAATGCTTGAGTGCTTGAAGATTTCTTAAATATGTTAGGATATTGAAAATTTGAATGAGGATATGTAAAATGAGGTTATAATCACATATTTATACAAATCTTGTGCCTTACTATCTGTTCATACCTCATCATAGGCCGAAACAAAGTGAATTTGATTAAAATACCAAAAGAAATTTTGAAATATTTTGAATTTAGGGTTAAGGGGGACTCATTTGCCACCCTTGGTGAATGAGTCCCACCTAGGACCCAAAATCAATTGTTAGGAAACATGTTATGTTTAATGTTGTTTGTCAAGATAGGACCCAAAAATACACTTAATATAAGCATATGAGGGCATGAAGAGACAAAATAAAGCATGAGAAAGGGTGTAAATAGTGAAGATATGCCTAGAAAAGTGTGAAATCTTGTTACAAGACTTTACAACACTTCAAAATAGGACTTGTTAATGAATGAAAAGGTGTTTTTTAGGTGAATTACTTTAAATAGAGTCTATACGAATGTAGAAATGCCTTACAACACCTTCACAAGATGTCGTTCTTTGAATTTTAGCTCCAAAATAAGCATGTTCAAGCCAAGATACATCATAAAATTAAAGCAAAATAGTTCCAACACTAAGAAACAAGACCTAAAAGACCATGAAAATGACAAGGGTCCATTTTTCGATGACACAAAACTTCACAAATCTTGGTTTTCCATAGGCTTTTGATACAAATTAGCAATTCATTAAAGAAAGGATGATTTCACAAAGAAGATGGAGGGTGCAAGGAAGATTGATTTGGATCAATTTCCTTAGAACTCAAATGTGGAAAACTATTTGGATTCCATCAAACCACTGATAACCTTGAATGTAATTTTTACTAAGGAAATCAAGACAGGTTCCAATTTCAATCATGAATTGTTAACAAATCTTCAAGTCAAACAACATCAGTTAGAACAAATGAAAATTCCTCCACACAATGATTTGATATTTGATAATATGAGTTTCCAAGTTCCAAATTAGCTCTGTTCAGAGTGTTTTTTAGCAAGATTTTGCATTGCCAATGCATCTATGTATTCCTTCATGTGAAAATCAATAAAAAAAACTCAAATTCAGTAATGTGTTGATGTTCAATTATCTATATTATTTATTTTATAATTTGAAGAAAAAGTCTAGTTTCAACTACTAGATACACATTAAAAAATTGTTTATGTTCATTTTTGTATATGCTACTATTGTTAATATGTTATTAAGCATTAAGTTGAGTGATGAATCACTAAGTACATGTTTAACCCAATTAAAATATGAAATTATTAAATCCTTCTACCTGGTCACATGAATCTATGATTTCATCAAAGCAATTTAATTAATTCTTTGAATTAAAGAAGAAACAAAATCATACATTCAACCAAAATGATTGAAGACTAATCAAAGGATCCTTGATCATTTTATTAATAATTCTTATGGAAAGATACAAAAGGAGAGAATTTTCTTTAGAATTTTCCCTTCTCATTCAAATGCCATTACTGTTGCAAGACTATTATGTTTATTACAGACTCAAATCCAACCTAAGACTCAACAATAATCCTATTCCTTTGTGCTTGTATTTCAAAATACATTACATGAGTGCAAAATCTCTCTCAACCAAAGACCCATGCAATTGGCCTTGAATTCCCTTTTATAATAACAAGGGAGAACCAAGCTTCAAGCCAAATTACATATTTAGGCACATTTAAATTTAACTTACATTTCAATTTTAATTTCAAAACAATCCCGAGTAGTTATATTTGCATTTCCAAGAGGGGGAATACATATAAGAAAAAATTGCTTTCCATTTGCTGATGAAGATTTCTCCACCTTCTAGAAGGCTCCTTTAGTTAGTACAAAATAATATTTTCCATGAGAAAAAATTGTAGTCCATGTGATTTAAAAACTTGCAAAAGAAAAGAATAAAATGAAAGAGAGAACACACCAAAGTAATTCCACATCTATAGTCCTTGTCACCATATTTAAAACTAAAAAAGTACAACATATGAATGTTGATATTTCTA